>LPNX010064332.1:264005-378453 GCA_001517045.1 Pseudotsuga menziesii | reverse complement strand
TTTATGCATTGTGAAAACAAAGGATTGTTGAATGCATGTATGATTGAGAATGAAATGTGTGTATTTGCTTAAGTAAAATTGTGAATGTTGGATTAGTTATTTCCCTGCCCAGGAATGGACATGAATGAGCTCATGTGCCTGTTGGGAAGGAATGAAAAATATGAAAGCCTCATTGACGAGACTTGGACTGTCATGCCAATTGGGTAATTAATTGACTGATTTTAATGACTATATTATGCTTGGTCTGATAGGATTTCAATGGTGCATTTCACAGGTGAGAAAATTGATTCATGGTGGTACACATTGATCATCGCAGCAGATCAAAAGTTGCTAGAATTAGTTGGAAGTCTCCTTCAAGTGATTGCCAAGACCCAAGAGAATATTGGGGAGATGCTCAAGATACAGAAGAGGCAGAGTGAAATGAACCACCAGATTTTGCAAGACTCTATTGGTTTGCAAAGGGAGGTGAAAATCCTTCTGGGAGAAATCGGAAAGGGAAAGGAAGGTGGATCAGCGATCAGACATTAGTCCAAGCGACACGATAGGAAACGGTCCAGGCATGAAGACTCAAAGGAAATTGAGCAGATAAAGATGAAGCAGCCAGTGAGATGTTGGGGATGCGGAGGACATCACTTACGCCGGGACTGCCCCATGAGGGAACATAATGAAGGCAATAGCCGCAGAGTTCCTAGACTTTGGGATCAGTTGGAAGCTAAGAACCAGCAGAAAAAGTCCATGGAAGCCGAGCGGCTTGGTCTTGAACATTCAAAGTAAATGATTGGACGTGGGATAGATCTGCAATTTTGAAATTTTGATGTGCAATGGTATATGTATTGTATATATGTAATGGAACACCGAGGATGGTGTTATTCCAAGGGGAAGGGGAATGTCACACCCCCGGTTTTGACCCCATTTGCATGATGTATAAAATGTAATTAATCATGGTGAGGAGCTCAAGGAAAAATCCCCACCATCGATTTGGTCATGTATGTTTTGACAATAGGGGTAGTTGCCAACGGTCTATCGTGCTATGTGGCACATTATAACTTGAAATCATGTAAATACGCACATCAAATAAAATAAACCACAACCAGCTACGACAGTGAAACGTTGAATGAAAAGGGCATGGTTCCGAAGGATAAGGGGTGGGGGATGTCAAACCTTGATCTATGGGGGAAAAACCCATGTGTTGCCACCTTGTTTTGTTTTTCCATCTTCCCTTGTCAACCTCTTTATTGTTTTATCCAACCACCTTCATGGAGAATGGCTGCTGGTGGTTGGGGCAGTTATTGTCCTTGTGAGTGGGGTGGCAGGGCTGTCAGTCCCTTGCCCACATGCCCACTCCACCCACGACTGCTTGCACTCCACTCTCATGCGACCTTCCATTCTCCCCACGGCGCATTCTCTCCTCGGTCTGTTCGTTCCCCATCAGGGTCTATTCATCTTCCTCACGCAGAGGTCGGTGTTGTTTTCCCCACGCACTCTCCACTACGCATGCTCTCGGTGGTCTTCTCACACCTCACGTTGGTTGTTCATCCGCGCACATGAGTGGAGCTGTTCACTCTCACGCAGGAGCGGAAGTATTGATCATCCTCACGCACAGGCAGTGATTCTGCTGGATCTCACGCAGCCAAGAGAGGAGCTGCTTATCAGTGGTCATTCACATTTTCCCACAAGAATGGAATCGGGTATTTTTTCCCCTGTGTTTGTGGTTGCTGATACGTTTGGGACTGTTGTATTCCCCATACCGTGAGCTGTGTTGATGTTGCACTTTGGGGGCTGCTACAGACTGTTTGGATTTTGTCTTCTTCCCTGTTTTGGGACTGTGTATAGCAGCCATCGTTTTCATTGTGAGATTGTAACTGTTGGTTGCCACATTTGTTGGCTGAGTTCCCATGGCCATGCTGGGAATGTTGTTTACTATCCATTGTGGACTGTGGATTGTTGTCATTGTTTCATTATGTATTTGTGGCTGCGGAAGTACCCTGGTTTTGGGTTGCAGCTGAGTTGTTTTGGCCACGTTAGGGCCAAGAACAACTCTGAGTTGCCTTGTGGGCTTGAGCTGTGTCTCACCTTTCGCCTGGGACTGTCACCGGTTTCCTTGCTTCTTCACAGAGATGTGAAAGGATTGTGTTGTTGTGGTATGCAGTGGTTGGTCTTCGGACTGTGCTGGCTTGGCCGATTGTTGAAGGCCTGGTAAACCCAGTGGTGTTGGTTGGGATGATTGTGTCCCTCGGCTATGTGTAAGCCTGCATTGACCCTTATCCTTGGAGGAATCATGCCCAGGTAGGGGGTGGCAGCGTTGCTAAGAGATTGATGAGCACACTGGCCTATGGTTGGGTGGAACGTTGCAGCGACGTAGCTGGTTGCGGGGTAAACTCTTCATCAAAAGATAAGTGCTGCTGGTTACTTCATCTCTACAATTATATCTATTGTTCTGTGGATTATGATGAACATGTTAAATGCTGGAAATGTAAAGGTGTTGCTTCCGCTGTATATTGATGTCATAGGAATTATGAATCCCTGTATGTTGGATTATACATCTGCTTGTATGATTGAGGAATCTATGCCTCATGTTTTGCATTGTGTTTAAGCTTTCAATTCCCCATTTAACCCTTGTTCATGTTCATGGGGCTGTTTGCCCGATTGTATGTGGTGTTCGTCGTGTCCTCTTCGCCGGTTTAAGGGATGGGGATGTGACATAAATACTAAGAAGCCCTGAGAATAGTTTGAGTGCATATACAACACTCTCTTTTGTTGTGTATTCTACAAAATCATAGGCCCTGCGTTCTCTGGGTTTTTCAAATTATGGGATGGATGGGCTCACGAAGGGCCCTTCTTGAACCGTGATTTCATATAAAATTCTCTCATCAATTGTTTCATCCAAGTTCACTGGAAACAAAAATATAATATGTTCCATAAGGTTCCTCGATACTCTAAAAATTCATTAAATAATAAGAGAACTACATAATAAAATAGATCTAGAGACGGCTTGTTTTGTTACCAATGTAGACTATGTTGCGCAACATGTTGGTGACGAGATACAGTTTTCTTAGACCCTAGTTTTGCAATTCCAACTAAATATGAAAGATTAGAGTGAATATAAATTGGGAAGGATTTAACAGTGAACGCTTGTACAAAAAATACGACATTAAGGGTAGTTAATTTGATAGGATGAAATCACAGCAATTAATTGGCTCATTGGTGTTTCTTATCAATGAGTCAAAAGTATATACAACATATCAGAACTAGACAAATGTTATGTAGAAATGGATCACCAAGATATAAGATACTTTGTATATGAAATCAATTTAGTGACATAGAATGAAAATCATATCTAAGAACTAGACAAATTTTATGTAGAGATGCATCACCAAGATATAAGATACTTTGTATATGAAATCAATCTAGTGACATACAATGAAAATCATATCTAATAATGATGGGATACTATTCAAACTTCAATCATTCTCTTGAGCATATCAAAGACGTACATTAGATTTTCTTGAATTCATGATTCTTTTTGAAGATCTAATTTTACTCTCTATGACATATAACAAGCTAAGACAAATAGGTTTCAAGCATTTCTTGCATAAATGGATACTTAAAAATTTAATGGAAACTCAAACTTATACATGGAAACTTCTTATTTTCAATCATGAAAGGGAATCAACAAAAAATAAAAAAAATGTTATTAAAAGGGAATCAACAAAAAATGAAAGTAAATCAACCAAAGGGAGGAAATTATGTCCAACTTTCTTGCTTGCATCCTGGAAAGTTTCCACACATGAGTGTTAGGCCCAACTTTTCTTTTTGGTCAATTTTTTTAATCTCCATTTCCATGGTATGAGACAAATCAAGTTTGGAAGAAATTCCTTTAGAAATTAAAATAAATAAATAAATAAATAAAACTAAAACTTTAGTTGCACTTTAGGCATGTTGAAATATTAAATCTACTTGTATGAAATTAATGACAAAATGTGAAAACAACACAATTCCAAATTGGAATAGTTGGGGACTAGATGATTATAATAGAGAATATATTGTATAATGTATTGTTAAGTTAATATTAGAACAATGAGTTAGATATTAGTTTGTTGGTGAATAACTATTTTACTTCATAATTAATTAATTAATTAATCCAGTTTTGTATATTTGTAGGATTTATTCCAATTAATTATGAGTAGAATGGTATCTATTATATACTCATCAAGTCATTGTCGAAGTAGAATGTTATTTCCTAGCATCACTAAGTTGCATTGACTTTTATAACGAGGGGCATCTATGATCTATTCATCCATGTCTTGTACATTTGCATTATGACCTAACATCCCCCTATTATGAAATTTGTTCATTATGGAAAGAAATATGATATAATAGTATTGTTAATATGCATATTTCAATGATATCATTACATTTTGTATGATTTTAGTAAGCTAAATATACATGTAATTCATTCTTAAATTTCATAAAAGAAAATATTGCAATGATGTAGATGATGAAACTTTCCATTGAAAGCTGTTTTGGGTTGACAATCCATAAGTTGCAAGGATTAACAATGGAGAATGAAACTATAAATATTTGAAATAAAGAGAAACATGGTGTTGTAACCCTAAGATTTGAGGAGGTTTTATATTTGTAGACCATTTATTGTGAAAAAGGATGCACTAGGAAGGACATGTCATGTTTGCATGACCAACCTATATTTGGTACCCTTGGCAGCCAACTCGTGTGTGTAGATGCGAGTTGGTTAGGATGTTGTACTAGCATAAGATAAGAGGACTAAGGGATGTCTTTTCAAGTGATGGTGTGAAATTAGTGAGTCCTTGAAGTCAAGAATCAACAAAGGGAAACGTGATTAGCAATGTGTTGGAGGGTGTGTCATCCATGCTAAGACATGCATGTTGAGAAGGGGGATGAGGGTATGCGAACACCTCAAGCTGGGAGGGGCGTGACCTTCGAGCATCGTCAAGTGTTAGTATATATGGATGGAAACATCATCGTACATTTGGTAGTTAGTTGTTTGATCATGATAGCTAAGGGGAAGGAATAACGAGGTATCCTATGGTTGGGCGATCATGACTAGGGAAACTTTTAGGGGTGAAATCTATCCCATGGGATAATTTGGACATTTTTTTTGAAAAAACAAGTTTGCTAATTTCCATTTTTTTCTAAATTGATTCATACAAATTTCATGGGATAATTTGCTTTTTCTCTAAAAATCACCAACTATTCCATGTGATAGTTGTAAAAATTAAAATTAATCATCAACTATTTGATTATTAGATATAACTACGAGCTTAACTCCAATGATTCTAGAACTATTAACTTAACTTCAACTCTAATCTAATCACAACTATATTAGATAACTATTAGCTTAACTATTAGATACACTATTAGTTTAACTCCAGTGATTTTACAACTATTAGCTTAACTATTAGATACACTATTAGTTTAACTCCAGTGATTTTACAACTATTAGCTTAACTTCAACTCTAATCACTTAAGGCTAAGTCCAATTGCATTTGGCATTTAGGAGTCTGTCTAATGTGAGTCATGTAAGAGTCGAACTACTAATAGAATAGTTTGAACTCCTAATAAACTCCTCCAAACTCCTAATAAACTCCCACATCTCGTAGTTGGACATCTAGCTAATATACAATTCATATTACATGTTTAGGTTTTCCATATAGATCTAATTAGGTTTTCGATTCTTTTTAAAGGAGGTTAGTCTAACTCATAATTAACAATTTCAAAAAAAATAAAAATAGCTTAGCTAACATCTGATAAGTACAATTCGTGATAGTTGGAAAAATCAAACTTCAACTTCAACTATTCGATGATTAGATACAACTATTCAATTATTAGCTTAAATGCAGTAATGATACAACTATCTGGTTAAATTCAACTCTAATCATGACTTTTATTTGAATTTGAATTGCAAATATATTAACTTTTAAATTAACTATTAGATACAACTATTAACTTAACTCCAATGATTCTATAATTATTAGTTTAACTTCAACTCTAATCACTGTTATATTGCCTAAATATTAGATTAACTCCAATGATCCTACAACTATTAGCTTAACTTCAACTCTCATTAGAGGAAATTTCAACTCAAAATGGGCCTTTTAAATTTTATTCAAATTCCATGTCATCATGTGTTAGCCAATGAAATTGATTTAAATTTGAAATGCCGTATAGGTCTTAAACATTTTTTTAATATAAATTTGGGGATAGGTATCATAAAAAAAACTATTTTTTTTGTTTGTATTTTTGACATATCTCCCTGTGTTTTTACTCAAATTTCGATCAGGAGAGCTCGTTGGATGCGGAATTAAATTCCACATCCAACAAATACCCACTCGGCATACTTTTGACGGACCCCTCTACCCCAAAAATAAGAAACACTTGAAAAAATGAAATGATGACATCATCATTTTGTTTTTTCAGGTGTTTCTTATTTTTGGGGTAGCAGTGTCCGTCAAAAGTATGCCGAGTGGGTACTCGTTGGATGCGGAATTTAATTCCGCATCCAAAAATATCTCCCGATCGAAATTTGAGTAAAAACACAGGGAGATATGTCAAAAATACAAACAAAAAAGTAGTTTTTTTCTTTTCTTCCTCTGAAATTAATAAATATTATTTAATTATTTTAACTATTATTTTATTAGTTCATTTTAGGAGGCCCATTTTGAGTTGAAATTTCCTTTAATAAATTGCGGTTATATTGGATAACTATTAGATTGTTCCAATAATGATACAACTATTAAAATAAATTTAGATGAACTCCATCTCTTATCATGAGAAGCTGACCTTGATTGTAGTGAAGCCATACACCAAGAACAATCACCTAGGTAATGTGCAAATTATGTGACATTTGAACTCCATATGGGACTTGGGAGTCGAGTTAATGTGCATAAGGCATAGTCTAAGCTTTATATTAACTTTTAAATTAACTATTAGGTTAACTCCAATGATGATACCACTATGAGCCTAACTTCAACTATGAGCTTAATAACCATAAATTAAGTTGTTGTTATATTTGCTTAATTATTATATACAAGTAATTGACACATTATTTAGTAAAAAAACATTATCAATATGTCAAATATGTTGATGTATTTGTAACTTTGGAATGTATTCACTTGCATATTTTATGTATTGTACCCCGATGTTTATTTTAGGAAGTATATGTAATGTAATTGAGTCATGTCATACCCTGATGTTCCTATCAGGAGATTCAATAATGTAAAAAAGTCATGTAAAGTCATAGTGGCTAACCCTCCTTATTGTTTAAGGTTTAAATTCCCCATTGTTGTGGGGCACTAGGGTTATTAGACTCCCCTAGAGAAGTCAGTCGTAGGTGAATTAATGTAAGTCGGGTCATTAGTACCCCAGTTGTGGTTACTCGGGCCTACATAACTGAGTTAGGATTACTCAAGCCTACATAACAGAGTTAAAGGTTAAGTGAAAAAAATAATATAAATAGAGAGTGAGACTCTAAATTTATTACACACACTCACTCACTCACTGGGGCACATGAGTGAGAGAGAAGAAGTTGGGATCATAGAAGGAGACTATTGCTGTTGGGAGATCATCTTACTATTTTTGGGTTTTAATTTTGGTGTTTCTTCTATCTCTGAGGAAGTTGTGGGGTTTTCTCCTTCATGGTTTTCCTGAGGAAAATATTTGTTTCTATTGTCTATTCTGTTTGATTGCTATGCTTGTTATTCTCTCAGTTAAAGATCCTAAGATAATGCTAGCTTGAATGATAAAAATATAACATGGTATAAGAGCTAACCTGAGAAGAAGACATTATGCATCTACAGAAGCTATGGATTCTTACCTTTTGGGTCTCTCTCCATAATCCATCAGCAAAATTATGCTAGGATGACTCTCCATTGAAGGGTGCATCTTTCTGTTGAAGCGAAATTTGATTCCGGGCATTTTTAGTTTTTGTTGTTGGAAATTAGGGCTTTTTACAGAAGAGGAATTTTTGAGTGAGCCCCACATAGGATTTCTCTCCTCATCAAAATAAAATGTTAGAGGCCTGGGTTGAGATTTTTTGGCTGGGTGTAACTCCAGGAAAGTCAAACCCTCGTTTGACCCTGGGCTCAAAAAACCCTAAATACTAAAATTGATAAGTTTTGGTAAATTTTCTATATCTTGGTATTTTAGAAGTCTCAGGGGCTGAAACATTCAAAGGCCGAAGATGAAATCTTGATGTATGCTGTGTCCAAGTTTCAGCCTCAGATTCACTATATTCTAGGAGATATGATTCCTCCAAGTTAGGGTTCCATTCTCTCCCAAGATTCATCCATAAACAGGACACCTGGGGAGAATTGCTATATCTTGGGATAAGAAGGTCCAAATGAAATTGATCAAAATGTTACAAAAACAAAACAGAATTTAATTTATGTGGTAGAAGTTTCAGACCCCGAAGGTGAAACAGTGACAGATGGTAGTCCATACAACTTCACTATTCGGAAGAGTCCTGAAACAGGTCACCATGGGAAACAACTCATAGGTCACAATTGATGTAACAAATTCTAATGAAACTTATGGTGTTGAAATAGGGATAGGAGAGGCTACCTTAGTGAAAATTTTTAGACACAAAGGAGTAGTAATTTTGGAGATACCGTAGAAATAGTATCAGACATTTCTGCAGAAGAAATTGGTGAACTAGGGCTTCCTGTTCTGGGAGCTTCCCTCCACTGTTTTCAGAAAAGGAGTACATTGGACATATCACCTTGAACAGGTATATATTTTGATTGAATTAGATTTGAAAGATTCCAAGTTTTGAAAATTAGGGTTTCTCTGACAAACCCTAGATCAACAAGCTCCGGAACCAGGATGGACACCTCAAATCAAGAAGATCTAATATTTTGCTATTTTCATTTGAGGTTCTCATTTTGAAGTGATCTATCACATCAGCTTGATGAAAATATTGGTGAAGATGAAAAATTTCAAGCATGGAAGTATAGGATGTCATTAGTTCTTGAAGGAAATGAATTGGACACCTACATAAGTAGAGAGGTTCCAGTTCCATAGAGAGATGAGGCTAAAAGCCTTACACAAGAAGAACTTGGTCAAGGCCAAGAAGCTCATTGTTGATTCAATCACAGATCAACTTGTACCACAAGTGTCTTCCCTAAATACGTCGAATATGTTTGATTCCTTAACGAGGCTATTTGAAGGGAAGAACATAAATCAGAATATGACTTTTAGAAAATAATTGAAGAATGTGAAGATCTAGAATGCAGATACCATACAGTCATACTTTACGAGGGTCTCTCAAATCAAAGAACAACTTGTAGCAGTAGAAGAAGAAGTGGAGAATGCAGAAGTGGTGATAGCCACCTTGAATGGCCTCCCAGGATCATGGGATTCATTCATGCGAGGAATGTGTGCCAGAAGGAAGTGATTACTTTCAGCAAACTTTGGGAAGAAGAAGAAGTTCAACTCATAATAACTAGAGAAGAGAAGATGGGAGAAACTAAAGATCAAGCTCTCACCATCCAAAGAAGATCGCTCAAGCAATGAGGAATATGAAGGACTCAACTCTTGAAGAAACTCTTATCCATCTTAGCATTTGTATAAGAAATGATGAATGAAGAAGATGATGAAGCTGAAGGCTCAAGAAGGAGTCTACCCACAAAACAAATAAAGATGAGTATTCAATTGTTATTTCATGATATTGTTGTGTTATGCATTTTTTTTTATTTAGTTGATGTATTATGCAAGATAGAATGTTTGCATTAATGATAGTATACTACTAATATGCATGTAATGGGTAAGTAGCTCATGGTGCTATACAACTCTCCAATGCTACTTATATAGAATGAAACCTCTTTGCTGACATATTGGATTAGTGAAAAATCTCAATGTTGTCCTGGTAGAGAAGGAAGGCATCTATAAAGTTTCTGTGAGATATGGATGAATGTTGTATTGGCTAAAATAGCTGCATGATCATATATTTATGCATAAGAATTTTCCATTATGAATATGCCCTATGAAATGTTTCTAACCATACAAATACATTTTACTTGTAGGAAATATCATCGAGACTTGTTCTAAAGAAAAAATGACGACAGTTCAAGATGAAGAATAATATGGCGAATGCAGCGATATCATTGATGCAGAACCTTCCAGCTATGAAGAAGTAACCAAGAAGAAAGGGAAGACCAATTCAATAAGAATGATGTCTAAGATGCAGTATCGATACGTGAAGGGAAGTTCATAGTTCCATCATGCAATAGATGGAAACATCGTGGGATACAAGGAAAGATTCATAGCACGAGGCTTCTCATGAAAATAAGGCATAGACTGCAAAGATACATTTGCAGCCACCAGATGTTAAGACACATGAAAAGCATAATCATGTGTGCGAATGAAATAAGGCTTTGTATGAGCTCAGAAGACACCCATGGGATAACACATACATGAGGAGCTTGATGAAGATGTGAACCTTTGCTACAAGGTTTAATACGAAAGTCTATAGAGGATGACAAGCTCACAGATGGGTGCGAGAAGAAATTTTGAAAAAGTTCAAGATAGAGGATCTTTGTATCCAATGATCCTAGATGGATACATAGAATATTATTAGTAGAGGAAGCTACTTGTCACTCTTGTAAAAAATGTTTTAGTGCATAGAGTATGAAAGACAGAGGGAGAATGATGGTCTGCTTCAGAGGGAGTGACTACAGAATATCTTGAGGTTCGACATGGTGCAACATGATGGATAGCTTACTCATGACTCTAGGATTTACTAAGAGTAAAGCGGATTCCAACCTTTTCTTCAAGGTTGAAGGTGGAATACTATTGATCCTCCTATTATATGTCGATGAATTGTTGCTGACAGAAAAGAGGAACTCATTAAAGTTGCAAGAAGGAGACTTGCTGTCGAGTTCGAGATGAAAGACTTGGATATGACACATGGAGGTGTGGCAGAATGCATATGGAATTTCCCTGGGACAAGGGAAGTATGAGGTAGATATCTTGAAGAGATTTAAGATGATGGAATGCAAGGCCATGACTACACCTATGGCATCAAACCTAAAGATATTGAGTGATGCTTCATCAGAAGCGATTGATGATATGATGTATCGTCAGATGATTGGGTCCTTGATGTACCTGATGAATACGAGATAATATATTTTCTTTGCTGTGAACACATTGAGACATGTTCACCTGATGGTTGCAAATCATGGAGTGAGGTACCTGAAGGGTACAATTGAGGATGGGCTCAAGTATGATATGAATCAGAAGATTAACCTGGAAGGTTATGTTGATTCAGATTGGGCATGCAGTGCCATCGATATAAAGAGCACTTCAAGGTGCTTCTTTAGTATCGAATCATGTGTGATCTCTTTGTTTAGCAGGAAACAGTCTTGCGTGGCATTGAGTACAGCTGAAGCAGAGTATGTTGCAGCTTGTTTAGCTAGCTGTGAGGTAGTATGGCTGAGGAAGCTACTGTCTGATTTATTTGATCTCTAGTTGGATGCTACTTGTATATATTGCGACAACTAGAGTTGTGTGAAGTTGTCTAAGAACCCGGTGTTCCATGGCAAGTTGAAGCATATCGATATCAAATATCACTATATGAGGGATATGGTGTAGAGAGGAGTAGTGAAGCTCCAGTATGTTGTTCTCCAGATCGAGGTTCCCTCCAAGGGGAAGTGATGATTCCGTGAGCCATTTTGACATGGTGAGAGGATTGGTTCCTTCCATGGTCAGATGTAAGGGCTGATTCATTCTGTCATGGTGAGAGGATTGGTTCCTTCCATGGTCAGATGTGAGTGCTGATCCATTCTAAGGTGACCGTGAGATGTGTTATCACATGATTAGATATAAGCATTGAATGCCATTCTCTGAATGGAGGTACCTGGTCAACTACTGTTGGAGGAGCTAGTTAGTGAGCCGACTAAGTCGATTAGCCAGCTAATTAGAGATTAGGTCGACCACATAAGGTCGTTTCAGTTGACCAAACTGACATGTAGTTACAAGTAACTGTTTGTAAATCATATATATTAGGCTATTGAGCCAGATGAGAACTTGGTTCAGTTCTATGTTTTTATGGATCCTCATAATATAATATAATCTGTTATTCTACATCTATGCTTTTATCTCTTGTCTCTGTTATGTCTGTATGCTTTAATGTGTATTATTGGTAACTCTCTGTGATCTGTGAGATTACAACATTGGTTCTATTGCCAATAGTACATATCTGAGAGGACTATAAGAAGATGATATCAGAACAGGAGATTAAGAACTTGTGGGAGCATAAGATAGAAAATTATTTGCAGAATTACATGAGCAGAAACAAATTGATCACTACTCAGGCGAAGGAGAGATTATGCACTAAAACTCATGAGAAGTTCATAGAATCGGTACCCTATATTTTGAAAAAACTTCTGGATGAAAAATCCAGAAGTGACTAAGGACCAAGTGCTACTAGAGAAATTGATTCGAGGGGGAAGAACAAACCTGTCGGAGTGGAGTGAAAAGATCACCGACGAATTCTGCAAGGAGAAAGCTATAGAAGAAAGAAATTCGGTGGAAACCATTCAAAATAAATTCCATACATACCTTACCGAGCAGTTCTTGTGCTCCCTACCGACCCTACTGTTCAAATTCCTAATAGGAAAAGGAGTGGTTCATATTTTCAAACCTCGTCCATCATTGCACAAACCACCACCAAATTCTAGCTAGGTGGAGAAACAAAAAAAGTGGGAGAAATTTATTGCCGAAAGGGAGTGGGAATGTTTCCTAAGAAAGTAGACACAACTATCCTAGCTTTCTAAATCATCGAGTAGTCTATGGGGGGGTAGATGGTCATATTTTGGGGTAAAGTGAAGAGGATTCTAGTCGACTAAAAGGATATACCATCACCAACAATGAAAAGTCAACCTAAAAAGGAAATACAATGGACTGTGACACACAAAGGTATGACAGATTTACAGAGAATAGAGAGAGAGAAGAGGATGAAAAGAAGGGAAGACATAAGACAAAGGGATATAGCACTGCAAATAGGAATGAATACTAGGGTGACAGACCAGGAAATAAATCCACAAAAGTCAGGTCATGACCAACAGGAAGAAGGTGTGGATGAAGAGGAATCACCCGTGGAAGAAGACTTGTGGATAGAGTAGTGTGAAGCTCTCCAAATCAAAGTTCCCCAAGAGATAAGACCTTTATCCCCCACGAATTTGAGTACCACGATGCAATTCATTGTTGAAGAAGACCTAAGACTAAGAACTAGTGAGTTTGGTATATGGAGCCGACTAGTCGATGAGGTAGATGATGATAATCATCTAGTGATTCGTCGACCGGAGGAAGGAAAATGGGTCATGCTTCATGCGTACCCTTCCAACCGAAGTATCCACTTACTTCACCCAACACATGAAGGAGCAAAACCCCTTCCAAATACAACTTTGGAAAACATAGAACAATCAGACCTGCAGACAAATAATTGCAGTTGGACATCGACAGGAGAAGTTGAATCGAACCGGCTTCTTGTTGGAGAAGAAACAACAAAAAAAGGGACCAACAGGAATGAAATTTCAGTTGACAATAGCTCTGCACAAAGAGACAAGCAAAACATCCCACCACCCCCACCACCCCCACCACAGCTACTTGCTGGAGGAGATAGTGACAGTGAGTCTGACATGGGTCATCAATCAGTGCATATCCCTCTATACAAGGGTGACGAAGATCCTAGATGACATTGGTTCATCTGTGAGTCAACATGGGACAACAATTAGGTTACAATTCAAGATTGACAGATGGCACAGTTCACTAGTGCCTTGAGGAAAAGAGCGCTAACGTGGTACATGGCCTTTATTGAGAGAACCTCTCAAGCATCTAAAGCAGAAATTAAAGCACAATTCTTGTCGTTCTTTAAAACTCTAGATGCAAAACATCTGGCAGCTAAAAAGTTGAAAACAACATTGCAAAAGCCAGCAGAGTCTATCCAAGAGTATGACAAACATTGGAAATACCTCCTCAACCAACTAGATTATGTAATTGATGAACAACTATTAATTCAGTGGTTTCTTGTAGGTCTATCGAAAAAATTTCGGTGGCACATAAGCTTGGAGACGTTTAAAATGTACGAAGATGCGCTTACTAAATATCTACAAGTGGAGATGGACGAAGATTTCCTAGCATATCCAGCAGATACTGGACTGGAAGAACAACTCGAAATAATGTAGAAATAATTGAAATAGATGAACCTTAAGAATCAATATGTTTGGTGCACAAAATTCTCAACGACGAGAAACACAAAAGATAAATGTCAATAAGACATCAGCTGATAAGATGTTTGATTTGTTCAGACAAAGTGCTTTTGCAACATCTTTCAAGAACATGGAGAACACATAATGAAAGATTGTTCGTATAACATGAAAAATGACAAAGCATCTTGGTGTGTAATCTGTGAAGTAAAAAGTGATTCCACGACCGACTTCCACCTAAAATTAAAGAATCGACAAAAATACCAATCAGTCTACCAGACAAATGCAGTTGTGTAGAACAACGATAAGAACCAGCGAAGCAATGCTCAAAACGAATAGAATAATAAAAGATATGAAGCTCGTCTATATGAGCACCATTTTGACAACCGTCAAGGAGGATATGGAGTTCGAGGTCGATTCTATGGGAATCATGACAACCCACCATGTCGGCCCATCCAATGTTTCACATTCTAAAACAAAGGTCATCGATTTACAGACTTCCAATACAAGGACATAACCGATTTAAAATTTTGTACTAGCTGTGGAGTCAGGGATCACTCATTACAGGATTTCCCTACTATTCTTGATAAAATCAATAAAAAGAAAAATGTTAATGTCTTGTCATTCGTTCAAAAACATGATGTAATCAATACAATGAATGCTACATATATTAACCCAACAAGGGACAAAATTTGGGAGTGATAATCCACACATAAGAAAAATAAAATAAAAGAACGATTATCCTAACCTAGCTAAACAAAAACAATTGTATAAAGACGCAACAAATATATTTAAAGAATTTGCTTGACAAGAAGAAGCTGATGATAGTCTAGGAAGCATGGTTAAAGACCTAATACATTTAGTACAAGAGGATAAAGTAGTATCTCAATTCATTGATTTATTGTATAATATGAAACACAACAATAATACAGAAAAACAAACAAAAAAAATCTACAGTCTAAACCAGAAGGACAAAAGTTATGCCGACCCACTTGTCGACCTAGAAATTGGAGGATACCATGTCCGACAAGTTGTACTTGACTTCGGCTCACAAGTAAACATTATGACTCATGACACTTGGGAACAATTGGGTAGACCTCGACTATACGAGTCAGGAATATACTTGAAATGAGCCAACCAAGGTCTGATCAAACCTATCAAAATTTGGAGAAATTTTGATACGGCAATAAAAGAAATATCAACCAAAGTCGACTTTGAAATAATTGACCCTAAGGAAGGATCCAATTCCTTCCCAGTGTTAGTAGGTCAACCTTGGGAAAGAAAAATGAAAGCATTGATATCTTTAGACAAAGAAAGGATAAAACTAAAAGGGAATGGACAAAAATTCATAGTACCTATCCATCCATCCCAAGGAAAACCTTGGATAGAACCTATTGATGAAGAAGTCAACATCCAACAATTATATCGAATACAAAATAATGAATACTATACAGAACCCAATGTCTATGGAAAATTTCACTTAGGAAATCAAGATTCAGTAGGATATGACTCAGATGTAGAACTATATGATTAGGAAGTCAAAAACTATGAAACACAAACAAGAGGTTGCGGGACCATTCAAAAAGTGCAGAAGAAACCAGTCCAACAATGTTTCTTAGTTTCCATCATCCCAAAAATATTTGAAAAGAAAATCAGGGAATACCCTACCCTAAAACCAACAAATGTAAGTATCAAACAAATCCCAAGATACAAAGAAAGAGAATCTCCAGTTATCCATATAGAACAAGTATCCAAAAACATTGGTGAACATGGCTGACTACAAAGATTAGTAGAAACCTTCATAGGACAAGTTGCTAGATCATGGGATAACCATCAATTAAGATTGCAGACATGGAAAATATCTTCGACTTACTTTGTAGAAAGATTTGAAGGAAAAAGGCTAACCAATCAAGCCCAAATACCTATGTTCATCCAACGGCAGGACCCAAAAGAACACATAAGAACATGCGAAAAAGAGTGAAAAAGACTTGGGTATAAGGACGAACGTACATGGCCACACCTGTTTCCATCGATGCTATCCGAATTACCAAACAAATGGTACAAAATGGAAGAAGCATGGGGTGAAACATTCCTATGGAATGAACTTAGAAAGAACTTTATCAAATACTTCAGCTTTATACCACAAAATGAAAAGTTAGTCGAAACTAAAAAACAAATCAAGGCATTTATAGAATCGACCAGGAACAACACCCTAACACAAAAGTATGACCAATCGAAAATAACATGCAATAACATGCAAACCAAGACAACACCATAGTCAACAATGCTACAAATAGAAAATGAAAATATGGAAGGGAAAATCTTTCGATGGAAATCATACCATTCAGAAACGACAAAACCAATTCGCACAGTACTTAAAATTGAGACAACCGACAAAGAAGATACCAACCAAATGACTATGACATAATTTTCTGCTACATTTTCACAGTTTAAAGAAGGGAGCCAACCAATCAATGAATCCAAAGCACCAGAATGGTTAGATGCTAAAGTGAGAACTAAATAATTCGACATCTCAAATGATGATCGACCAAAAATGGCAAAAATTGAAGATTACTGGAGTGAAGAACAAACAACCGAAATAGTAAACTTACTAAAATAATTCTAGGATTTATTCTCTAGAGACTAGAAAGATCTCAAAGGTCTAGTCATAAAATGGGTGAAATGAAGATCGACATCAAACCTGATGTCCGACCTGTAAAGAAGAGGCTATATAAATCAGCCCATAAATACAAAGAGATAGTCAAGAAAGAGATTGATAATATGCTTGCAGCAGGAATTATATACCCTATTGACCAGTCAGAATGGGCAAGTCCAATGGTCAATCAACCAAAGAAACATGACCCCAAAAATCTAAGGATCTATGTCGACTTCAGAGAATTAAACAAAGTCACCTTAACAAACCCATTTCCAACACCTTATACAGATGAAATCCTAAATGAAGTCGCATGACATGAATGCTACTTGTTTACAGAAGGATTCCCAGGTTACAACCAAGTAACAATAGCCAAAGAAGACCAAAAAAACACAACATTCGTATGTGAATTTGGCTCATTTGCTTACAGAGTTATTCCTTTTGGACTAAAGAATGCACCTGCAATATTTTCGAGAATTGTGGTCAAAACATTTCAAGAATATATTTACAAAACAATGGCAGTATATTTCGATGATTGGAAAATATACTCCATGCTGAAAGATCACTGCAAATGGCTAAGGCTCATGTTGGAATGATGGCGACAAATCCAACTATATTTGAACATAAGGAAATGCATATTTCTAAACCCTATAGGGATACTATTAGGAAAAATTGTATGCAAAGAAGGCATCAAGGTCGACTTTGCAAAAATAAAAATTATTCTTGACTTAAAACCACCAGTGAACCCAAAACAAGTCAAGGTACTACTTGGTCATATAGGATATTACAGGAAATTCATAAGATAGTATTCAGATATGACCTATCCATTGGCAGAACTATTAAGAGGAGATCAGGAGTTCGATTGGATAGATGAATGTAACATATCATTTGAAACACTAAAAAGGAAGCTATTCAAAGCACCCATTCTAAGGTTCCCGGATTGGTTGACCAAATTTCATGTACACATCGATGCATTAGGCCTAGAAATAGGAGCAATATTAACACAACCAGGAGACGATGGAATGGACTACCCCATAGCTTATAGTAGCAAAAAATTAAATAAAGCAGAAAGGAACTATTCGACAACAGAGAGAGAAGCATTAGGAATGGTCTTTACACTACAAAAGTATTGATGTTACCTACTAGCCAACCCTTTCATCTTTTATACCGACCACAAGCATTAAAATAACTTGTAAATAAACCCTTACACCATGGGAGAATTTGTCGATGGCTACTTCTATTCCAAGAATTTGAATTTGAAGTCGTTGTTAGAACAGGAAAATTAAATGTCAGGCCCAACCACTTGTCATGAATCGACACAAGAGAGGAACCGACAAGAGTTGAAGACGACCTACCAGATGCAAATTTATTTCGAATAGAAGTAGTTCCAATAGAATAAGAGGAAATAGCTCAATTTTTAGAAAATGGACAAGCACCAGAGGGCATGAGCATGAAGAAGAAATAAATATTAGCCATGAAAGTTGCACCATATAGTCTCATAAATTGATTTTTATATAAAATGGTCCTGGATGACATCCTCAGAAGATGCGTATTAGAACATGAAAGAGATAATATCATGTATGAAGCACACTATGGACCAGAGGGAGGACATTTTCAAGCAGACACAACTGCCAAGAAAATCCAACAGTCAGGGCTATGGTGGCTGACACTATACAAAGATTGTAAAAATTTTGTGAGCCAATGTGACAAAGGTCAATGACTGGGTTGACCCCTGCCTAGTACAGAAATGCCCTTGATATCAGTAAAACCAAGATTGAAATTTGAAATTTGGGCCATCGAATTCATAGGACCATTCCCCATACCAACAAAAAGAATCGGTCCAAGGTACATAATAACTGTAGTAGAATATGTAACCAAGTGGGAAAAAGCAGAACCAGTCGACACATGTTCCAGTGAGATAGCTCCTAAATTTATCTATGAAAATATAATTACTAGATTTGGATGTCCAATAACCCTTATCAGTGACCAAGGTTCACACTTTATTAATAAAACCATCAAAGCACTAACATACCAGCTCAAAATTGACCACCGATGTAGTACAACTTATCACCCCCAATCGAATGGATCAATTGAGGCATTTAACAAAACATTAGAAAAGAGCCTAACTAAAATCTGTAATACCGACAAGGATGATTGGGATGAAAAGATACCTGCATTACTATGGGCTTACAGAACAACATACAAGCATTCGACTGACCAAACACTATTTTGACTAGTCTATGGACAAGAAGCAGTTGTTGCACTACATTTTCGACAGAAAACACCTATCATAGCAGATATTTTACATGTTAATGTCGAACAAGGAAGGAAGGACCAGCTGATATAATTAAGCAATATAGAAGAACACCGATTGATTGCTCTACAACATCAAGAAATCCAAAAAAAATAGCAGAAGGCTTAGCATGATCGTAATATCAAAAACAACAATATGTCAGTAGGGGAACTCGCCTTACTATACAACAGTCGAGTAAAAGGAAAACCCAAAAAGTTACACACAAAATGGATGGGACCTTACGTTGTCGAATAAATTCATATCAATGGATCAATCCGACTAAGGATGTTACAAGGCGTAGTCTTTCGGAAACTTGTTAATGGTGCCTGACTAAAATGGTACAAAAATTAAAACAAGTTAAAAAAACAAAAATATAATGACCATAACTATCACACAAAAACTATAAAAATATAAAAAATATTAAAAAGAACAAAACAAAACCAACACCCATAACCCAAAATGACAGGAAACCAGCGCTTCGACAACCGACATCAAACCCATCAACCGATCACATGATCGACATCAACCAACGAACTCAAAGGTCAAATCACACCTTCATGAATATGGTCAAAAGGAGCGCCAAAATAAAATCACCATTAACGCAAACCCTAGAGACCGCGCTGTACCATCACTTCTGCCATTAATACATCCATCAACAGAAACGTCAACCGCTCAACCTATAAATATCGGACCAGAAAAAGATCATTTACAGTGTTTTGAAGAGATAGAGAAATTCAGCAATCATAAAATTGAGAACCGAGAACCTATAAAGAAATTCAACCAAGAAATCAACAAGATAGCACTAAAACAAATTAGAGCCGCAGCCGCAAAGACAAAGGAATTGTAATCTACCGAAACCCCATTAATGAGGAGGTTCAGAAACATCAAGAATTCCAATGTACAAGAAACCTCATGGGAGAAAATGTGGGCCAAAATCAAGGAATGGGCCTATGTCAACAAGAAACTGACACAAGCAGCAGAGAATATAAACCACAACTCCATTATGAACTACATGAACACACTGTTCATGGCGAGTTTTGGAGGAACGAAAGAAACAACAGTAAAATTCATCATCAGTCGATACCACAACGGGAAATTTTATTTCGACAGACCATTCAAAATATCTGGTGAAGTCATATACAAACTAACTGGTCTCTACAACCAAGGCGACCCAGTCCCTGTCGGTATAAAACAAGGACTGGTAGAATGATTAACTTGAACACCATCCAATAAGAATTCAAAAGGGCTAATGATTAGTCAAATACAATCCCAGACGCCACAAATCTTGGCCAAAATCATAGCAATAGGGTGCAAACCTACAAGTCAAGGTAGTGACCTGAAGCTGGATATGCTAGAAGTAGTAGACACAATAGCGAAAATAGGAAAAGTATACAGATGGGCTCAGTATGTCACCGACATGCTCAAAACTATCTATTAGAAATGCTAGGAGTCGAGAGGGATTATAAGGTTCATGTCTCTGATAATCTTGATAGTAATGTACCACTTGTGCCCAGTCGGGGACAATCAATTCCAAGATCCAACACAATTCCACATGTTGAGGTTCAAGCCATTTGCATAGATTGGAACACTAAAAGAACTAGCAAATAGAAAAGTATAGTTGGAAAACTGGTTCCAACACCTAAAAATCCAGACGACCAGATGGAGGGTGCCTCAGAACATCTAACGGAGTCTACTGAAAATAGCACACATCCAACTAGAACTTGACCACACCACAGTTTGGTATATGTAGGGAGAAAAATAAAAAGAAAAAGCAAAGCCTCTCGACTATTACCCAACATTCAAAGATATCTTCTATGAGTTATCCAACAAATTTATCCATACTAGAAAAGGCCAAGGAAGTAAACTTATCAATTGAAGAACCACTGATAGACCAGCAGAAGGAAGAAGACTATGAAATCTGACTACACATCAGCACCTTCATGTCAGAAGAAACACCAGAAGAGGACACCAATAGACTACAAATAACAATCATACCACCAACTATCCAAAGGGGAAGTACACCAAAAGAGCATCAGGTAACCAAACCAACTGAAGAAAGTATCAATCAAGTTCAACAGCAAGAAGGAGGGGAAGAACTACAGGAAGATATTGAATCCAACGATCATGAACATGCCATAACCAAAGATAAAACCAGAAAGCTAGCAAAGGAAATAACAGCCACACGAAAAAAGGCAACTAAGACAAAAGGGAAGGGGAAGCGCAAGCTGATACTTTCAGAATCAAAAGATGAAGAAGAACTAGTAGCTACCATCATTGACATCATAGAAGACTCTGTAGCGAACAAAGTTTCGATCGATACATAGTTCAAACGCTTTGTCAAGTCAGGAGCATAACAAGGTTGACCAAAAAAGGTAAAAAGTACAAACACTTCAATGACTGAAAAAGTTGTCGATTTAGTTTCTGCAACTCCACTCCCATCTCCAACCCAGATCACACAAAAATAAATTCCATAGCTAGCCACCATAAGCCCAATCGACATATGCAAAAATGCTATGCCAAAAACCTTGAAAGAGAGGCTCGACTAGGAGTGTGATTTCCAGGCATACATTGATAAATTGCCTGAACTACCCACCTCTGTCTAGAATATCACCACCAAATATCCTCTGATCGAAGGTACTGGATCAAGGCAGCTCATTCCTCCACAACCTTGACAAATAACCCAGAAGCTAAGGTCTGTGAGAATTATAAAGTCGACATTCATGAGGAACCCTAATAAGACATCTTAAGTTGTCACAATTCGAACCTCATCCTTTATCCCTGTCGACATCCCACACCCTCCATTATCCAATGAGACAGTAAGAGATGTGGAAGAAGAGAACTTGGAATAAATCAACTAGGTAATCGATAACCTATTTTTTGACGACCTAGAGGAATCACCACCACAAGTCAAGGACCTGACACCAACTGACCATATCCCTACCACACTAATTACACCCGACCATTCACCACCTCCACCACCACTTCCCAATCCAGAACTTGCACCTAAACCATCTGCACCTGAACCCTCTATACAAAATCCCCTAGATACACATCCGGCTGTAGAGCTCACTCAAGAAATCCAACCAGAAGTTACACTGACTGTTGCAGATCAGCAACCAGAAAACCCAACACAAGAAAATAAACCACGGGGGAGTCTACCCCTTGTAGATGCACAAGCATAGCAGCTGGAAGAACAACATAAACACAAGAGGAAAAGAGACAAAAAGAAGAAGGACTGCCAAAAAGAGTCACAGTCGAAAATGGTCCACATTAGACAACTTGGTTCAACCACTGTAGTCGATGCAACCAAGCTAAAAGACGGAGATTTAGGACAGCTCTTAGAAACTCTAGTCACTGAATCAAAAACAAGAAGCTAGATCAAACGCAAGGAGCTCGACGACACTGAGAAGGAACAAGTCAAATTCCTGTTAAAATGCATAAACTTAGCACAATCTATAATACGAGGACCGATGGAAGCCGACACCGAAAACTCACTTGAAAAGGCATATAAACCATTTGAGAGTGTGGTGTCGACCCTACAAGTACATATGCAAAATACAAAAGAAGAGCAAAAAGAAGAGACATCTAGATTATTGATGCAACAATACACAACATTCTCAGAAGCTTACAAAGTGCTACAAGACCACATGGAAGAGTCTGTCATTACAGAAGAGGTACTCCGAGACTAGCCTACCTATTATGAGCAAGTATTTTAGCAGACCTGACAGACTCGAGAACATATTCAAGCATTGGAAAAGAGAAAGAGCACTAAAGAAGCACTGAGAAATACAATACAAGATCAAATCGTGCTAGAGACAACCAAACTGCAGAGAATCGAAAGACAAGCACACTAGTGGGTGCAGCAAGCACTCCCAAGATTGGAGAAATTAGATACCATCTGCATGCAAATGAAAATACTACTGAAGACAACAGAAGAAAAAGACTAGTTCATGGGACCCAACATGGAAAGAATAGTAGACCGTTCCATTCAAGAGAAGATTTTTACTTTATCAAGCATTAAAACACTGACCATCAACATCCATCAAGTACTTCAAATTTGGACAAAATTTCAACATCAACTAGCCATTATAGTAGAAGTAATCGTTGAAGTATGCATATAGAAGCGACCAACCATCTGACTGCATAGCCCATGAAAAACAAACAATAAAATAACTATCTCAGATAGTAAAATTTTTGAGTACCTCCCTTGTTTCTTCAGGACAAAGAAAGATTTTGTTCCTAGGGGATATGTTGAAGGAGCTAGTCGGTGAGCCGACTAAGTCAATTAGCCAACTAATTAGATATTAGGTCGGTTGCATAAGGTCATTTCGGTTGACCGAACTGATAGGTAGTTATATGTAACTGTTTGTAAATCATATATATTAGGTTGTTGAGCCATATGAGAACTTGGTTCAGTTCTCTGCTTGTATGGACCCTCATAATATAATATAATCTGTTATTCTGCATCTATGTTTTTGTCTCTTGTCTCTGTTATGTCTGTATTCTTTAATGTGTACTATTGGTAACCCTCTATGATCTGTGATATTACAATAGTTACCAGGAATTTCAGTCTAGTACTAAAGCTCAGGTTAAGTGTTGATATGCCATTCTCTGGGAGAATGGAGGCACCTGGTCAGTTACCAAGAATTTTAGTTTGGGACTAAAGCTCAACTTAAGTGCTGAGATGCCATTCTATGGGAGAATGGAGGCACTTGGTCAATTACCGGGAATTTCAGTTAGTGAGTGAAGCTCAACTTAAGTGTTGATATGCCATTCTCTAACAGAATGGAGGCACTTGATCAGTTACCAATAATTTTAGTCTAGGAATGAAGATCAGCTTAAGTGCTGAGATGCCATTCTCTTGGAGAATGGAGGCACCTGGTTAGTTACAAGCGATTTTAGTCTAGGGCTGAAGCTCACCTTAAGTGCTGAGATGCCATTCTCTGGCAGAATGGAGGCACCTGGTCAATTACCAATAATTTATGTCTAGGACTGAAGCTCAGATTAAGTGCTGAGATGCCATTCTCTTGGATAATGGAGGCACCTCGTTAGTTACCAGGAATTTCATCCTAGGACTAAAGCTCAGCTTAAGTGTCGAGGTGCCATTCTCTGGGAGAATGGAGGCACCTGGTCAGTTACCAGGAATTTCAATCTAGGACTAAGAGCCTTTCTGACATGATGCGTGATGAGTTTTCTATCATGATCATATGTAAGTGCAAAGCCTTTATGACATGATGTGTGATGGGTTTCCTATCATGGTCAGATATAAGTGTTGAGCCTTCTGACATGGTTTGCGATGAGTTTTCGACCATGGTCAGATGTAAGTGTTGGGTGGGCCTTTCTGACTGGGTCAGATATAATTGCTGAAGAAGACGAAGACCTACTTGGAGGCTAGGCCTACAACCAACATGAGAAAGGGATGGCTCTGTAGAACTTCCTGTGATGAGAAGAATTAAGAGATAGCACCAGTGATGATAACCTAGTTATGATCCAAATCCATTGATGATGATCCAGCAGTGATGATCCAGATCCAGTGATGATGATCCAAATCGAGTGATGATCCAGATCCAGTGATGATCTAGATCCAGATGAATATGACTTGAACATGAATATGACGAGAACTCGATGATGATCAAGATGATACATAGAAGAAGACCTGTGCTGATAAATTATGTCGAGAGAATACCTTCCTAGTTAAGAGGGATTGTTTATGTATTAGTAACTTCGGAATGTATTCACTTGTATATTTTATGTATTGTACCCCAATGTTTATTATGGGAAGTATATCTAATGTAATTGAGTCATGTCATACCCCGAAGTTCCTATCGGGAGATTCAATAATGTAAACAAGTCATGTAAAGTCATAGTGGGTAACCCTCCTTATTGTTCAAGGGTTAAAGTCCCCACAGTTGTGGGGCACTATGGTTATTAGAATCTACTAGAGAAGTCGGCCCTAGGTGGGTTAATGTAAGTCGGGTCATTAGTACCCCAATTGTGGTTACTCAATCCTACATAACTGAGTTAGGATTAATTGAGCCTAAATAACAAAGTTAAAGGTTAAGTGAACAAAAGAATATAAATAGAGAGTGAGACTCTCTATTTATTACACACAGACTCACTCACTAGGGCTCATGAGTGAGAGAGAAGAATCTAGGATCAGAGAAAGAGACTACTATTGTCAGGAGATCATCTTACTATATTTGGGTTTTACTTTTGGTGTTGATTCTATCTCTGAGGAAGTTGTGGGGTTTTCTCCTTTATGGTTTTCTCGAGGAAAATCTTTGTGTCTATTGTCTCTTGTGTTCGATTGTTGTGCTTGCTATTATCTCAATTAAAGATCCTAAGATAATGCTAGCTTGAATGGTAAAAATATAACAAAATATGTACCTCTCAGTGTATTTCACACGTATTAACCTTAGTAATATGGTTGGTGTTAGTTTATACAATCGCAATATGTTAAATCAGCATCAATTATTTACATTATTTTAGCATACATTTGTTTACATTCAATTGAATTATGTATATTAATACCTAATTCTGAATTACGTATGATTTAATATTTAATTAATAGGAGGAGTTTATAAGAATGTGGATTTTATAACTAATTGATAGTTGTATTGGTATTTATCTATGTTACAGTTTAAGTAATTAACTTCAGTGGTTGTCCCTAATAACAACTAGACAGACAACACTTGTCTTTATCAATGGGCTTGCTATAGATATTGTTATGGAGAGAAATTCCTATGGCTTGGGGTACCACAATAGACAGCTTGACTCTAGAAATCAATCCTTTCCAATATGCAAGAGAAATCAAATATCTAACACTAAAGGATCAAAACTCGTACCTTATTCCGAATGGTTGAAGTAGATCCCCATTGAGCTTTCCAACTCCAACTTGAATTGATAAATTACTTCCTCAACAATAAGTAAACAAGACAAGCATGCTATATATATTGGTGTTAGATCTACTCTAGCATATATAATCAACAATGTATAAACATTTGAAATCATCCATGGATAAAATATTCATTCAAACATACATTATTGGACAGGAAAAGATATTTCTATTAATATAAAATCAAAGATTACAATGAATACAACCTCTGTCGATACATCTGGGAATCGAAGAAACTGAATCCTCCACTTGAGCCTCCACCACCTCAATCCTCCATCTCTCAATAGAAATCTCACAAGAAAAAGGAAATCTTGGTAAGAACACCAAAGTGCTCCAAGGGACAAAGGGATGTAGACTCAAGCATAAGTTTCGACAACAATGGACTATAGTTTCTTTGCTCTCAATTCTCACATATTCTTCAATGTATCCAAAGGGTTCCTTATATAGATCTTTAATGGGGAAATGAAGGGTCAAATTCGAGCGATCTCAAGGCATATGGAAGGCCAGGAGACAAGTGAGTTGGAACCATGTCAAGGAAAACTCCAAAAAAATTTGGCCTTTTGCACACATCCCGATGTACATGGTTTTAGGGGTCAAACCCGCGTATATACGCGAGAAAGGGTTTAAAAGTCATGTATAGAAAATTAAGCATGTTTTTATGGATTATATTGGAAACATCAAGGGTATAAAAAGGGTCCATGGGGTCTAAAGAGTCTGCAGAGGGACAGGGGAAGGCCATACTAGTGTGATTCACCAGGTGTGGTAAAATCAGCTATAACAGATGCCCCCTAATGTGTGAGGTCAGAGGGGTCATACGAAGGCCAAAATACATTATAAGTCCATCCCCGAAGTGGAGTGATGAGGAACCCAGTGGAATACCACCCACCCAATCAACATAGTACAATGATACAACTCTTCATATAACTACAAATACATATAGCAGTCCTAGATACATAAAAGTACAATGGCCATGAATAGGCATGATACAAAATATGACATAAGTGGTCATCGCCATGTACAATATACATAGATCAGAATCTCCATGATGAAGATATAAAAAGGATCATGATCTCCATAATGGCTAAAGATATACAGTGGATCAAGATATCCATAATGGCTGGACATGTGTGACATATATTGGAATCAAGTCACAAGAGATGAAATCTCATGAACACTAGCATGATCAAGGAGGTAGCATATAAGAGATGCCACCAATCTGGAAGGTCTTCTACAAAAACCGCTATGAGTACAAGTCCTACTATGTGAATAGAGGTGTCTAGGTCGAACATAGTTGTCCATCATCTGATTACCGGTCATTGATGTATACCGTTAACAGACGCAAGATCACCCATCGATAATGATAATGGGAATCAAGGTACTAGAGTGAAAACTAACAAGTGTGAATAAATGTGTTGAGGTCAAACACTTGAGAGAATCCATCGATTAGGGGACATTGATGTATTCCCAAAGAACTATCGATGGCAAGAGAACATGCCACTAATGATTGCAAGTCTCAAGGCACTAAAAAATGACTCTAGATTCCAATCCCAGAATAAATGATTTGAAGTCGATGGGATGAAATTCGCTGGAAGGAGTGCATTAAGGCATCCCCATCATCCAACACGAGGTACTCAGCAAAGCTGTATAATGTGGAAGGTCTTGATCATAGGGTGCATGAACTAGTAACTGCACCAGGAATGGCCGACATGCAAAGTCAAGATAACTAAGGAATGGCCGACTCAGGTTTCAATTTCCTTCGAACAAGAGCATAACGGTGAATGGTGACTTAATGTAGGCAGCATAGACTCAATATACACAACTGGGACATCTCTGTGACATAGGAGGCATCGACAAGGGATCCATAGGGACTTGAAGCTTAACCAGTCGGTGGAGATAAACTTACATAAATGAGTACAGCTCCTAAAGTCAAAATATAAACCCAACCAACGGATGTGATATACAGTGCTCTGTTCGAAGGTGACACGACTTGATAGATGCCAAGGATAACATCTTTCCTTGTCTGGATTTTTGGTTTTTTCAATTTGTTTTGGACTTTTTCAAATATTTAAAAATCTTGAAAAAGAATAAAAATGCTTTATAGTTACAGACTAGGAGGAGACGAGTGTCATATGGGAAAACAAACTAGATCCAAGCAGTGGAACATACCTATGCTCAATGCAAGGACGCATGTGTAGGATAGCGACACTCAAGGGAAAGTCCCCTCCGGGTAAAATAGGGAATCAAAGTGCAAAGGATATAAAAGATGGCTCTGCATGGCTAGACATGACACAAGCTCGGGCTATATGGCTGAAACTCAAAGTCAGGGAAGCCGGCGTAAGGCTCAAGAAGACAGGAAAAACTAATGATAATGCAATTACATCTTGACATAAGGGATTCCCGAGGGAAATAGGCCAGCGAAAGATCAAGAGGAGTATGAGGCTCTTGTGAAATGTCATGGCAATACTATACAATGGACTCCCACACCACAAAGGACAAAATGTCGGCATGGGCACCAAATGCAAATAAGGCGCTAACTAGGGTACCCATGTAAGGTTAAGCTCTACCATTCACATCATGCCACTTCAAAAACAGCGAGAAGGTTCCGTGACATAACAAAATGTGTTCGAACCTAAGGCTATAATGACACAGTCATAAGGTCATGTAAAATACAAACAGGAGTAAAACCTAACCTATATGCCAGTTTAAACATCATACCTATAACGGGCATGAACAGGTCAAATTAATGATCGAAACAGTGCTCAAAATGATCTCCTACATCATAAATTAGTCCAAAAGGATTAAAAATGGTCCAAACAATAGAAACGGGGGTAAAAATTTTCAAATATTTTAAAAATTTCTATAAATAGTAAAAAATTCAAAACCTTATATAACATTTGAAATTTTTACCCAATTGAGCTCAGAAATTCAACAACGAATTCCAGGAAATCCAACCGGCAGAATCCACTACCGTTTTTCCCAGGTACTTACCCATGCCCTGCTCTTTCATTTTCATGCAGATTTTATCTTTTTCCATGGTTCATTTGGGATTTTAGGCCAATCTAAGATGCACACCTCGGCCCACGCAGAAATGAAGGAGTTTTAGCATATAGGGCTGGATATATGCGGAAAAAGACCTCAAAGTCATGTACATACGTGGTTGTTTAGAAAACAGTCACATATGCGGTTGCGTTCAATGTTTTTTAAGTGTTCTAATGGATCAAAGTTAAATTTTATTTGCAAGATGGTCCTAGAATGGAGAGAACGTGAGCACGGTGATGTAGAAGGGGCAATAAGGGTAGATCTAATGGCTCAACAAGCTTTACGGTCATGCGGGCTCTATAAGTTTTGGTGTCTTGGTGGCTTAAGGGCCAAACCAAGACTGCTGCAGATGTTAGTAGACTACTGGGATCCAGACTTAGAGTCATTCCAGATAGACGGGATGTCCCTTACCATAGAAGTGGAGGACATTTACTTTATTACTGGACTTTCCCGATGGGGAGAAGTGGTGAACTTACGCTCTTGCGGCCTGGAGGTGGCCTAACTATAGATGAGTACATAGCAGTATACTATTATCTGGACACAGAGAAGGTGGAGAGTCATATCCCAACTAAATCCATACAGGTTCTAGGCCTAAAGGCCATTCTACTGACATTG
The DNA here is from genome assembly GCA_001517045.1 of Pseudotsuga menziesii. Taxonomy (NCBI): domain Eukaryota; kingdom Viridiplantae; phylum Streptophyta; class Pinopsida; order Pinales; family Pinaceae; genus Pseudotsuga; species Pseudotsuga menziesii. The sequence goes on along the minus strand of LPNX010064332.1, from coordinate 348,718 downwards.
GGTTGGATAGTAGGGCTAGCCTCACTCCACCATGCCTCGCAGCCATTGATGTTCTATGCCATGGAGTGCATGAGGCTAACAATTTATGATTGGAGTACGACATTGTTGAGTAACATGAAACAACACCTCAGTGACTGCAAGATGGGAAGGGTGCAAAACTTTTGTTTCAGTAGCATACTGAGCACGCTCTTCTTCGAGCGTGTTCTAGGATTGAGCCCTAGAGTTGAAGTTCCTCTACATGGGGTTCAAGATAAATCCCAATGGCGTTGGGTAGATGCGATGTGCAGACTGGGGGAGGTAGGGTGTCCAACGCCTATCCAGCTGATTTATTTCCATGGTGGCAATGACAGATAGTTGCCATCGATGATTACCCCTATGCGGGGATAGATTTTCGAGGAGACCTCGACATGCCGCTACCATGAGGATCAGCATACGGTGACATTGGTAACGAACCTCGACCCTCTTTAAAAATTTTGAGTTATTTAATTTTTTTGTGTTTTTTGATTATGTGGAATCAAAAGACATGTTTTTGGGTGACAATACATAGTGACATCCTATCATATACATGTAGATGTAGGACCATGGCATCCTGAAGGCTTCCCTCATCATAGACGGAGGGGAAGAGGGGATGAAATTACGGGTGTGGATATGGAGCGAATGCGCCAAAGCATTCATACCAACTTCGTGAGGCTGACACATAGAGTACCCATGGTGCAAGTCAAGGACTTTCCTAAGGCCATGCAACACCAGGTGTTGGATGTACCATGAGCATGGGTGCAGCTATTTCGATGGCTAGCTAGAGCTGTGGTGACATTACACGATCAAAACCCCCCTCCTCCTCCACAGGCTTAGATACCTGGGAGTGATACATTTTGTATTACCATGTATTTATATTTTGGTGGCGCGAGAGCCCCATTTTTGTATTATGACACTATGTATTACCACATTTTAGATGTTTATAGAAAACTTTTATGATGATCGATTTATTTATTTACATGTGTATAAATTTATGTTTGTGATGAGCTTATTGTATATGAAACAAATGCCAATATAACACATAGTTAGCATATGAGTCAGTAACTTGATTATTAATTCTTGGAACATGTATGTATGTTATATTGTCAAATTGTCATTCTAGCAATCTCACATGTAAGAATCTTCTTAATAATGTCGGATCCCTAACATGGTAAAAACCATTAAGCCGTGACACTACTAACTCCAAATAAAGATGTACCTCAAGAGAGAGAACACCAAGTGAAATGGAATCCCATAGAATCTCGATAACGACACTATAGTCAGCAACATTGTTCGAAGAGGGCCATAAACATACGCCTCCTGAAGACAATACCTGACCCGTAGGAGTATAAATCACCCAAGTAGTAGTGGCTGAGTGTTGAGTGTGATGGCTCGCACTATCCGCGAATCCTATGAAGGTGTAATATTCCATTAACATCTATCTAAAAGAAATGAAAACTAATTACAAACCGAATTCCCATAAGAAAAGACCTATCTATGCAAAAATGTACAATAATATACAATAGTCAGGATTGGTTGAAAATAATGCATAGTAGTTTTTAAGATAGAGCCCATTTCTAGGCTCTGTTAAGGCTATTCCCTCATAATCCACTAACTCGTAAGTGCCCTTCTCTAATACACCTTTAATGACGTAAGGACCACGCCACATGGGGTTAAACTTTCCTGCCCCCAAGGGTTCTTTCGGTTGATCCCGCAAAAGGACCAAATCTCCCTCGCTAAAACTCCTTGGACAGACAGACTTATCGCACTGGACCTTAACGCGACACTTATTCACTTCTAGAGCCACCAAGGCATCTTGACGACGCTCATCAAGTTTCTCTAAATGGACCAAATGCTCCTCCAATGGGAAAGTGTCTGGTAAGAGCTCTATGGCTAGCTTCAAAGAAGGAATCTCGCACTCAACCAAAAATACCAACTCCACTCCATGTACAAGCTGATATGGAGAAAAATATATGGCAGTCTTAACAACGGTTCTATAAGCCCACAAAGCAGGATATAACATGATGTGTCAATTAGTCTTGCTTTGTGCAATGGTTCGTTGAAGAATGGATTTGAGTGACTTGTTCACTGCTTCAACCTGTCCATTCGCTTGAGGGTAGTAAGAGGAGGAATGCTCTTGATCATACCCTAACTTTGAGGCCGAATCTTCCATCATACGATTCTGAAAGTGCTTGCCATGGTCAGTGACAAGCTCCTTTGGGATACCGAACCGAGTAAGAATCTGGTTGTATACAAAGTGTGCAGCTGTCTCACCATCAGATTTAACTGTAGGCATAGCCTCAGCCCATTTCGTGATGTAGTCAATAGCCACTATGATATGATGATGCCCCCAACCTAAATTTGGGTTGCAATCCATGAAATCAAGCCCCCACTTAGTGAAGGGACCAGTGGTGATGATGGGATGTAACGGGGTAGGTCACGAGTGCATATTCGGTGCAAAAACCTAGCAAGGGTGGCACTTCTTGACTGCATATACACAATCTTTAAAGATCGACGGCCATAAATAACTCCCTCTTAAGATTTTTTGGGATGTAGAAAGCCCAGATAAATGACCACCACATGCCCCTCCGTGGAAATCATTTAGCACAAGCTCAGTCTCCTCATGAGTTGAACAACGACGTAAAATTGAATCTACCCCACAACGATATAAGGTGTTATCCACTATGAGGTAATTCTTGGATACGTGGCGTAATCATCATCATTCATCCCGTGAGAGGTGAGTAGGGACCTTCAATGTTTGTAAATATATGATAATGTCTCCATACCATGGATCCAAAGTTGAGATTAAGAAGATGTGTTCATCGAAAAACGTATTTCACAAACGATCTCCTCCTCTTCGCTTGGGAAATCTGATTTAAGCTTCACAAAAATTAACGATTTCTTCGATTTTGCCGAAACAAAAGCGAGATCGAATTCTTGTAAGATGGCAATCCATTTATTATACTTTCCCCCAATCATCCTTCAAGTGAGGACGAATTGAAACAGATTGACCTGGGCTACAACCAAGGTTTGGCGAAGGAGGATATAATGTCTCAACCGTTGAACCACATGTACGATAGCTAAAGAAATCTTATCAACATGGGAATAATGGAGCTCCACATTAATAAGGTTCTGGCTCAGGTAGTATCTGACATGTCCTTGGAGCTCCTCATCCTCTTGAACCAAAACCATACCAATCATCTCCATGGACACGGCCACATAAAGTAGAAAGTTATGGCTATAGTCGGGTGGACTAATCACCAGGGCCGATGCTAAGGCTCATTTAAGCGCATCAAAGGACTCGAAGGCTCGCTCATCCCAATAAAAGGTGGTTTCCTTTTTCAAAACATGCATAAATCCTCTAGTCAAATTGGAAAAGTTAACAACGAATCTCCGTAAGAAGTTTGCCATGCCTTGCAAACATTGAAGATGTCTAAGGTTTTTCGGGGGAGACATCTGGAGTATTGCCTCTACCTTCAAAGGGTCGACTCTTATACCCTCCTTGGAGACAATGAACCCTAATAAGCGATCAAACTTCACACAAAATATGCACTTGTGAGGATTCAACCTGACCAAATAATCGTGGCACCTTTCGAACACTAATCTCAAATGATAGGAATGATGCATTCTCATACGAGAACGAGCAGCAAGGTCATCCAAAAATACTTCAATAATTGATTTGAGATCATGGAAGATCAAAGCCATATCTCGCTGAAAAGTGGCTTCGACATTCTTAAGGCCAAAAGGAATCTTTTGATATGCAAAGGTTCCCCAAGGACAAATAAAGGAAGTCTTATGTTGGTCCTCAGGTTTAATTTGTATCTAATTGTATCCGGAAAAGCAGTCTATAAAGAAAAAACCCTCGCTACCCGCACACTCATCCAAAATTTGATCAATAAATGGTGTGGATAAATTCTCTTTAGGATAGGCATGGTTCAAATCACACAAATCAGTGCATATGTGGATCGCTCCTTGTTTCTTACCCACCGGAATAGGAGAAAAACATGAAAAAATAGCCCACTGGGATAAAATTCGCCCCTAAAATTATCCTTGATAGGAATAGTAGGAGATATATTTTCCATTATTCCATCAGCCATCGGACCAGGAGAGCTTAATGGAACCATGGGACTACCAATTCTCTCACTAAGAACCTCTCTAAAGTCCTCATGCTCCAAGCGGTCAAGCTCAGGAAGAAAATAAGATCTATAATGCAATTCTTCCCAAGGTGGCTCAACCCCTGACTTGGCCTCAATAATCGCTTCGTCTGAAGAAAAAACACTATCAAGGAAATCATGCATGTGAGAAGATTGAACTACCCATGCAGGTATCACATACGGGTCCTCCTCCTCCTTCCGTGAAGAGGAAGGACTATGCTCTACAACACTCCCAAGATTAGCTTGATAAGCTACCATAGTTGCAGGCAATGGCACATCCATCACGATGGGCTCACTCAAAGTATTCGGTGTAGGAAGAATCCAAGGATATTCCATATGGTTCGTGTGAAAAGACATCAATATCACAGATGTCGAAGCCTCACCGGAACTAGACCCTATCATAAGGACAGGTGCAAGACAACTAAAGCTTCCCATAAGGGATGGATACATGCCCACACCCACACTCCTAGTTGCTGGCTGAGAGTGCTTTACAATCAGGATCGAAGCTCCTGAAGATGCGGTAAGCGACGGGTTCTTGAATGACATTTGATCAATTGTAACTATCTTCCCATTAAATGGAAATCATGCAACGCGAAATAGAGAAGAAGCTACGGCTTGCATACTGTACATCCAATTCCTACCCAGCAAGAGATTATATTCAAGGGGTGCATTAACCACCTCGACCTCTATCACAACGGTCTTCCCTCCCAAATGGACCTTAAGAGAAGGAAGGAGCCCATGTGGCCTAAATCATCTCCCATCAAAAGGAGTCAACATGGTACCGAATTTAGACAACTCAGGGGAACCTAAACCCTTCCAACATGATAAAGACATCACAAAAGTAGCAGCGCCTTCATCAATCACAGTGCGCTTGACGGTCATGTTAAGACATTCTACATGAATCAAAAGAGACACATAGTAAGTCAAGCGAGGCTGCAGTCCCGCGGTTTCAAATTTAATCACAGAGGAAGAATTATCATCATTCACACCAAGGGCAGAAAGCAAAGCCTTCCTTTGCGAATGACAACTCTGAAGTACTTCTAGTGCAGACATCGCACAAGGAGTGTGGCCCAAATCCTCGACAACAAAATAGTTCTAGGCGGCTCAGGCATTAGGATTGTGCCCGAAACGCTTAAGGACTCCCTTAGGAATGTGAGGTGCAGCTTCAGGTTTATCCACATGTTTTTCAATATGCAAAGGAGTCCTTGGTGGATCAAGTTCCTTTCCTCGGTTGGGTTGTGACGAACCATAGTCCTTCACATGGGTCACAACCTTTGTAGCATGCACCATGTTGATGCAACCATGACCACTAGCCTCCGACGGATCTTGATCACCACCAGAATGATCATGGGTCCTTGAGTTCATGTTTTGATTGTGAGGTAAAGGGTTGTTCAGCATAGCTGGGCCCTGCGCTAAGAATCTCGAGGCTTCATCGATACGAGGGCACAAGTAAGTGAGGTGATCATCCTTACATAACTTGCAAGGAAATTTCACCTTATGTTTAAATTGATTGTGCCCCTCAACATTTCGGGCATTTTCATTCCTATTCCCATCTTTACGATTGTTCTTACCCTTCTTTCTATTCCTTTCGGGTTCCTGGTTACCCTTCTGGTCCGACAATTGCATCGACAGCACACTCACCATTTGGGTGGGTTGAGATGAAGTCGTGGCTTGTCCTGAAGAAGATTGGTTGATCGAAAATTGACTGACCTGTTACACAACTGAATCTGTAGGCTTAGCACTTGCACAACCAACAATTCCATCGACATGTAGTCCAGGTTTAACTTTGGGATCGAAACTAGAATGTGGAGTGTTGGGAATGATCTCATATAACAAACCAGATTGATCATAAATCAAATCCAATTCCTGCGCCCTAAAAATGGCTTGTTCCTTATTTTGAACTCCGGATATAGAAACATCCTTCGCTATATAAGGAAATAACAACTTAAGGAACCATTCAAGGAGAAACTCTAGCAGTATGAAGGCTTTAATCAACCTCTTCCGTCTACGCCACTCTTGGATATGGTACGAGATATGCATGGATTTATCCTACTGAAATGTCGACAAGAGTTCCATACCAACGTCATAACACACTGGTAGCTGAAAATGGTTGATAAAAGTCATTGCTAGGTCATCGAACAAAGCGAATGCCCCCCAGGTAACTCTATATACCATTTTGTGGCAGGCCCTGTAAGGGTGCAATGAAATAGCCTTAAACGGATCGAATCTTCATGTAAGGAATTGGAAGAGCACCATGGGTGAAATATAGTAACATGTTTGCTCGAATCCTCTCCTGGTTTTCCCTCAAACTTGGGTATGTCTGAGGGAAGCTTATTAGGGATAGCCGGTCAAGCCCGGTCATGAGATATAGGATCGTTCGTCGGTCTCGACAAGTTAGGAATATTTAGCATTGCGAGAAAAGGGATCCTAGGATGAGCAGGTCGATGCACCGCTCCCTGATAGTTTTGGTTCACATAGGTCTGATTACTGTAACCACCATGGCCTTGGCCATAGTGCCATCCTCTCATTTGACCTGTGTAGGGTGGCATGGAAGCACCATAATGTGGTGTACCTTGACTATGTGGGGATACAAAGACATAATTAGGAGAGTAAGCGCGTTGTTGATACCCGTACCCATAAGGTGAATAATCATGTCTATACTGAGTCCCATAATAAGGTCCATAAGACATCCCATGAGATGTCCCATGAGACACTCCGTAAGTAGGAATGTAGCCTCCAGAGGTAATGACATGACCTCCAGAAGTAGGGATACGACACCCCAAAACCACAGGAGGTACTTGAACTTGAGACACAACTGTGCGAGTAGCAACAGTATGGACATGACTCATAGTGACATTCTGGCCCGAAGGACCACGTGAATGAGGTGGAGGAATGACATTTGAAGAAAAAGGAACTGAGGATGAAGGGATCTGTGAAATTATGTATGTGGTGTTCCCTATAGTCACTCATCTTGGATCTGGTATCCTAATAGGATCACTGACTCTAGTTCTAGGAGGAATATGTGATGTAGCTTCCACCATCGGGATGGAAGGTACAATATGACGCATGGTCCCAAACCTCTCTGCATGGTAAGGAATAGGAGTGCCCCTAGGCATAGTGTTAGGCTCAAACTTCGACTCGACATGAAATGCCAAATCATGTGTGGGAATACCAGACATACCATAACTACCATAACTAGTGCTCATGGGTTCATAGTGAGTCTCGTCTTCCGGCATTCCATACCGGTGACACGTGAGTTAGGGATCATAGCTAGAGTAAGTAGGTCTATCATGGAAAGCACCTATCTCAGAAATCACAGGACCTAACTCAAAAATCATAGGCATATCAGGTGAAGGGTCATAGGTAGGAGTAAACTCCCCGTCATCCACCCTATGTGGAGAAGAAAGCTCAGGAATAAAATCTTCACGATCTCCCATCGTGTGTGAATAAATGTGCGAAGTAGTCCACCTAGACCTTCTATTTCTCTCTCCCAAAGGAGGAGGAGATGTATAAGGCGAAATTCCTACTAAATGACGAGAACGACAAGGAGCCGCACCCGAATCCACAATGACTCAAACATATAAAAGACTCTCTAATTACGCAAACCCTAAGCAAGATAACATGCACAGAGCATACACCAATAAAATCTAAAGCCAAACACAAGAAAGCAAGGGTAGGATAAGTGAGATCCTGAATGAAGCAGGTATGTCTCGCCTAGGAGAGGCTTGAGACTCCCATACACAACAAGCGGAGGCACGTAACCAATTACTGTGGCCCTCAACTTCAACGCGTAAAGCGACTATGCTGTCCGACCCCAACCTGGACAAGACACCTGCAGAATAACCCCTGCAAAGGACCCCCTCGATATCCTAGGTAAGGCAACTAAGGTCACCTCAATATAATCAATGATTAGGCGGACAATCGCAGGTAGGATTGACTGTATGGGTAGGGTAGCAAAGCCCGAAACTATTGAAAGAGCCCCCATATACGAATACAATCCTGGAAATATCTCCAGTGCTACTTAGTTATGACTAGGGGTCATCCCAATCAATAACCACTCACACTGTCTCATGCTTAACTCCCTTTTGAGAGGAGGATCCTGAGAAACACCAATTATACCAAGGAATTTTACACTCTCACTAGGATAGACACATACATGTTGTTGTTTAGTGGTCTTGGAGAATTTATTGACAATGAACTATTCCAAGACCCTAAAAATTAATCTTGTTGGTGAACCCTATAAAATAAAAAGGTGTAATCCATTTTAATTAAGCGTTGATTTTATTTGGCTTTATTACTCAAAAGAGGTAGATGGTCGTGCAACTAATGGTGTTATGACACAACATAAATCAAAATGCACACCTAACAATGAATGAAAATGCATTGTGTCCAATGAAAACAGGGTATGCTACTATATGAAATGCAAATTTTTTGTTCAAATGATAAGTGCAATCGTTCCTATATGAAGTCTTGACTAATACTTCAAAGCAAAACCTAGAGCAAGTACCATGCAAAATGAAAAAATGCAATGCATAATGATGCAAATAAGCAAATACTTTTGGATTTTTTGAAATAAAAATGAGATACTAAAGCAAAAGAATCATTCTACTACCCTCAAACTCGGCAAGCACACTTAAACAACACTCACACAAAGTACTAAGGTAAAAGAAATCTAATGCACTAATCCCAAAACAAAAAATAAAAAATGCAATGACAAGAACATTCTTAAAACATAAATTTACCCTAAAAAAATGTCTTTGGTCAGAAACAGAGGCGTATACAGACTCTAGCAGTGTCAAAGGAGACTCACCAATTATCAAAATTCATCCAGCAACAATCAATCTTCTTCTAGAAGGCAAAACTAAGGGCATACATGACTGTTCGCAGTAAACCCGCGTATGTATGCAGATATATCAGTGAAACCGCATATATATGTGACTGTGAGTTAAAAACTCGTGTACAGGAAGAAAAGTGCATAAAAATTAAGGCAAACAGACAAGCTGAGACAAACTTCACACCAATCAGACACTACCAGGCATACATGCCCCCAGACCCGACACAGAAATAGATAAGTAAGAGCAATTCAAAGTCATTGAATGCCGATAAAAAACACCCAAAGGACAACTACTAGGAACTCCCCAACGGAGTCACCAATTCTGTTATGGAGAGAAATTCATATGGCTTGGGGTACCACAACAGACAGCTTGACTCTAGAAATCAATCCTTTCCAATATGTAAGAGAAATCAAATATCTAACACTAAAGGATCAAAAGTCGTACCTTATTCTAGATGGTTGAAGTAGATCCCCGTTGAGCTTTCCAACTCCAGCGTGAATTGATAAATTACTTCCTCAACAATCAGTAAACAATACNGGTGTTAGATCTACTCTAGCATATATAATCAACAATGTATAAGCATTTGAAATCATCCATGGATAAAATATTCATTCAAACATACATTATTGGAGAGGAAAATATATTTCTATTAATATAAAATTAGAGATTACAATGAATACAACCTCTATCGGCACGTCTGGAAATAGGATAAACTGAATCCCCCACTTGGGCCTCCACCACCTCAATCCTCCATCTCTCAATAGCAAGCTCATAAGCAAAAGGCAAGCTTGGGAAGAACACCGAAGTGCTCCAAGGGACAAAGGGATGCAGACTCAAGCATAAGTTTTGGCAACAATGGACTATAGTTTCTTTGCTCTCAATTCTCACGTATTCTTCAATGTATTCAAAGGGTTCCTTATATAGCTCTTCAATGGGGCAATAAACGGTTGAATCCGAGTGATCTCAAGGCATATGGAAGGCCAAGAGACAAGTGAGTCGGATCCATGTCAAGGAAAACTCCAAAAGAATTTGGCCTTTTGCACACATCCCGATGTACGCGGTTTTAGTGGTCAAACCCACGTATATACGTAAGAAAGGGTTTAAAAGTCGCGTATAACAAATTAAACATGTTTTTAGGGATGATCTTGGAAACATCAAATGTACAAAAATGGTCCATGGGGTCCAAAGAGTCTGCAGAGGGACAGAGGAAGGCCATACAAGTGTGATTCACTAAGTGTAGTAAAATCAGCTATAACAGATATTATCTATGAATATGGTAAAATATGTATTAAATTTAAAATTACACAATGCAAATACATATCCGCAACATAATAATATTATCTTAAACATAAATTTTCATACCTCATAATAAAATACCATATATATTTGAAGAGAAAAACACTTAATAAATTCATTTAGATTATAAAAAAATGTTAAATATGTGAAAAGGTCATGTTTGTAACAAAAGATAGCCGAGACATTCTCTTTATGTGGAAAGGAACAGGAGCTAAACGTTAAGGACCATCATAGATCGATCAATATCGAATCAACAATTATGAGATAATTAACTTTGGAAATCCATCGAGGACAACATTGCAAAAAGTATTGTAAATCATACGAGCATAATAAGTACTTTTTCGCATATACCCCCTTGAATTGAGCGCTCTTGTATTTAATCAATTTTAATATGGTTGTTCGTGCATCGTTTACCAAGTCCAAAATCTTATCATGAATTTCATAATATATTGATTTCGGGATTAAACATTTCATGAATTTAATAATATATTGATTTGGGGATAAACAATCTTATCATGAATTTCCATGATTTTGGGATAAACATTTCATGAATTTCATAATACATTGATTTGGGGATAAACATTTCTTATGTGATATTTTTAAAGTTATTTTCTTTGTTTCTTTTTTAAGGTTATTTGAATTAAAAATTGATATTGATATTCAATTAAGAAATAAGTTTGTGGTATGGTAATTTAAAGTTTATTTTACTAATCGAAAAGATTTTATGTTATATTTAATTATATTATTCATTTAAAATAATAGTGATTGATTTTTAAATAATTAAGTGAATTTGTTAAAATTGTCTAGTTTAAAATATTTTTATGAGATAGTATTACCCATTGTATATTTATAATTTTCATATAAACATTATGTAAGTTAGATAGTCAAACATCTCATAGTAATGATATGCCTTTTCTTTTAAGAAATATAATTTCTATTTGTAATTATGTTCACATTTCTAGTTGGTGAACTTGCATGATCTACTGGTAACAATTTAATTGTTAAGTAAAGATGGCTCATAATCCATGATTGAGTTTATTCTCATAAATATGCATCAACATATTTTCGTCAATCACATTTAGCTCATAATTCTAAAACATTTGCATCAACATATTTTTGTCATCACATTTAGCTCATAACTCTAACACATCTCTACAGAGTGGTTAAGTTTATTCCCACAACTCTTTACAATAATCTATCTGTAATGTCCCCAAAAATTGAAAAAACATAAAATTTATAGGCTAGTGAAAACTACCCAAAAGAGATTATTAGTACTCGTGCAGAAACACAGGTGCTTCTTATACTTTCGACCTCTTCGGATTCTTCCCACTTTCTTGTTAATCCCTTATCCATTTAGTGACTATTAGTTCGTTTACTTCTTATGTCTTAATTATGTTATTTAAATTATAGATATATTGTAGATTACTATCGGTGAATTAATGAGTTATATAGATCATTGTTTTGCTCTTGCACATGTATACTTTGTTTATTTAATAAAAACTAACTTAACTTTGTTGATGGGAACAAAGTGATGGAGCGACGAGACTCGTTCTCCCATGATGATCTGAGAGGTAAGTTTATTCTTCGTTATGTAGGCTTACTTAGTTCATTCGAACTAAGGCACCTTATTCATTGATTCACAGATTACTCTTGCAACATCGAATTTATTGGTTACTTGACACAATTCAGTTCTTAGTTATACTTCTCATTCTGTCTTGCACTTTTATTACTGATTCGTTTTACGACTCAGGTACGCCCTACGTTTGCTAATTATCTTTATTTGTTAATTTACTAGATGCTTATGAATTATCTTATTGCCCCTATCATTCTTATTGTCTATTTCTTATTTAGTTACTTACTCGTCTCTTGTTTCTATTTTGCAGGTTTACCTTGGTTACGAGCTTGTAAACTTACGCTTGTTCTTCCTAGCGAGGGCATCATGGCATACTACGTTTGCCATGATTCTTAAATGCTACACACCTAGACTACGACTTAAGTGCATATACTACCTATATGAGCTAGCAGAAAGGGCATGTGATAATACTATAGGCTTGTTGCTAAGGGGAAGACATTATGACACTATATGATAGTGTTAAAAGGGTTGCACATATCAGAAGGTTAGGACTATGGTATATATACCATGTCATTAGTTATTGAGCCTACGCTGACTTTTGAAGGGTGGCGAAACCATAGTATAGAGGGTTTAACATATGGCTTGGTTGATTTAATGTTGATCCACAAACTTATGGTTGGGGTTTATGGAGGTGTTCATGGCCACCAGCTGGTGCCATTAATGCCATTGAGGTTGGTGAAAACCCTTGGCAAGGACTTGACATTCGTTGTTTGTGCACTATGGTTTTGGCATTGTGGTTTAGTGTGGCCTCTGTGCATTTGGAGAATGGAGATGACCCCATCGGTTCGCACGTAAGCTTAAACTAGATCTAGCTAAAATGCATTGCTTCGTTTGTGTTTCTCCATGGCATGGTCATGCTTCTCATGCCATCGTGGTTTGTCTGTAGGTGAATGCGAAGGCACTTCGAGGTTTGCACAAAGTGCACTTGTCGATTTGGGATTTCTTCTTCACATTCATGGTAAGCCTCCTCTCGTTCTGGGCAATGCCTGAGTTGGAAATCTTCACTGGGTTGGGGTTTCGATGGTACTTGTTGACTCTACCTTCGAGGTTTAATATGTAGCTTGCTATGGTTTTAAATGGACTCTCGTTGAGAGGTTTGGCATTTGTTTGGGCCGTGGTCACACCATTACTTGTAATGGTGCCATAGCTCACAACTTTCCATTAACGTTTTAATACTTTGATTGTTTGTAGAGAGGATTCGTGCCTCACTATGTAATTTTTAGAATAATCAACCCATAGTTAGCTACCTTAGACATTAATTAATCCAATTTTTGTCTTATTTGCCTAGTTTCCATATTCCACCTTATGCAAGTTGTCCTCCACACATCCAAAGTGGTCAAACCTGCTAAATTTGAGTCATGGAGCACTTGGGAAACCACTTGGAATCAAATCTACTTTATTCCTGGCCTTCCTAGCACATGTCTGCTTTTTCTGAGTTTTAAGGAAATTGGGAAAGTTTGACTAGGTGAAGTTAACTTGTTTTTTGTCCTCATCATCCTCCACTCTTTTCTCCTATGAAAAGCATGTATGAGTTTTCCTTCCACCATCTATTAGCTTGCCTAATCGATTTTGCCAATTCGTGAGCTCCTAGAAAAATTTGGAAAGTGCTTTATGCACCTATGGGGGATTTGCTTAGATTTAGTAAGCCTGCTTTTGACCAAATTCGAATGGCATCCTTATGCATTTGAATCTCTCATGTAATTATTTATTATGGCAGCCTATGACTTCACAAGGTTGGATATTGTACACTTATTCAATACATATTAGTGTTCTGCTCCATATTTAGTCTCCTTTGTGAGTAATTTGCATGTGTAATTGGCAATTTTTGTGAGTGTAATTGTTCTAACACCTGGGTTCAATTTTCACATGGTATCAGAGCCTTTGTATATCGATTTCTCTCCTTCCAATTTGTATTGCAGGTTCGACATCATTGACTGGGAGCATTCTGCTGACTGAAGGGACAATTTATGAGCTATGGATCAATCTCAGAAGATCATCTCGACTCCATTTAACTTCTTTGAATGAAAAGTAGAGATGGAGATACTGTTGAGAGTGAAAGGCATCTACAGAGTGATGATGGAAACAAAAGCATAGCCCAATGCAGCTGCAGAGAAAATTAAATGGCACAACAGGAGGGATGAGGCCTATGGTCTCCTATGTCTGAGCATATCCAGAGACCTCCTTTTCCATCTTGATGGATTGACATCACCGAATGAAGTATGGGAGAATATTGTTGAGCTTTTTGGTAAGACAGATGAGATGAGGGGACATCAAATTGAAAATGAATTGATCTCCCTGAGTCCCAATAGCTTTGAATCCCTGCAACTCTATTTTTCCAAGTTCAAAGCCCTTGTTTTGTAGCTAAAACAATGTGGGATCAAAAAGAAAGATGAGCAACTAGTTTTGGCCATACTCTTGAAGCTTGGCCTTGACTATTAAGTGTTTGTATCGACCTTCTATGCCACAAAGTTGGCAGCTCGAGCCTAGAAAATGCCTAGCCTTGTAGATTTCATGGAATCTCTCACACAAGAACAAGATAAATTGGTGATGATGGGAACCATCAAACCTTCCAAAGACCAAGCTCTGGTTGCTATAGATTCGAGGGTGGATTCAAAAGGAAAGAAGAAATCTAAGAAGCCACCTGAGCAAAAGAGAGACAATAACAAGTCTCCAGAGGAGCCTCAAGGTTCCAAGAAGAACCCCCAGAAGAAGAAGAACAAAGGAGAAATGAGAAAGTGCACATGCTGCAGTAAGGGAAATCATTCTGAAATCTCCTGCATGAAGAAGCAAATAGACATGCTGACCCAACTCCTGGAGAAGAATGGCATCTCCCCTCCTGACAGCTCAAAGAAGAGAGGAGGATCAAATTCAGAAGACAGAGAGAGGGTTCATGCATTGGTTGTTGGAACATCAAGCTCACCTAGTTTCATCATTGATTCTGGAGCTTCAAGATATATGGTTTTGACCAAAGAGGCATTCACCTCACTTGACATGTCTAAAGGTCCACCAATTGTACTGGGAGATGACTCTCTCACTGAAAGTTTGGGCAAAGGGAGGATTGATCTTGACCATGGTAAGTTCAACAATGTGTTGTATGTTCCAGGTCTTGCCTCTAACCTCGTATCAGTGTATCAGATGACCCACACAGGGTCTCCAAAGAAGGTCATATTATCCCCTGATGAAGTTTAGATCACAAAGATCTCAAGTGGTAAAGCCATTGCAAAAGGAATTGCAAATCACACTTCGAAGGTATACATGTTCTCACACTCCCTACCCTACTCAACCCCCTCTACTCTTATGATTCATGCTAATGAGGCAAGCAAGCTTTGGCATGAAAGATTTGGCCACCTCAATTACAAGTATCTTTCTGATCTTAGTGAAAAATAAATGGTCATAGGGTTACCAAATATTAAGTTTTCCAAAGGAGTTTGTCAAGGTTGCATCTTAGGAAAACACCCAGAGCATAAATTTGAGAAAGCTAGTCATCAGAGAACCTCTATACCTCTTGAGTTGATCCACAGTGATGTTGCTGGCCCATTTCCTTATATGTCAATGAGTCAGGCCAAATATGCATTGACATTCATAGATGACTTTTCTAGGTATTGCTGGGTTTACTTCCTGAAACAAAAGTCTAAAGTTTTTGGCCTCTTCAAAGTCTTTAAGGCAAGGGTTGAAAACCAGTCTGGGAGGAAACTCAAGGTCCTTAGATCTTACAATGGTGGTGAGTATGTCAAGTATGATTTCATTCAATATTGTGCAGACGCAGGTATTCAGATGCAGCATTCTATTCCTTACACACCACAGTAAAATGGTGTTGTTGAGAGGAAGAACAAATCACTGAAAGATATGGTAACATGCATGATGGAGGCTAAGACTTTGCCACCAAATTTTTGGGCCGAAGCTATAAACTATGCATCCTATATCCAAAATAGGGTGCCTCATAAATATCTTGATGGTATGACTCCTTTCAAAGCATGGAGTGGGCACAAGCCAGATGTGACCCATTTCAGGATTTTTGGCTCAAGGGCTTGGGCTAGAATTCCAACAGAAAAGAGGAAGGCTTTGCAGCCCCAAAGCCAAGAGTGTCGATTTGTTGGGCGCTCTGAAGATTAAAAAGAGTACAAGCTGATCAATTTGAACAAAAACAAATCCTTCATTGAAAGGTGTGTTCAGTTTCAAGAAGAGCCCCTAGCAGCAGTGGAAGTTGGAGAATCCTCTTCGCCACCAAAACCTTTGAATGTAAGTGAAGAGATAGTTGAACTTGCTGATTCTGATATGTCTGATAATGATGATTTAATTTGAGATCCTAAGAGTCCTACAAGACCAAAATGGGCAGCCAATACCATTCATGCAGCTGGAGAACTAGCTGGAAATCCTAATGATCCTAGGAGGACTAGATCTCAATTTGAGAGTGCTCTGTGCATGAAAGATCCTATGTTTGCTGAGAAATGATATCTGATGGTGGAATCAGACCCATAGACATATGAAGATGCAAAAAATGATCCAATATGGAAAACAGCCATGAAAGAAGAGTTCAGCTCACTCTAGAAGAACAACACTTGGGAGCTGGTTGATCTTCCCCCAGGGAGGAAGCTAGTTCAGTGTAAGTGGGTTTACAAAACCAAATTTTCTGCTGATGGTTCACCTATGAAGTACAAGGATAGATTGGTAGCCAAGGGATACTCACAGGTACATGGCATAGACTACAATGAGACCTTTGCACCAGTGGCAAAGATGGATTCCATCAGGCTAGCCTTAGCCATTGTAGCTTCAAAGCAGTGGGAGGTACATCACATGGATGTGAAGTGTGCTTTCCTGAATGGAGATCTCACTAAAGATATTTACATGCAGCAGCCTCAAGGGTTTTCTACTAATTCATCTCTTGTGTGCAGGTTAAGGAATTCATTGTATGGGCTTAAGCAAGCCCCCAGGGCTTGGTATGCTAATATTGCTAGCTTTCTGCTATCACTGAATTTTGTTCGATGCAAGTCAGATCCAAATGTCTATATAAAACTGATTCATGGTTCATTAAGGATCATTGTTTTGTATGTATATGACCTTCTCATTATAGGAAGCTCAAAGGATGAAATTGTTTCCTTGAAGGATGCAATGAACCATGCCTTCTCAATGACTGATTTGGGCTTATTGAGCCAATTATTGGGGCTCGAGATTGCTCAAACCAAAGAAGGAATCAAAGTACATCAGTCCAAGTATGCCTTGGATTTGCTGAACAAATTCAATATGAAGGATTGCAAGTCAAACAAGACTCCTTTCCTTCTAGGAGTTAAGCTTGAAGAAGTTGATTCTTCACCTATGGTAAACAATAGACTGTATAGGAAATTGATTGGATGTTTGTTGTATCGTGACACATACTGTTGAGCCTAGGAATTACCCCTTTTTGACCATCTTCAATCACCTTTTCTTCTCCTTTCTTACATCATTTAGCATGCTAATCAAACCTGTTGTCCTTACTTTCATCCCCAAACTACCAAGGTATGATTGATCATTGCTTTATCTTATTAATGCTTATGATTGTGATAAATAAAGCTGTGTATCTCTCAAATGTGCTAACATGTTATGATTTATGAAGGAATTTTGAGATAAGTGGACTGCAGGTTGATGAGGGCTGAACAAAGATCAAAGAAAGGGATATTCGCTGCTTAAAAGGACCCTCAGCCCCCGATCATCAATGAAGGAACATGGTTTTAATGTAATATCCTAGACCGAGATGTGACAGTGCAGCTATAACAGAACGTGCTACATTGATGCTCGAATATAATCGTGATCTGAAGAGATCGCTACTCCTGGGCAAGTCAACAGTCTTCCCACATTTTCCATGTCATTATCATACCACGTTTTGTAACAGCCAGTATATTTGGGGCGCCTGAAGATCAGAGATCTTCATGGCTGCACTTTAATAGGATCGAAGGTTATGATTTGCATGTATAAATAGGAAGAGCTGTTTCAACCCAGGGGGTTGGCAGATAGATATTTCATACATTGTATTGACAGCAGAAGCAACCTGTAATCATTCTTTCTTTTAATACAAGGAGTTACCTCTGATTTAAGGGAGCTGTACATTGTTCATCCAGCATCTCTGTGTGAAGGTTGGGCTCACCTTCCACAGAGATTGCTGAGTTAAAGTAGGATTTCTAAATTCATGGTTGTGTAATTCTTTGTTGATCATATTTCCTTTGTACGCAGCAGTAGTAGTGTGGATTTATAGTATAGTTGGGATCCCATTTTCTTAAAGATTGGTAATTGGCGCAGAGTGACAGTTGATTGAACATATAACTTCCTTTATGCAATTTGAGTGGTAGTTGTACGCATCTTGGTTCATCCTGTAGTTTCAGTTGTTATCCTATGAATCCATGCAATTTATCTTTCCTGTTATGATTGTTGATTTTCATTCCTGCAAGTCAATTCCTTCGAATAGATGAACTTAATCCTTTGCAATTGAATTTCTAGATTAATATTTAATTTATGTTTATGATTTTCAAGAGTAAGTAGATTGAATGGGCAGTTTAATTGTTCTGAGTTGTGAATAGGATTTCTTTTTTTTCTGCAATTGTTGTTGCATCTTAGATCATTTTTTTGAATTACAGGTAATTGAATTTGTAGTATTTAGAAGATGAATAGGATTGCACAGATTCTTGGGATGAACATAGTTGTTAGAGGATAAGAGTGTTCAATTACATTGATTCAGTGTTTAACGCATATACTGTGCATTTATCCTTTGAAATAAAATACTTCCTCGGGTTGACAATAAATCTCGTATGCTTTGTGTATGTTGATAATAATCTATCTGCATATAGGGTGCTCGACATTTTGGCGCCATTGCCGGGGATGGGTAGGATAAAAATTAAAAACTATCATTAGTTGCATCTGGTAATTGTTTCTAGTCAGTCTCTCTATTCTTTTTGCTGAAATGATTTGGGTTGCATGAATACGAGGAGGGTAAAACGCGATCACCTCCCAACTCCCAAAACCCCACAAGATACTAACAGTGCAGGTGGCTTGGGTCGCGATCGAGGAACACCATTGGGAAGAAGGACATTCATCGACGATCTTGTTGACACAACTGATTCATCTACCAGGGCTCGCCAGCAAGAAACTCCTATCAGAAGGAACCCTGACGATCCCGGGGCTCTAGCGTCAGGATCCATGGCGGAGAATACACTAGCAGCTGCGACTTCCTTGAACATCCCTGCAGACAAAGACACAGCTGTTACAACCGGACCAGCTGGTAGAGGTCCGACCTACCACATAAACGGGAAGGTTGTAACTAAAGAAGAGTGGGATCAGTACCACCAGAAGTTCGAGGATCAATGGAAAAACAAGGGAAAGAACGAGGAACAGAAGAAGGACGAAGAGAAGAAAGAGGAAAGGAACGTAGGAACGAACGAAAAGGAGAAAACAGAGGAGAAGAAAACAGAAGAGGAGATGAGCAACAGACACGACTCTGACGAGGAAGAGGCAATGGGAGAAAACTATCATCACAACAATTACTCCCTGCCTGAAGGAACGATGGCTACACTGCAATTCCCAATTTAGTAGCCAGTAGGGGCAGCCCCTATGAAGAATATCTCACCATCGGTGCTACCTCACTTCCATGGAAAGGCTGCAGAAGATCTAGATGAATTCCTTTTTGAATTTGATATTCTTTGCCACAGCTATGACTATGTCACCGATGCTCAGAAGCTAAAACTTTTCCCTGCCACCCTAAAGGACAACGCCTTACGATGGTTCATGAGCCTTGGGGGAGGAACTGTTGCTAATTGGGATAAAATGAAACAGGTGTTCCTGGAGAAGCATCAGCAATATTGCAACACCAAGGATAAAAGGGAAGAATTATTCAAAATGGTGCAGAAGGAGGATGAAAGTTTGGAGGATTTTGTGGAAAGGCTGTTGTACAATGTGCAGAGAGCAAGGCAGACGAACATGGGGATGGATGTACTCAAGATCATCTTTCTTCGTGGAATCAGGGACGATTGTTTAGACATGTTAAATCTGCTAGGAAAATGAGACATCTCTAAAGAACCTTTTGGAATGATTGTGGAATTATGTAAGAGATACTCTAGGGGCTCTTCCAGGAATAATAAGTGGGACAAACGGGACAAGTTAGAACAAGATGTCTTCGACAGAACTCAGAAGTCGTCCAATGGAGGAGCTACCCGTGCAGAGATAGGAAATATCCTAGAAAATTTTAAAACAGAAATGATGAGCTCCATCTCCTCAGAGATTGATGTCCTGAAGGCAAAGCAAAAATAGGCAGCAGAGGATCTCACACTAGGTATGTTCTGCCCCCGATGTAGAAAGAATCATCTGCTGAAAGAATGCCGCTTGATAAAGTAGAAGTATGTCAGTTGTGTGAGCTGAACCACAACGTGAAAGAATGTCCCTCACTTCCCCAAGTGAAGGATTTTCTGCAGGCATCAACTCTAGAAGTGGAACCGACCTATTTCATTGCATAGAAGAAACCTTGGCAGCTTCGAAACCAAGGTATGCCTCTAGACTCATTTCTGTTTTTGAATAATATGGGTAATTGGAATAATAACATGCAAAATGTGAATACACAATTCCCTTCAAATTATGCTCAGTGGAATTCCTCCCAACCCGCAATGCAAAATTTTAACGCATGGAGTCCTTGGACACAACCACCACACCAACCTACGTCGTGGTCTCCTGGATGGAGGAATTTCCATCCCGGGAACCAGTTTCCTCAACCACCTCCACCTCAACAGTCATCATATTCTCCTCAATATCATCAATTTCCTCAATATCCCCAATATCCACCTCAGCAGTTGCAGCTGCAGAATAATTCTGTTCCTAATATACCAATACGACCTCAACTTCCTGCCCAACCCAATCCTAACCCGAATAATAAGACAGTTCATCAATTGGAGACTGTCAACATGCTAGCCTACTCTCTTTCCCATGTACCTTGTAACGATATTCGTTTACGATCTGGGAAAATAGTAGAACCCATAATTACAGAAGATACTCCACCTTCTGTGCATAAGGAAGAAAGGAGTTCACAAAATCCATCCGACACAATTCCTATTATTGGAGATGCTGAGCAACCCTTAGATGGGATGGCTGAAACATCAAACGATAAACCTGACAATACGCAGCCTACCCAACTGATAATACAACCACCATATCCCGAGAGACTAATGCTACCAAGAATGGGGGGGAAACCTCAGTTTAAGCTCCTAGCAGAGTTAATGAACCTTTATGTCAAAATCCCCCTTCTTCAAGCTCTTCAAGATGTTCCTATTTACGCTAGAACAGTTCGGGACCTGTGCACTAAGAAACTAGGAAGGAAACCCAGGGATCCTCCCATTGTTCATGTCATAGGGAATTTATCTGCCCTGATAACAGGAAAAACCCCTGTGACTAAATATGATAACCCTGGCAATCCCACTGTTACTGTACAGATAGGACAGACACAGATACCCAACATGCTAGTGGATCTAGGAGCAGGATCAATGTTATAACAATGGAGACTGTAAAGAAGCTTGGGCTCACTAATCTTAAACCGACCCCTACTATTTTAGAATTGGCGGACGGATCCACCATTAGACGCGAAGGGATTCTGGACGGCATTGTCATCTCAGTAGATTCATGGGAGTATCCTGCTGACTTTTTGGTATTACAACCAAAATCGCAGCTTGGGGGACACCCATTGATCTTGGGGAGGCCTTGGTTGGACACAGCTGATGCTTGCATCAGCTATCGATCGGGGTCCATGACTATATCTGATGGTACGAATACTAAAAACCTCACCTTTTATCCTCCAGCTCGGCCAAGTCTAGAGGCTAAAACTTCCCTTTGGATAGAGCAGGAGGAGGAGGAGGATGTTCAGCCACTATTAACTATAGGAAGGGCCTTAACTTTTAAAAATGAAACAGAAGATGATACTATTAGTAATTTCATTAGTGAACCCACTTCAGTGAATAGAGAGGTCTATCAAATTCTGAACACTACCCTGGGCAAGGAAGAACAAGAAAATATTACGGAAGAAGCCTTAGTTGGTGACACGAACATAATCCCGGTTTTGAAAAATTCAAAAAGCATTCCTATTGAGGTAGAGCCTGGACGAACTTTGAATATTAATCCTAGTCTCTCCTTAGAGGAACAGAAACGCCTGGTCAGCCTCTTGAAAGAACACAAGGGGGCGTTTTCCTGGGAGTATACAGATATGAGGGGTATTCCCTCTAATCTGTGCACCCATCATATTTATATCAAAAGTGACTCCCGGCCTGTGTGTCAACCCCAACGACGCATGAACCCCAACATGAGGGATATAGTGAAGGAAGAGATCCAAAAACTATTGGAAGCAAGATTTATATATCCGATTTCAAATAGTGAGTGGGTTTCTCCACTCATAATTGTGCCCAGGAAAAATGGCAAATGGAGGGTTTGTGTTGATTATAGGGAACTAAACAAAGCCACTCAAAAGGATCATTTTCCTTTTCCCTTCATTGACAAAGTACTTGATACCCTATCAGGGAAGAAGTTCTTCTCCTTCCTAGATGGCTTCAGTGGGTACAACCAAATTCAGATTGCTCCTGAGGATCAGGATAAAACCACCTTCACTTGTCCCTGGGGAATGTTTGCCTACAGAGTGCTCCCCCCTTTGGTTTATGTAATGCACCAACAACGTTTCAAAGAGCTGTAATTGGCATATTCTCTAAATTAGTCAATGATAGTATGGAAATCTTCATGGATGATTTTACTCCCTATGGCAGGGATTTTGAGGAAGCACTGGAAAATTTAAAGAAGGTTTTAATTCGCTGTGAACAGACTCAGCTCTCATTAAGCACTGAAAAGTGCCATATGATGATGAGTGAGGGGGTGGTATTAGGGCATTTTATCTCTACCAATGGCATTTAGGTAGACCCTGCAAAAATCAAGGTGATAAAGAATATACCTACCCCTTCAACTCAAAAAGAGGTGCGAAGTTTTCTGGGACATGCTGGATATTATCGAAGGTTTATAGAAAATTTCTCCAAACTGGCTTCTCCTTTGTTCTCTCTGTTAATGAAGGATGCACAGTTTGTGTGGAATACAGCATGCCAGATAGCATTTGATGAGCTTAAAGAGAAGCTGTTCGCATCTCCCATCTTACGGGGACCTAACTGGACCCTGCCCTTCCACATTTCTTCAGATGCCTCTGACACTGCCATTGGGGCAGTATTAGGACAGCAGGATGGTCAAGTACCTTATGCCATCTACTATGTTAGTAAAAAACTGGCCCCTGCTGAACTTAATTATACTGTTACTGAAAAATAATTCCTAGCTATTGTTTACTCTATCAATAAATTTCGACATTATATCACTGGGTATCCTACGTTTGTGCACACAGACCACTCTGCCATTAAATATTTAATGAACAAACCTGTTACCAATGCCAGAGTGACTAGATGGCTTTTGTTATTGCAGGAATTTGATATCACCATTATAGATAAACCTGGAAAATAAAATGTCGTTGCTGATTTTTTATCCCGTCTTACTAACAGTGATGATAGTTTTCCTATTGAGGACTCTTTTCCAGATGAACATCTATTCGCACTTTCATCTCACTCTCCCTAGTATACAGACGTCGCTAATTATTTGGCTGTAGGGAAGCTCCCAGCACATATGTCTAAACGACAAAAAAGAAAAATCATTCAGCAGAGTGCCAGGTATTGTTGGCTAAATGGTCATCTCTTTTACACAGGACCGGATCTTGAGATTAGGAGATGTGTAAGAGAAGACGAGATATTTCCCATACTGAAGGCCTGTCATGATGAGCCTTGCGGAGGGCACTTTGCAGACAAAAGAACAGGGCATAAAGTACTGCGGATGGGATACTATTGGCCGACACTGTTCAGGGACGCTAAAAGGTATGTTCAATCCTGTGACAGCTGCCAAAGGATGGGCCAGCCTAATAAAACAGATCAGATGCCTCTACAACCTCAAGTAGTAGTTGAACCTTTTGATAGATGGGCACTGGATTTTGTTGGCCCTATCAGTCCTCCTTCCAGACAGAAAGTTTACATTCTAGTTTGTACTGATTATATGACCAAATGGGTGGAGGCTGTAGCTTTGGCTAAGGTTAATGACCAGGCGGTGATGGATTTTCTGTACAGTGAAATGTTTACCCGCTTTGGGGTACCAAAGGAAGTGGTTACCGATGGGGGACCGCAATTTATGTCACGCCAATTCGAATCCTTGCTCCGGAAGTATCATGTGCAGCATAGGGTGTATTCACCTTACCACCCCCAAGCCAATGGTCAGGTGGAGAGTACCAATAAATTTATCGAAGCCATCCTGACCAAAACAGTTAAGAGTCATCGAAAGGATTGGGATGACATGCTTCCGGAAGCACTGTGGGCATATCGCACGACTTGGTGCAGCACTACAGGTTTTTCTCCATACGATTTAGTGTATGGAAAGAGTGCCATCTTTCCAATTGAGTTCAAGATTAAAACCCTGAAGACAGCCACCGAAATGAATCTGGATGTAACAGAAGCCCAGAGGAGAAGATTGAATCAATTAATTGAATTGGATGAGAAGCGGTTAGCTGCAGTGGACCAAACTTTGTTGCTTCAGCAACAAAGATCCAATTGGCATGACCGATTTATTAAAAATAAAGTCTTCAGTGAGGGAGACTGGGCGTTACTCTATGAATCTAGATAAAAAAGGGATTTTAAAGGTAAATTACGTACAAGGTGGCTTGGTCCATACTTGGTTGACAAGGTCTTTGACAACGGCACTGTCCGTCTGGTGACCATTGCTGATAACTGCATACCGTTACTTGCTAATGGCCACAGACTGCGACTGTATCGTAAGCCTATTTAGAAATACGCATTCATTTCGCAAATCGCCACCGATCTAGAGTATCAGCTGACACCAGGGTAGGAACTTCTCTCTACCTCTGCCGACCCTTGAACTGTAAATCGCACTTTGAATCACTGTACATAAATAAAAAAAAATTCCTACTGTAGCGTATAATTATTTGTTTTCCTTTTGCATTTGATATTTTTGTTTGTTGTTGTTTTTCAATAATTTGCAGGGTAGTGCTAGGCGAATGACCAGATTGGGCCTGTCGAACAGGAGTCATCTTCCTCTTCTTCCCTTCGCTGCATTTCCCCTTTTTCCTCAAAATAAATTTGCCGGCGGCTGCAACATATTTCCCGGCGGCTGCGACATCATTTCCCGACGGCTGGAACATATTTTTCGGTAGCCGTGACCTTTTCCCGATGACCAGCAAATCCTTTTTCCCGGCAGCCGTAACCCATTTGCCAGCGGCTGCAACATATTTTTTGACAGTCGTGACCTTTTCCCAATGACCAGAAAATCCTTTTTCCCGGCAGCCGTAACCCATTTCTCGGCGGCTGCAACATAATTGTTGACGGCTGCAACATATTTGCCGGTAGCTGCAACATAATTGCCGGCGGCTGCAACATATTTGCCGGCGGCTGCACCATATTTGCCGATCGCTGTGACATATTTTCCGAGGGCCGGAAAACTTTTCCCTGGCAGCCGTGATTTTTCCTGCTATCGCCAATCTTTTTCCCGACGCCGTGAACCATTCTCGGCGGCTGCAACATCTTCTTCACTGGCCACAATATCATTCTTGGCAACTGCAATTCCTCTCTATTTGGCGGCCATTTTTCAGCATTAAACACCGTTTTCTTACAACCTGCGGTGGTAACTCCTGTGTTCACGAAAGAAATTGCTTCCACTACCAGATATGGCTCTGATTTATTCGACTCGTGCCGACCAACTCGGCATAATTCCGACCCCGGCGACACGATGGTTTCTGTTTCCCTCGTGGAAGGCATTATGGCGTTATCCGCATCATTATGATCAAATTAATAACTGCGCATGAGCTTGGATTTACAGTGTTAGCATTCGCACGTTCCACCATTCTCCGTAGGCTATCCGACGCACCATCTCATTAGGTATGGCTTTGATTTTCACATGATTAAGTATTGATATGATTAACGATCTCAGTCGTACCTTTGTATGTACCACCATTATGGCTTAATTAACCTTTCCCTCGTGTGACGTAAAAATTAATAACCGCCACCTTCCCCAATTTGGCATAAAAATTTCGAACCTCCCTCCGTGCTGAACTTTCCAAATTTGCCATTTTTCTCAACATCTCCGCTCAGCACCTTGTGCATCCTCTACACTGCAACCTCCATTCTCAGACTCTGTAACTCTGCAGCCAGGATTATGGGGATCCCATCTCACCATGAACCTTTGGATACACAGGAGCTTAGGAAAAATCTCGCAGTTCTGGCCATCTTTCAAGCTGTCGGCTGGCTCGAGTTCTTTGAGCGACTGGATGGATTTAACAGGGAAGCCTCCCTGCAATTTGCCTTAAACCTCACAGATACACACTCTGAGGTGTGGGGGCTCCGCATAGAAGTCTCTGAAGCAATTATATCCGAGGTTACTGCTATCTCGCAGGTTGGAAAGGCATGGTTTGGACGACGAGTTCCCACAATGAGTGCACGGGAAACATTTTTACGAGAGGGGGAGCAAGTTCAGTCATCCAGAAGAGGGATTGCACTATCTTAATTGCTGCGACCATGGGATCAGGTTGTTGTCTTCCTCAAAAAGTACATCACTTGTGAAGGTAGGTACCAAACTGTTTATAATTTCGACCTTCCTTTACTTTCTCATCTTCGCCATGGCATTTTGTTGAACATTCCATACTATTTGCTCCATGACTTGCGTCATATGGCGGCGTTTTTCCAAGCCGCTAAGCACCCATTTGCCTCCCTGACCCACCATGGTCTCATCAAATTAATAATCTCAAGAACCCTTGCTCAGCATAACACAACTTGCGAACAATTCACAGTCCGAGCTCAGGAACCAGCTCCCTTGTTGGGTGTCCAGATAGAACAGGAACAGGTTCAACCACAGCAGGAGGACCGGAGTTCCTCCAATATAGTTGGGGCAGGGGGATGAAACTATATCATAAGAAGTGCAACCAGAGGCATAGGCAGAGCAATTGGAGGAGAGTATACATAAAAACCTTGTGTAGAACATAGACAGTAGGACAGCTCTGCCAGCAGAAGGTGAAACTGGAGCAGCACCAAGTGTTGCGATAGTTGAACCTGAAGATGACAGAGCTTGGGAAATTAAAGAAAATATCGAGCTAGTAACTATTGAATCCTCATCTGAATGGGAAGGAGGAACCTTAATTGTGGAAGAACAGCCCGAGGAGCAAGAAAATATTCCTTTGACCTCGGCTGTGAAACCCGACATCTCAGCACCCACAATAGAGGAAAATGCAGAAAAAGAAGATGCTGCCACACAAGAACCAGCATCTTTAAACATCCTTGTTGAAGTTGCCATTAATTTTGTGGCGGAGGAGAAAAAGGATGAAATCATGCATGATGTCGGGGACAAATATTGCACTATAACCCCAGAATGCTCCCAATACATAGAGATTGTAGAAGTCGAGCTACAAGCACACGGCATTGATAAACTTGAATAGGGGGCTGCAACACAAGAACTAGCAAACCTGAATGTACTTGTCCAGTCGGCTGAACAAGCGGGAGAAGAACCTGGGATGGAGGACACTCTGGAATTAAATGAAGAGCTTTGCACTGCAACCCCAAAATGTTCCCATGATGTAGAGCTCATAGAAGAAGAATTGCAACAGCAAGAGGATGACGAGGTAAGAAAGGATGTTGTTACACAAGAACCAACAGCCTTAGGAGTTGCATCAGGGATTCATAAAATTCAATTAGAAGATAACCCCGGGATGGATGTCATACCCGATACACAGTGCAGCGAGGATGAACAAGCCTCAGGTGACACTGAAATCCTTGAGGAAGAGCTGCACGAAGGGGAAGATATTCAATCTCAGAGGCAGGAGAACAAAGAAGACACTATTACACAAGAGCCAGTGTCTCTAAGAGCAATGAATGTATCTGCTGAAGAGAACCCACGGGATGTTGCTGTTACACAAGAACCAGCAACACAAGAATTAATGCAGGTTGACCAGGAGGAAGACACTGTCACACAAGAACCAGTGTCTCAAAAATCCATGGATGCAACTGTTGATGTTGCTATTACACAAGAACCAACAACACAAGAAATGCAGGTTGACCAAGAGGAAGACAATGTCACACATGAACCAGTGTCTCAAAAATCCATGGATGCAGCTGTTGATGTTGTTGTTACACAAGAACCAGCAACACAAGAAATGCAGGTTGACCAGGAGGAAGACACTGTCACACAAGAACCAGTGTCTCTGCAGGCAATGAATGCAGCTACTGAGGACAATCCAGGGGATGTTCCTGCTACACAAGAACCAACAACTCTTGAACCGAATTCAGAAATGCGGGTTGAGGAAGAAGGAGACACTGTCACACAAGAACCAGTGTCCTCACAAGCCGTGAATGTAGCTGCTAAGGAGAATCTAGGGGATGTTGCTGTTACACAAGAACCAACAAATCTCATAGTAAATTTGGATATGCTGGAGGACACTGCCCCACAAGATCCAGTGCTTCTACCTCTTATAAATTTCATTAATTTGGACTCAGAGAAAGAAGGGCATTATAAAAAGGAAATTTTAAACCTCACAATAGAAGTCTCAGCCCTAAAGTTGGAAGTGACCAAATGGAAAATCCAGTTGGAGGAGCACCAGACAAGTATGATTGCTTTGAGTGAGCATAGAAAAATCATTAAAGCACTGGAAGAGAGGTGGGCTGAAGAACATATGGCCCACAAAATTAAGGAAGAAGAGCTGTAGAGCAAGTTGAAAGAATTGAAAAAGTTTCAATCTATGCAGCAAGAAAAAGAACAGATGTACACACTCTCTCAAGAACTCATGGGCACCAGGAAACCCTCTTCCTCTTATCCAGTGTTCCTATTTGAGCAATTTGTCTAGTTTAAATTGAAGGCTGTACAGGAGGGGAGATCGTTCGAAATCACAAACTTAGCAAAGTTCTTGGAAAAATTATTTGGAAGCAATTTCGAGGAGCAGAACCTGCTGTGTGAATTATACCTGCATGAAATGGCTTGCCCTTTGGTCCGCCACTCAAAACCTATTCCATTCGCAGGGGATGTTCAGCTTGGAGCCTTTGCCTCTTTTGTGAGTAATAACGTTTAGTGGCAAAGGTCTTTTCAGACCTTTTCCCATAATGAATGCCACACTAACTTATGGATTCGAAGTGAACCCCAGAATCCTGGAATTATTTTGGCACGGTACAGAATTTTTCTTTCAAGACCTCCCCAGGCACAGCATATCATGAGACTGCAATAAGAAGTGATCTCCACCTACACCAATTATATTTCCAGACATCAGCAGGTGGCATTAGAAGGGAGTCATTAGAGGAATTTTGGGGTCTAAAATGGGCCTCCTAAGGAAAATAATAAAATAATAGTTCAAATAATAAAATAATAGTTAAAATAATAAAATAATATTGATTAATTTTGGAGGAAGAAAGAAAAAAACTACTTTTTGTGTTCGTATTTTCGACATATCTCCTTGTGTTTTTACTCAAATTTTGATCAGGAGAGCTCGTTGGATGCGGAATTTCATTCTTCATCCAACGAGTACCCACACTGCATAAATTTGACAGACCCCGCTACCCCAAAAATAAGAAATACCTGAAAAAATGTGATGATGATGTCATCATCACGTTTTTTCAGGTATTTCTTGTTTTTGGGGTAGTGGGGTCCATCAAAAGTATGCAGTGTGGGTACTCGTTGGATGTGGAATCAAATTACGCATCCAACGAGCTCTCCTGATCGAAATTTGAGTAAAAACACAATGAGATATGTCGAAAATACGAACAAAAAAGTAGTTTTTTTTAATGACAAATATGTCAATTCAACCATTATGGTTGACTTATTTTATTGAAATTCTATTGGTTCTTGAATTCCAACTCACAAAAACTTATTTTGGCACGTTTTCTTATAAGGCCCATTTTAGATCCCAAATTTCCTCTAATGAAACATAGATGGTAGGCTGCCTCCTCTGCACTTAGAAGCTGAGATCCTTACTGTTTCAAAAATTTCAAGCAGGCACTCTCCAGAGTCAAGGGTTATGTGGGAAGCATGAGGGAGTGTGGAGTTGATTGGTTGGGTTTGAAATTCAAATTTCCCCTCATTTGGTGGCTAGCAAAACCGTATAATATAGATTTTTCCTTGACAAAGGCAGAGGAGCAGCGGTGCTAGAAGTATTGGGTTACTCATAGAGGCTTTTTAAAGGACTATCAGGTACCAGAGTTTCCCTACAACTTCTCCTCCCTCCATGAACACAGCTCAGTACAGGACTCAGACTCTGAATGATGCAGGTTGTTGCATGAGGACATGCAACAGGATAGTTGGGGGGAGATGTTGAGCCTAGGAATTACCCCTTTTTGACCATCTTCAATCACCTTTTCTTCCTTTGTCTTACATCATTTAGCATGCTAATCAGATCTGTTGTCCTTACTTTCATCCCCAAACTACCAAGGTATGACTGATCATCGCTTTATCTTATTAATGCTTATGATTGTGATAAATAAAGCTGTGTATCTCTCAAATGTGCTACCATGTTATGATTTATGAAGGCAGTTTGAGATAAGTGGACTGCAGGTGGATGAGGGCTGAACAAAGATCAAAGAAAGGGATATTCAATGCTTAAAAGGACCCTCAGCCCCCGATCATCAATGAAGGCACGTGGTTTTAATGTAATATCCTAGACCGAGCTGTGACAGTGCAGCTGTAACAGAACGCGCTACATTGCTGCTCGAATATAATCGTGATCTGAAGAGATCGCTACTCCTGGGCAAGAAAACAGCCTTCCCGCATTTTCCATGTCATTATCATACCACGTTTTGTAACAACCAGTATATTTGGGGCACCTGAAGATCGGAGATCTTCATGGATTCCCTTTAATAGGATCGAAGGTTATGATTTGCATGTATAAATAGGAGGAGCTGTTTCAACCCAGGGGATTTGGAAGATAGATATTTCATACATTGTGTATTGACAGCAAAAGAAACCTGTAATCATTCTTTCTTTTAATACAAGGAGTTACCTCTGATTTAAGGGAGCTGTACATTGTTCATCCAGCGTCTCTGTGTGAAGGTTGGGCCCGCCTTCCGTAGAGATTGCTAAGTTAAAGTAGGATTTCTGAATTCATGGTTGTGTAATGCTTTGTTGATCATATTTCCTTTGTACGCAGCAGTAGTAGTGTGGATTTACAGTATAGTTGGGATCCCATTTTCTTAAATATTGGTATTTGGCGCAGAGTGACAGTTGATTGAATAGATAACTTCCTTTATGCAATTTGAGTGGTAGTTGTACACAGCTTGGTTCATCCTGTAGTTTCAGTTGTTATCCTATGAATCCATGCAATTTATCTTTCCTGTTATGATTGTTGATTTTCATTCTTGCAAGTCAATTCCTTCGAATATCTGAACTTAATCCTTTACAATTGAATTTCTAGATTAATAGTTAATTTATGTTTATGATTTTCAAGAGTAAGTAGATTGAATGGGCAGTTTAATTGTTCTGAGTTATGAATATGATTTCTTTTTTTTCTTCTGCAATTGTTGTTGCATCTTAGATCATTTTTCTGAATTACAGGTAATTGAATTTGTAGTATTTAGAAGATGAATAGGATTGCATAGATTCTTGGGATGAACATAGTTGTTAGAGGATAAGAGTGTCCAATTCCATTAATTCAGTGTTTAACGCATATACTGTGCATTTATCCTTTGAAATAAAAGACTTCCTTGAGTTGACAATAAATCTCGTATGCTCTGTGTGTGTTGATAATAATCTATCTGCATATAGGGTGCTCAACACATACTCGAACTGATATTTCTTATACGGTAAGTGTGTCTTCAAGATACATGGATCAACCTCATGAGATCCATTAGAGAGCAGCCAAAAGGATCCTTAACTTTGTTCAGGGAACAAGGACTCATGGGATCTTCTACAAAGCTAAATCTGATCTTGATTTGATTGGGATTACTGACAGTGATTGGGCAGGTGATAGCACGGATCGAAAGTCAAAATCAGGATATGTGTTCATGCTTGCTGAAGGGCCAATTAGCTGGTCAAGCAAGAATCAGAGTTCCATTGCACTCTCATCTACAGAAGCAGAGTACAGAGGAGTTGTAAATGCAGCAAATCAATGTTTATGGTTGTAGGGTTTGCTTGGAGAGTGTGGCTTCGAATTAGAATACTCAAATACTATCTATTGTGATAATCAGAGTACCATTCAAATATGCAATGATCCAGTTCAGAAATAAAGAACCAAACACATTGAGATCCATATGCACTACATCAGACAGCTTGTGCATGATGGCACCATTCACTTACTCTTCTGTTCATCTTCAGAACAAGTAGCAGATATCTTCACCAAAGTTTTTTGTGAGAATAAATTCAGCAATCTCAAATCACTGCTGGGGATTGTTGATCATGCTGTGAAGCATGAGTGATGACAAGATTTCCAAATTTTGTTTTACTATCCATGTTTAAGGGAGGATTTTTCCCACTGGGTTTTTGCCTCTTTCCTTGGTTAAATGGACATGCAGTATGTAAAGGGTGACTAAGCCTTGTTGCTATGCCCTATAATTTTCTGATATTTTACTCATAATTCAGGTTTAATGGGGGGTCTTAGAATAATCAACCCATAGTTAGCTACCTTAGACATTAATTAATCCAATTTTTGTCTTATTTTCCTAGTTTCCATATTCCACCTTATGCAAGTTGTCCTCCACACATCCAAAGTGGTCAAAATTGCTAAATTTGAGTCATGGAGCACTTAGGAAACCAATTGGAACCAAATCTACTTTATTCCTAGCCTTCCTAGCACATGTCTACTTTTTCTGCTTTATTGCGTGCTTTTTTTGACTTTTAAGGCAATTGGGAAAGTTTTACTAGGTGAAGTTAACTTGTTTTTTGTCATCATCATCCTCCACTCTTTTATCCTATGAAAAGCATGTATGAGTTGTCCTTCCACCATCTATTAGCTTTCCTAATTGATTTTTCCAATTCGTGAGCTCCTAGACATATTTGGAAAGTGCTTTATGCACCTATGGGGGATTTTCTTAGATTTAGTAAGCCTGCTTTTGACCAAATTCGAATGGCATCCTTATGCATTCGAATCTCTCACGTAATTATTTATTGTGGCAGCCTATGAATTCATAGGGTTGGCTATTGTACACTTATTCAATACAGATTAGTGTTCTGCTCCATATTCAGTCTCCTTTGTGAGTAATTTGCATGCGTAATTGGCAATTTTTGTGAGTGTGATTGTTCTAACACCTGGGTTCAATTTCCACAGTAATTACACTGTGCGTTGGTTTTTAATATGAAGATTGTAATGATTTGGTATGAAATTCCTACGATTTCAACCAGTGTTTAATACTGTGTAAACTTGGGATTTGTATGGTTATTTAAATGCTGTGTTTTATGTGGAATCTAATGGGATCGATCGTGGCCTTAAATCCTCTGGAAAATTAATCTGCGTATAAATTTTTTTTTAGGTTAAGTTGAGTATGCATAGCAATCTATTTGTTTGGTTTATATTTTAAGTCAGGAACTTCTAGAGCTTGGGCGTTATGCCATGGGCTGCACCATTGTAGCAAAGGTTACGTAGCCCATTGGCTTGCTACCACATGCTTTGTGTTAGCGTATACATGGGTTTGTGTTTTTAACAAAGTATTGTATTCTTAGTTTTGTATTGGCCCAACGTGGGTGCAGGCCATGCCATGAATGGCATGTGCCTCTCCCAACGAATGTGATAGCTTTTAGTTTTCATTTTATATGTAAATTGTTTACTTGGAAAGAATCGGGCTGTAACAGCTAGGGTTATGACAACCCACAATATCGATTTGGTTTATTAGCGTGACCATGTGATTAGATTAGAACTTGGTCATGGTCGTAACTAGGGTATTTATGACCTCACTGTTAGTGTATGCGTTGTTTGGTTAAAGGATTGTGGCGTAGCTTAGAAACGTAGCCTGCATACTCTAGATGAAAAGCATGGACCGTATAAAGAATTGTTATGCGATTTCTTACTGCTTGGATATGGAATGTTTATGGTTTTATTAATGCTATTGTATTGAGTCTGGACATCTATAGGATTTGATGTCATGACCTCTTGTTGGCAAAGTGGGTTTTATTTATTTCAAAACAGTTAATATGGTATGTTCAGTTATGTGTAGATAGATTTAAATGGGACCTTTAAAACCGTTTATGTTTTTATCACGGATGACTGTAATAATAGGGCTGTGAATTAAACATTTGAGTTATGTAAATGGATGCGATTTGGACTATAGATTTTATATAATAAGACAGATGTTTGATCTTGGACCACATGGATGGTCACGATGCCTTCTCTTTTTGGTTGATTATGATTATGTTTATTAAAATGGAATGTTATGATATTTAATTTGTTTTTACATGATTATGTAGAGCAGAACTTAGAAGTTCTTTAATAATTTGTTAGCTTGTTTATTATGAATTCTGTTCCTAGTAGATCTAGTTTAAATTATAAACTTGTATTAGTTAATATAACCAATATTTTAATTAAATTCTACTGAATTAGTTTTGTTGAGAATTAGGGAAAGCCTCTGTTGACAAATGGGATATGTCAGCAGAGTATTAAATACATAGAACAAGGTAAAAACATAATACTAAGATCAAACCTAGTTAATACAGGAACATTTATGAGAGATGCAACCTTGAACATAAACATCATATAATAAAAATTCTCCAGCCTATGATTATTAATTTGCAGATACAATCCCTAGCAGAGAGTTAACCCTAAACTGAACCATTAGGGTTTAGAAATTATATTTTAGCCATTGCTTAACATAAATAGTACTGAAACTTTGGGAAGAAATAGAATAGGCCTTCAAGGGTTTCATACCTGAATCTGAAGCTTTTTCAATGGCTACACCTGCACACTTAAATAATAATTAGTGGAGCTTCTCTTCTTTATTTATTTAATAATATAATTAATCGTCATTAATTCTTTATACATGCTATGTCTAAAATACATAGTATTAAAATACTTGTTAACACTTGTCTTCGGGCATCATGTGTCATGATCCCTAAAATTAACGACACTTTTTTATGAAGGTCAAGTAGAGAGATGGCTCAGGTTTACTAGGCTAGGAAACTCTAAACATCCTTGCATGTTGGATTTCCCTCGTATAACGTGGTAGCTCTTCAGTACTTTGATGAGAATACAAAATTCAAAAATTTCATTTAATCACTTATAAATAAGTATGATGATGATCAATATTTTTCTCAACTGTTTTCGCTCGGAAGTTATTAAATTATTTTCAGTAACCCCTAGTGCTTACCAGAGTCCATACTCAACGCCTATAGCAAGGAGTTACAAACATAGTGCATTTACAGAGCTTTCACTCAACACTAAATACTAGGATGTACTTCTACGATACACCTAGGGATACAATGGCCAAAGATCCGATGCTCCAGAGATTATGCTAAACACCAACATGGAATGCTCCAGGGTTTATGCCCAACATTTCCAATTATATTTTCATGTGTTCCAGAGCTTTATGCTCAACACAAATGTAAGTTCTCATGTGCTCGAGAGCCTCTCTCTCAACACAAAAAATCTCATTGATCATGTGCTTCAGGGTCCATGCTTAACACAAACATTTCATCAATCATGTGGTTCAGGGTTCACGCCCAACACAAAGCATATATATACCTATATATCATCAACAATATACAAAAAAATCATCATGTTGGCAGTGGGGTCTTTGACCCAATATAAAATAAAACATCAATATAATCATCATGGTCAATACGCTCATGCCTATAAATGGTAGGTCCAAAATTTGGGATATTACATCCCTCCTCACTTAGTACAACACCGTCCTTGATGTTCTAGGGACTCTGAATGATATGATGAAATAAGGTGGGGTAAACCTTTCTCATGGTGGTATCATTCTCCCAGGTAGCCTCATCTACCTCAAAGTGCTTCCAGTGCACTTTCAATTGGAATATAGTGCACTTTCGAAGCTGTACTTCTCTTTTGTCCAATATATGAAAAGGATCAAGGGAAAATTCCCCGTCAGGTTCCACCTATAATAATGACCAATCAATGACATGCTTAGTGTCATAAACATATTTCTTTAATAAAGATGCATGGAAAACATTATGAACTCTTACATGCGTAGGTAATGCTAGTTCATAAGCCACTGGTCCTTTCTTGGCCAGAATTTGAAAAGGCCCACAAAATATAGGTGCTAACTTACCACACCTACCCAAGCTCAATGAGATCCGTTTTGATTTCAATTTCAAGTAGACATGCTCACCTACTTGGTAGTCTTTATATTTTCTTTTCTTATCTGCATAAATATTCTGACGGTCTTGTGCCTCTTTAAGATTTCCCTAAACCTTGGTAACTAACTATTCCAAGTCCAATAACAGGTCAGTCCCTAACATGAACCGATCCACCAGACTATCCCAAGTAACTGGGGTCCTACACTTTCGTCCATAGAGTACCTCAGAAGGACTCATCTTGGTGGAATCATGATACCCGTTGTTATATGCAAACTACACAAGGTGCAGATAATCCTCCCACTTGGTGGGGTTGTTCATGATATACATTCGAAGCATGTCTTCAGCAATTTGGTTTACTCTTTCAGTATTCCCATCCATTTGTGGGTGATAAGAAGTGCTAAAGTTTAGCTGTGTCTCTAATCTAGAGAATAAAGATCTCCAAAATTTTCCTGTAAACTTAACATCTCGATATGAGATAATCACTTTGGGTATCCCATGCAATCTAAATATCTCTTTCAGGAAGATATCCGCA
This sequence comes from Pseudotsuga menziesii, assembly GCA_001517045.1. Classification (NCBI taxonomy): domain Eukaryota; kingdom Viridiplantae; phylum Streptophyta; class Pinopsida; order Pinales; family Pinaceae; genus Pseudotsuga; species Pseudotsuga menziesii. Next base: position 311,968 of record LPNX010064332.1, on the reverse strand, counting down.
ATGTTCATGGCCTTTTAGGTCGATTTCACGAGGATGAAGTGTGCTTCCTCTGACAGCTTGTCAATGACTACGAACATGGAATCATTTTGCTTCTTACTTTTCAGTAAGCTAGTAATAAAATCCATACTGATAACCTCCCGTTTCCATTCTGGAATGGGCAATAGCTGTAGAAATCCTGAATGATGTCGGTGCTCAACTTTAACTAGCTGGAATTCCTAACATTTCACAATAAATATTGCAATGCCGGCCTTAAAATTAGACCAAAAAAAGTGTCTCTTGACGACATATATCATCTTTTGATATCCCAGGTGCCCCGAGTAGGGTTCCCTATGAAATTCTATGAGGATGCTGGACCGAATTTCCCCTCCATCTGGAACATACAATCTATCCTTGGGCCATAGTAGTTCGGAGTCATCCACCTTGTATTCCTTTTGTTGTTGAAACAACCGGCCCTCCTGGACCTTCTTGAGGATTTCCACATAGAACGGGTCAACCCAATTGGACATTCTAATATTCTCATGCAAATATGCATCAGTTTGACTCAGGGTCACCTCATATATCATATGATTTCATCAACTCAAAGCATCAGCAACTTTGTTCTCTTTGTCCTTGATATGTTTTAGTTCAAAGTGATACTAACTCTGAAATGAAACCATCTGGATTGCCTCACATTCAGATTGGGTTGATCAAATAAATACTTTAGAATCATATTGTATTTCTTTAGAAGGAACTTCCTTCCCATGAGGTAGTGCCTCCACATCTTCAGAGCATGGATAATGGCCGCTAGCTCAAGATAATGCGTGGGATAATTATGCTCATGCTCTTTTAATTTTCATGATTCATAGTAGATCGCATGATCATTTTGCAAGAGGACTCCTCCAAGTCCTTCCTTGCTTTCATCCGTGTATAAAAAAAAATCTCCATCAGGATCCGCAATCCGCTAACTGGTGCAGTCATCAAAAGCTGCTTAAGCTTTTGAAAAATTTCTTCACACTTGTCAGTCCATAAGAAATTGTTCACTTTCTTTTGCAAAGCCACCATGGGACAAGCGATTCTCAAGAAGTTCTCAATGAACTTTCGATAATACCTAGCTAAACCCACAAAGGACCTAATGTTAGTGACACTAGTTGGGGTAGGCAAATCCTTTATAGCTTGAATCTTTCCTGGGTCCACAGCTATTCTTTCCTCAGATATGATGTGACCTAGGTACTGTATTTGTGGTTGGTAAAAATCACATTTACTAAACATAGCATAGAGTTGGTGCTCTCTTAACACCTGTAGTGCTATGAAAAGGTGTTTTTCATGTTCCTTTTTATTCTTGGAATAAACCTGAATGTCGTCAATAAAGACTAGTACAAACTTATCCAGATATTTACTAAATATGTTGTTCATCATACAAATAAAGTTTGCAGGTGCATTGGTCAAACCGAACGGCATCACTACAAACTAGTAGTGCCCGTACCTTGTACGAAAGGCGGCCTTGGGAGTGTATTTGTCTTGGATCTGTACATAATGGTACCCAGATCGCAGGTCAATCTTTGAAAAGATTTTAGCTCCTCCCACCTGGTCGAACAAATCATTGATCCTAGGGAGCAGGTAATGGTTCTTTATAGTCATTTTTTTCAACTAACAGTAATCAATGCACATCCGCATTGTACCATCCTTCTTATTTATGAACAAAATCGGTGCTCCCCAAGGGGACACACTGGGTCAGATATACCCCTTCTCTATTAACTCCTGCAACTGCAGTTTGAGTTCCACTAATTTCGATGCACTCATGCGGTAAGGGGATTTTGAAGCCGGAACTGATCCTCAGGTCAGTTCAATGGAAAAGTTTAGGTCTCGTTTCAGAGTTAATGCGGGGATTTCCTTGGGAAACACGTCCTTGAATTTTTCAAGTATGGGGAAGTCTTCTATGCGTTGTTTTCTATCAGACTCTACGTATCGGATGTTCATCGCAAATAACTTGCAGCCCTTCCTAACACACTTCTTTGCTTGTAAGGTAGAGATTTGTCTTATAGAAACTTTCTTTGGGATGCCTTGAACCTTCACTTGGTTCCCTTGGCCATCAGTACACAAGATAGAATTGTGTAGATAATCGAGCATGACATGGTGTTGTTCCAACCAGTCCATGCTGATAAGAATATCATACGATCCTAAAGGAAGGATGTTCAGGTTTACCTTAGTAAGGAAACCATTCAGGTTTACTTCACATTCGTTAATAATCTCTGAAACCTTCCGTTTCATACCGGTGGCTAACTGTACCAACCACGGTTTATCATGATTTACTTTTCCTAACTTGCATAAATCATCAATCTTAGGTGCAACATAGCTCCGGCAAGCACCGATATCAATAAGTATTGAAATAGACATGTTCAAGATCTTACCTTCGATTACGACCATTGTAGCTTGAGTTTCCGCCTATCGGCCATCTAATGTTGTATAGATTTGTGGGGTTCCTGCTATATCCTCAACGGTAGGTTCTTCTTGCAGGTCATGCAAGACTCCACTGTTCTTGTTCTTACAATATCGGGCATAATGCGGCCCATTTCATTTCTAGCACTTGATCGCTAAACGAGTAGCATTGGCTCCACTTGCCACTTGCTTATTACCATTAGGAGATGGTACATAGGGCTTTGTACCAGTTCTGTTGAAGTTCTTGTTTGCTTGAAAGCTGTTATTTTTCTTTCTATAAGGCTGCGGTTTTGACCCAGGATTGCGGTTATCAAAAACGTTTCTAGAGTTTTATCGGTTTTGGTTCTGGTTTTCTTGCCATAACTATCCATTCTCATAGCAAATGCGGGCCTTGTGTAGTGTAGTATCGAGTGTCTTTGGCATTTCGAATTCTATCATGTCCCAAAAACTGGGAGGAAGACATCCTAGGAACTGTTGGATCTTCACCTTCTCTTCTTTGATATATGATACATAATGCAGCAGATCTAGAAATCTGTTTATAAATGCGTCCATAGTCATGGACCCCATGCGTAGTTCATGGAAATCCTTTACCTTGCGGTCAAAGAACCTTTCCAACAAGTATTTTTCTTGGAAAATATTTTGGAAGTTTCCCAGCTTATTTCTCGCAGCTCATCTTTCTTGGTGTGCTTTAAATCTCACCACCATCTTGCTACCTTACCATTCAGGTTGTAGATGGAAAGCCTAGCCTGCATCAGAATAGAATAGTTATGAACCTAGAAATACTTACTCATTCCCAGCAACCATTCTTCAATATTTTCTCCCATATTTACTTCACCTTCATAGGTCGGGGCTCTTATTTTTCGAAACTCCCCCTGAATACTGTCATCACTTCTTTGCCTCTTTCTCCATGGAGAAAGTGAGTCATCACTAGCAGGACTGTGATGATCTCCTTTAGTTGCTTCAGGTGTACCTTCTTTTTCTTCTTCTCTTGGGCTACTGGCCCACTCATGGTACGGTTCTCTTTTGGATCTGTTGGTGGACAGGGTAGGTTTACCTTGTGGGATCCCTCTTGTGATGTTACACAATAATGCTTCATTTATAACTTGATGTTCCTATCTTTGATTTAGACTGTCCTCTCTGAAACTCTTCAGTTCAGCTTAAAGACTGTGCAATGTTTTCAGCACATTAGAGTCTAGCTTGACCACCAAGTTCAGTTCCAAAGCGGGGGTGGTCATTTCTTCCTGTCGACTATTTTCTTCCTTAGTGTTCATAAACTGAATAGCACTGTAAATTTTTTCTTGAAACACAAATCTTTTTAATAGTAGCAGAAATTTATGTTAGTAACAAACATTACTTATCTTACTTTTTTTTCTCTGCATGAATTCCTGGTGCAGCCATAAGTCTCTCAGTATTGAAACTGGGCTCTGATACCACTTGTAATGTCCCCAAAAATTGAAAATAATTTTTTTTATAGGCTAGTGAAAACTACCCAAAAGGGATCATTAGTACTCATGCGGAAACATAGGTGCTCCTTATACTTTCAACCTCTTTGGATTCTGCCCACTGTCTTGTTAATCTCTTATCCATTCAGTGACTATTAGTTAATTTACTTCTTATGTCTTAATTCTGTTATTTAAATTATAGATATATCTTATTTATTACTCTTGGTGAATTAATGATTTATATAGATCATTGTTTTGCTCCTGCACATGTATACTTTGTTTATTTAATAAAAACTAATTTAACCTTGTTGATGGGAACAAAGTGATGGAGTGGCGGGACTCGTTCTCCCATGATAATCTAAGAGGTAAGGTTATTCTTCATTATGTAGGCTTAGTTAATTCTAACTAAGGCACCTTATTCATTGATTCACAGGTTACTCTTGCGACATCGGTTTTATTGGTTACTTGACACAATTCAGTTCTTAGTTATACTTCCTGTTCCGTCTTGCGCTTTTATTACCGATTCATTTTACGACTCAGGTAGGCCCTACGTTTGCTAATTATCTTTATTTGATAATTTACTAGATGCTTATGAATTATATTACTATCCCTATCATTCTTATTGTCCATCTCTTGTTTAGTTAGTTACTTGTCTCTTGTTTCTATTTTGCAGGTTTACCTTGGTTACAAGCTTGTAAACTTACGCTTGTTCTTCCTAGCAAGTGCATCATGGCATACTATGTTTTCCATGATTCCTAAATGCTACAAACCTAGACTATGACTTAAGTGCATATACTACCTATATATGCTAGTAGAAAGGGCATGTGATAATACTATAAGCTTGTTGCTAAGGGGAAGACATTGTGACATTATATGATAGTGTTAAAAGGGCTACGCATATCATAAGGTTGGGACTATTGTATACATACCATGTCATTAGTTATTGAGCCTGCGCTGACTTTTAAAGGGAGGAGAAACCATAGTATAGAGGGTTTCACATATGACTTGGTTGATTTAACGTTGATCGACAAACTTATGGTTGGGGTTTATGGAGGCGTTAATGGCCACCAGCTGGTGCCATTAATGCCACCGAGGTTGGTGAAAACCCTTGGAAAGGAGTTGGCATTCAATTTTTGTGCACTATGGTTTTGGCATTGTGGTTTAGTGTGGCCTCTGCACATTTGGAGAATGGAGACGACCCCATCGATTCGTAGGTAAGCTTAAACCATCTCTAGGTAAAATGCATTGCTTCATTTTTGTTTCTCCATGGCATGGTCATGCTTCTCATGCCATCATGGTTTCTCTGCAGTTTAATGCGAAGGCACTCCGGGGCTTATACAGGCTTCACTTGTCGATTTGGGATTTCTTCTTCATGGCCATGGTAAGCCTCCTCTTGTTTTGGGCAATTCCTAAGTTGGAAATCTTTAATGGGTTTGGGGTTTCGATGGTACTTGTTGACTCTACCTTCGGGGTTTAAGATGTAGCTTGCTCTGGTTTTAAATGGACTCTCATTGAGAGTTTTGGCATTTGTTTGGGCTGTGGCTGCACCATTACTTGTAATGGTGCCATAGCTCATTGCTTACCATTAATGTTTTAATACTTTGACTATTTGTAAAGAGGATTCGTGCTTCACTGTGTAATTACATTGCAAGTTGGTTTTTAATATGAATATTGCAATGATTTGGTATGAAATTCCTATGATTTCATCCAGCGTTTAATGCTATGTAAACTTGGGATTTGTATGGTTATTTAAATGTTTCATTTTATTTGGAATCTAATGGGATCGATCATGGCCTTAAAGCCTGTGGAAAATTACTTTGCGAATAAATTTTTTTTTGGGTAAAGTTCAGTATGCACAAAACTTTGTTTGTTTGGTTTATATTTTAAGTTGGGAGCTTCAAGAGCTTGGGCGTTATGCCATGGGCTGCACCATTTTAGAAATGGTGCCATATCCCATTGGCTTGCTACCACATGCTCTGCATTAGCGTATACATGGGTCTATGTTTTTAACAAAGTATTGTATTATTAGTTTTGTATTGGACCAACGTCACTGCAGGACATGCCACAAATGGCATGTGCCTCTCCCAATGACTCTGATAGCTTTTAGTTGGAATTTTATATGTAAATTGTTTACATGGAAAGAATGGGGCTGTAACAGCCAGGGTTATGACAACCCACGATATTGATTTGGTTTATTAGCATGACTGTGTGACTAGATTAGAACTTAGTCGTGCCTGTAACTAGGGTCTTTACGACCTCACTATTAGTGTATGCATTGTTTGGTTAAAGAATTGTGTCATAGCTTAGAAACGTAGCCTGCATACTCTAGATGAAAAGCATGGACTGTATAGATAATGGTTATGCGATTGCTTACTTCTTGGATATGGAATGCTTATGGTTTTATTAATGTTATTGTATTGAGTCTGAACATATATAGGATTCGATGTCGCGACCTCTTGTTGACAAAATGGGTTTTAGTTATTTCAAATGGTTAATATGGTATGTTTGGTTATGTGTAGATAGATTTAAATGGGACCTTTAAAACCATTTATGTTTTTATAATGGATTACTGTTATAATAGGGCTGTGAATTAAACATTTGATTTATATAAATGGATGTGATTTGGACTATATATTTTATATAATAAGATAGAGGTTTGAGGCTTGGACCACATGGATGGTCACGATGCCCTCTCTATTTGTTTGATTATGATTATGTTTATTAAAATGGAATGTTATGATATTTAATTTGTTTTTACATGATTATGTAGAGCAGACCTTAGAAGATCTTTAATAATTTGTTAGCTTATTTATTATGAATTATGTTCCTAGTAGATCTAGTTTAAATTATAAACTTGTATTAGTTAATATAACCAATATTTTAATTAAATTCTACTGAATTAGTTTTGTTGAGAATTAGGGCAAGCCTCTGCTGACAAGTGTAATATGTCGACAAAGTATTAAATATAGATAACAAGGTAAAAACATCATACTAAGATCAAACCTAGTTAATACAGGAACATTTATGAGAGATGCAACCCTAAACATAAACATCATATAATAAAAATTCTCCAGCGTATGATTAGTAATTTGCAGATACAATCCCTAGCATATTTTTTACCCTAAAGATGAACAATTAGGGTTTAGAAATTATATTGCAGCCATTACTTATCATAAACAATACTCAAACTTTGGGAAGAAATAGAATAGGACTTCAAGGGTTTCATACCTGAATCCAAACTTTTGTCAATGGCTGCACCTGCACACTTAAATAACCAGCATTAAGAATTCAATGCAGATCTGACCTCTGTTTGATGACCAAATCACTTGGCAACTACCACGTTCCTCCCAACCATGACCCGGAATCATTCCTGGTTCTAATCCGGATCCCCCTGAGTTGGAATCCAACATGCAAGTAGCTTAGAGATCCTAAGGTAGGGTTTCCTAACTGGTGTTCAGTTCTGAATCAGTCCTCTTTTCCTTGAAGGAGAAAGTTCTCCAGGAAAAACACTTGAGAGCAAAAAAAAAAAAACAAGCAGAATAATAATTCTCCCAAATAAAAATAAGAACTCCCAAGCCTTTGCTAGTATTGAGTCTTTATAGGCATACTTTTCAGTCAGTTAAATCAAGAAATCCTTGATTTCTTGATTTAACCCTTTTTAATTTACCAGGGTAACTTTAAATTCTTAACCTATGAACTTTTAACTAGTTCCTAGTTAGTGTTTCATAGATATTTCACTATTTATTAATTCTTTAATAATAAATAATAAATGGTGGAGATTCTCTTCTTTCTTTATTTAATTATATAATTAATCGTAATTAATTATTTATACATACTATGTCTAAAATACGTAGTATTAAAATACTTGTTAACACTTGTCTTCGGGCATCATGTGTCATGATCCCTAGACTTAATGATACTTTTTTTATGAAGGTTAAGTAGATAGATGGCCCAGGTTTACTAGGCTAGGAAACTCTAAGCATCCTTGCATGTTGGATTTCCCTTGTATAACATGGTAGCTCTTTAGTACTTTGATGAGAAGACAGATTTCAAAAATTTCATTTAATCACTTATAAATAAGTATGATGATGATCAATATTTTTCTCAAGCCGTTTTCGCTCAGAAGTTATTAAATTATTTTTAGTAACCCCTAATGATTACCAAAGCCCATACTCAATGCCTATAGCAAGGAGTTACAAAGATAGTGCAAATCCAGAGCTTTTGCTCAAAACTAAATGCTAGGATATACTTGTACAATACATTTAGGGGTACAATGGCCAAAGATCCGATGCTCCAGATCTTATGCTCAACACCAACATGGAATGCTCCAGAGTTTATGCCCAACATTTTCCATTATATTTTCATGTGTTCCAGAGTTTTATGTTCAACACAAATGTAAGTTATCATGTGCTCCAGAGCTTCTTACTCAACACAAAACATCTCATCGATCATGTGCTTCAGGGTCCACACCCAACACAAACATTTCATCAATCATGTGCTTCAAGGTTCACTCCCAACACAAAACATATATATACCTTATATCATCAACAATATACAAAACAAATCATCATGTTCATATGCAGTGGGGTCTTTGACCCAGTATAAAATAAAACATCAATATAATCATCATGGTCAATAGGCTCATGCCTATAAATGGTAGGTCCAAAATTTGGGATATTACCCTATCTGAGTTGAACAAATCGATTTTTCATTTAATGATGAACTAAACCTCAAAAACTTATAGACAACTCAATAGATGGGTGTTCTTAAGATTGCATATTTAAAACTTACAAAACATAATTTCTTTTTGTAATAGGATTTTAAAAATTCTTTGTAAAAGTATGACAAATGACCATTTTTATGAGGAAAATATTTGGAAGCTTAGTGAAAGCCTAAGTTTCTCAAATGAAGCTTTTTGTTTCTAAAAGGAGGTAAACATTTAAATTTTTTTATTTCTAAAAGAATATATAACTTAATATTAATAAAAAAATCGTATATTTATTCTTAAATGGAATGAGAGGACTAATAATATTACTATATTTGTTTTCACATCTTTGTGTGTAATAATTTTTTCTTATGTCATCTTCCTTTTAGCTCAATATTCATACACTCAACATGCATATCCAAGCACAAACATGGTAATTCACTTCAAATTAATCAATAGACCAATTCACATTCAAACAAGAAGCGATGGACGCAGATCAATTTCGTTATCAAAGGAGTAATTTGTATTCATGGACTCAAACTATCAAGCATTCAAATTTGAAGATCAATTCATCTTCAAAATCAACATTAATTGTAACTTGAAGATAGCCTTTTTGTTATTTTTCTTGTCTTCTTGAAATCAAGTTAAATTGAATAATTTGTAATTGGATGCACTTTTGTTAGAATCTTAAATCCTTCCATATTTTGAGTTGTTATTTCTTATTGTCAAATGACATATATGAAAGAAGCCCTTTTATTTTTCACGTAATCAAGACCTACCTACAAAAGGAGGCCTCATTCAATATTTTAAAAGAAATAAAAGTTAATAATTATTAGAGTTAGTAAATATTCACAGTTCTTGACAACACAATCACAGCCATCAAAGGAACTCTTCAATAAATTCTACCTTGTTTGCAAGTTTCAGAAGCCAAAGTTAAAATTCTTCGGGCATACTCACAACTTCACCATGATTAAATACAACTCAATAATCAAATATTTTAATCATTTTTAACTAGTATCTATTAAAAAATATCCCTTATGTGAATGCATTGTCCATCAATTACAAATTCCAGAATCCAATCAACATTTAATACAACATCATTGAGTTTTCAGCGGGTTTTTGCTAAGTTCATTAAATAAAATTGTTCAATGGTATAGCATCATGTAGTAAATAAACATCCAAAGGCATTAACACAATGGATTTAGAATACTCTTTCTAATCCCATCATCAAATCTTGGGAAGAAATACACAATAACAAAGACATAACATAACATGGATATAAAAATAAAGTTATATTTGGTATTCTATTATGAAAGATTGGGTTCTTTCAAAGTATTGGATTCTTTCAAGAAGATTCAAATTTACCTATTCTAGTTCAAAATTAGAATTCTAAGTGCCAACACTGCCATCAAGTTGATCATATTGATGATCAATGTTTTTATCTCCACCCTTGTTAGCAATATAGCAAGCATATTAATTTATCGGATATATATTCCACATAGAATAAACCTACAAGAATAAATATTAATTATGGTGTAATGAACCCAATCTCCTCTTTACCTTTTTGGATGATGGGGTAATTTTTTATTTATTTTTCACTTGTGCTTAAATCATAAATATTAGTCCCAATGATGGTATAATATTATCAGCTAATAATGAAGTACAAACTTCTTATTAAGATAGTAGTTGATGTTGCTGTCGGAGAAACCACAGTATCGAAAAGATAGTAGTTACCAAAAATTGCATGGGAGAATTAACATGACAACTAAGACTAACATGAGAACATGTCATGCCGTTTACATTAACCAAACCTTTATCCAACATCATAATAAAATATTATTGTTTAAACAAATATCATATGCATGCTTTTGTAGTCATCATAATTCTCGTTGATATAACTTACTCATGGACGGTATAGCTATAAAGTCATGTAAAATATCAATATAACATTATTCATTAAATCAAGTGAAAGCACAAAATTACACATGTTTTGCTACATATTATAATCTTTTGATTATAACCACTCATAAAATTGAAATTATTATATTTTTAACAAGTATTGAATAAAGCTGGGATGAAACCCATAAAGTGCAATTATAAGAAGGACACCAATATACATGGCTCACCCCAGTCAAGGGCTATGTCCGCCAAAATTATTTATCTTTTATTATTTCATTCAACACAGAGAATTACAATTGTGCAACACATCAACTGCAATATTTATTTTTCCTTTTACATCACTAGTTAGTCACCCTTTAGGCATGGGCATTACCTTCTAGAATAACTTAAATTCGTTTCACTTTAACTATTCATGTGAATATTACAAAAGATTACATATACAATTTTACTAGGCTTCCTCTACCTCTTAATTAGAATATATATATATATAGGCTTGATCACTAGCCATTTAATTAGATTCTTGATCCTTAAAGAGTCACCTTCTTAGTTTAAAGAAAACAAATCTATAACTAACTAGAATTTGCTCCCATCAATCTTAAGATAGAGTTGGAGCTTGATTCATAGGTAATAAACACATTTCTTCAATAATATTAAATATTATCTATAACTTTTATTCTCCTACTAAAAGCTAAACATTGCCTTAAATCCTCCAACAAAACTAGCTCATCCATCTAACTAGCTCTTAAGTAAATTATATTTTCACTTTTATAAAAATAACTAATTACAGAGATTAAGATATTATTCCTTCTTTTTAAGCTCTCTTTTAAGATACATCCCATTCAAGTCACATTAACTAAAATCATTATATATATATATATAATATAAATTATTGAAATATCATTATCTCTATCGAAATTGCAAACCTCTGTTTAATTTTTATCCATGAGATTTGCATTACATAAGGATAAAATATGAAGTAAAACCTCTCCTCAATGAGTTACGACTTCTCTAATACATTATAAAATTATTATCTCTATTGGAATTCCTAACCTTTATTTAGTTTGTATCCATGATATTTTCAAAGTAAGACTTCTCCTCTTTTTCAGTGAGTTACGACTTCTCCTCTTTCACAGTGAGTTACCAGGGTCATTTTTTTTCTTTTTACATTCAAGTAGTTTTAGAAATCAATACTACTCCAATTCCATAGAACCAAATTAATCTATATAATCAGGCTAGGTGGAGTCATGGCTTACTAATAACAAAGCATATACATTCACATAAGGGTCATGGCTATAGTAATTATATATATTTTTTCGAGGCCGAAACAAAGGAACCATTTTTTAAAAATGTACCTAGAGAGTATAGAGGATCGACAGAGAGGATCTCCTTATCTAAATTAAATACACACGTATACATACTAATAAAAAATTTAGAATAATAAAAATTGATAGAGAGAAAGTGACTCTCAAGCCGAAGTGGTTCCTTTTAACTATTTTAACACAGTAAATTAAAAGTTGACTGCCCAATTACTCAAACATAAATGATTTCATACCTAAGAGAGCTCCACTCCTTAAGTAGAATGGATTCATTAATCAGTTAGCTTGGAACTATAGTTATGGATTCTAGAGAAGTAGCATCTACCGACAAACAATTTATTGGCAGTTATTCCCTTGTTGTTGTCATTCCTTCCAAGACAAGCCAATTCCATTCCATCCCAAAAAAACCGTAAGAATATATTCTCTAAAAGAATGCAGAGGTTTCCACCTTCCACCACCATTATCTTTTTTTTTTTATAAAGTTCCACCTTCTTCGTCTTGCTCGCATCCCTCCAAGAACTTCAAAACCAAAAAGTAAAACTGACCTGAATCCTAACTAACTCTTGTATATAACAATGGATTCTTGAATACTCTCCTAATTGGAATCTTAACTTCCATTCATGTTTCAACTTAAATGAATTTCAACACTTCATTTTTCTCTTCATAAGTTTATTATTTAAAAACCTCACAAAGAATTGCATCATATATCTATCTTTCAAAACTTCAAATAACACACCTTTCAAATAACTTAACTCATAAATAATAAGTTTTAATTTCGACATTAAAAATATAATGATTTATTTTCATTATGTTGCATATTTATATTTACCTTGTATAGATGGGTTGTTACATCATTCCCCCCTTAAGAGTACATTGTCCTCGATGTTGGTATCCTCAAATATTTATCTTCAACATACATTTTTCCTTGTAAATATCAAGATCCACTTTTCCTTGCTTGCTCGTAATTTCTTCGAAGTGTCTTTAATACTCTTTTCCTTTCACAACCTGTGGTTTACAAAAACACTACAAGCTATTTCCATGATTTATCATGAAATATATCCATCAATATGATTCTTTTAAAATAAAGAGATACATGAATAACAACTTCTTTTGGAACATATTGTTCCTTATTTTCATTACAACTCTTTAAAAATGAGTTTTACATCCTAAGATGTACTTGCAAAATATGTCTATGATACATGACATATATATAAATCCATAATATATGGCAAAATTATTCATGCATTTTCATTTTGTTATCTTTTTATAAGAAACCTTTAGAATTTAGCTTTACCTCATGATGATAACATGGTATCCCTACAACAACACATCTGTCAATCATAAAAATAATATGTAATTTATGATATAAATTAGAATCATCCACGCATTAGTAGCTTGTGGCACTTAACTTCAATCCATTTTCAATCTGTATATCCACACCTTTGGGGTGATGGTACTTCTTCTCAAGTACCTTTAATCACTCCACTTTTCTTTGCAACCATAAATGCTCATATAAAACTAGCATAACATGTATACAATCATAATTTTCTTCACTTATTCTGAAACATATAAATTAAACCATTACCAATGCACATAATAACAAACCTTTTATTGAGTTTGTTACAAGAGGATTTACTTCATACTTAGATTTGCAACTAATGTTTCATCATTCATCATGCCATTATGCGTAAAATACCAAAAATAATACACATACGTTATATTTGGCATTGTTGTGCCAAACACTACTTGGTTTAAATCCTCTTTCAAAATTGTTGGCATGCATATATACATGATGGTCATCTCCTCACAGAACTTCTAGTTCACGTGCTGGCGTCCTCAACTTTATATATTGTATTCATCTAATAAAAGGATGATACCTCTTAGTTTTTTATAGCTATCGAGCATATATACTACTTTGAATATGGAAACCCACATATCTCTTATCTTAAAATCTTAAAATCACAAAACATATCATTATAGAACCTAAGATCCCACCTCGATGCTCTCTGGTAGTTCTGTTTAAGAGCCTAAAACCTCCTCTAGGTGCTCAATGGTATATTTTTTCCTAATTCTAGGACTTAATATCATAGAGTGCTCAACAGAGTCTGACACCTCACAAGAGTGTTCACTGGAAACTATGTACTAACTTATCAAAAATTTCAGAACCTAACACCTGTCTGGGGTGCTCCATAGCAACTCTACTTAATTCATAAGTATTTTGTGTTCAACAATTTCAATATTTTAGTTTTTTTATTCTGAAAATTAAGTCTCAGTTTCTAAGTCACATTACATCTTGTAGTTATGCATAATGAGAATAAATACTTTAGGTTATTTACAGCCTAACAAGATCAACACCAAACCAAATTTGTACTTCATTTTCATTAATTGGTTCTATTTAATGTAGAAAATTTTCTTATAAGTTTAAGAGCCTTACAACCGAGGGCGTCCCATGGGATTAGCTCAAAAGTTCATAACTCTTTATCCAATTAGTCTCTCTCGTTCTTTCTCTCTATTGTAGGTTTCATGTATTCATATTCATATTCAATTCTTTATGGTCTTATTGGTACTACCATAGTTTAGTCTCTACAATAATCTAAAGAAGTTGTCAATCACAACGACAAATATTTAATACAATTTCAAAATAACTATTGAATGCATGAAATATCATCATCATCACGGAGCATACTGAATGTTCCATAGACTATTAATTCTACTTCAAATCAAAATTTTAATAATTATGAACGTTCCTAATAGTTTTATAGTTACTATACTCAAGTATTTTAGTAGAATTTTGAGAGCCTCTGTTAAGTATATTCCCATCATGTCACATTATCTAAACTATGTTTTTCCTGAAATGTGTTTTGTTTAACCAAATGATAACATCTTTCCAACCTTTGATAATAATCAATAAATCAAATAGAATCTATATTTTACCTTTCCTATTGTGAAATTTATATTTTTCTTTCGACTACCTTACGGATACCCATTCAATAGTACTTCTTGTATCCTTATGTACCTGCACACTTTACTCACAATTTCTTGCCAAAATTATTTGGATCTAATCTCATAAGTAAAACAACAAAATATAATAGTAAGTTACTATATAGGATATCCATAATCTATTGATACAACAATTTTTGCATAATCTTAGTGCATTACATTCATAACAAATTATTCGTAACTACACTTGCATATACCTTTCATTGATGTGCATTTTAAGCAAAATGCATTCCTTATTATAAGCTTGTGGTGTTACTTCTACTTTACTTCACCATGTTTCCTCTTAACTGATCCTTAACTAATATTATTGATACCATGCATTCAACCTCATTAATTTAATTGCAATGAATTTTACTTAATCTTGCAATGTAACATATCGTAATGCACATGACATGATGGAAAATTGTTAACGTACATCTGTATTGTTTTCTAGCAACCTTTAACCAAACTAATCAATTATGTTAGGACTCATGTCTACATATATTAAGTCATTTATAAAGTATTAATACACTTACGTATGTTTCTCTTTATCTTTACACATAAAAAGATATGTACAATAACTCTAATAATAATCTCATAAGATGATTTAAGTCCATTATTCATAAGTCCCACTAGTAACATGCTATAGTTACTTGGATAAATTGAACAACTATTTAGTTTTTAATCCTCTTCAAATTAAACATTGGCATAAGGTTATGTCATTTAATTTCACCTACCCTTTTAAATATTTAGGAGTAACTCTTCACACAATTAAAGCTTCCACATGTTTATTCCATCAATTTACAACCGTATCCTAATAACTTATCTTCTATTATTATAATCCTCACTCATTTAGCTTCTGGTATTAAGCCTTATCACATTACCACGATTATCCCTGTAAAGCATCTAGGTGTATAGCTACGTCTTAACTGTAACAAACATTAACACTAAAATACGATCAATAGGTATAAAGTTTCCACTAAAATATATCTAAGTGTATGGAAGTAACATACTAGATACATGTTAACATATAGTATTTTTATCATACCAAAGATCATTCAAAATATCTAATGAAATCAAACTTATCACCTTCTCATACTTCTAACAAAACTTCACTCTTCATGCATGTATTTTTTTTCTCTGTATTTTAGTTATGCAACTACCATACATTCAAGGATATGACTCCAAATGAACTAGTTTATGTATTTGACATTCATAACATTAAACCAATATCCTTTCAACATATGTATATAATAAGTAATCATTAAATCTCATATCTTCAAAAATCAATTCTTCACAAAGTCCACAACATACCTGTATATAAGCAATTCCATTAGGTCTGAGCATTGTAAACCTTCGATGATACCATTTGTAACGAACCCAATCTCCTCTTTACCTTGTCGGATGATGGGGATTTTTTTGAACTTGTGCTTCAATCACAAATATTAGTTCCAACGATGATATAATATTATTAGCTACTAATTAAGTACAAACTTCTTATCATAGATAGTAGTTACCGGAATTGCATGGGAGAATTAACATGCCAACTAAGACTGACATGAGAACATGCCTTGTCATTTACATTAACCAAACCTTTATCCAATATCATAATAAACTATTATTTAAGAAAAACATATCATATGTGTGTCTTTGTAGTCATCCGAATTCTCATTGAGATTACTTACTCATCAACAGTATAGCTAAAAATTAAGTAAAGTTTCAATGTAACATTATTCATTAAATCAAGTGAAAGCACCTTTATTAATTATTAATTATCCAATTTCTTTCGATCCAAAAATAAATAAAACATAAGAATCTATTCTCTAAAATAAAGTAGAGGTATCCACCTTCCTCCAACATTATCTTTTTTTTTAAGAAGGCTCCGCTTTCTTCCTCCTGCTGGCAGCCTTCGAAGAGCTTCAACCTAAAAAGTAAAGCTACCAAGAACCCAAACTGATTCTTGTATATAACTAAGGATTGTTTAATACTTACCTAATTGGAATCTTAACTTCAATTCTTATTTGAACTTAAATGAAGTTCAAGACTTCATTTTTCTCTTCATAAGTTTATTATTTAAAAGCCTAAATTTTTTTTGCATCATATATTTATTTTTCAAAACTTCAAATAACATTCCTTTCAAAGAACATAACTCATAAATAATAAGTTTCCATTTGTACATTAACAATCTAATTATTTATTTTCATTATGTTGCATATTTATATTTACTATGTATAGAAGGGTTGTTACATATGGTTTGATTAATATGTAACAACTCTCTTGCACGTTTGGGATGGGGGGACAAGGTACATTGATTAAGTAAAATTGGTTAGAGGTAATCCATAACCGCTAAATACATAGTATTATATCTTCTTACCTTTTAAGTGGGGTACATTAATTAAGTAAAATTGGTTAGTGGTAATCCATAACCACTAAATACATAGTATCATATCTGCTTACCTTTTACATGATAGGGGAATATCATTGATTATGGTTGGTTTTCAAGATTTGAAATCCCATCAATCTAAATTCAATCAGACAATTGGTCTCTTCAATGACTATATACAAATGAAATCAGATAATTTCCACATTGCATCGAGGGTCCTCTTCAAATTCTAATCAAATCAACATTTGGGAAGATCCAACATGGAATATGGGCTTCTCTCATTGCTCTTAATTATCATATTGGAATACTTTTCATGTGCTATTTGGAATACTTTTGGTATGCTATTCCACAAATAATTGTGTCTAAATTAAGAGCGAACCTTAGTGTTTCATTAGTAAAGTGGTGATATTCATTTTCACTAAATTAATAAAAGATGTCAACTTATTCTAGTTAAATTACTTGACAAATGATAATTTTGTGAAGTAATTAGGAAATGTTCAATTCATTGGTATTCAAGCCTACTTACATATTTCAACTCCTTTTTAGTTCATTTTAAGTAAACTATCTAACATCTAGTTTTTTAGGCATATTTTGCATTGAAGCTCAAATAAGGATTTTTTGAAAAATCCATCAATATCAACATTGATATTATATAGATGGTATATATATAGACTTGTGATTAAAGGGGGTAAATGTAATATCCCGAATTTTGACCTTAACTATAATGGGCATTGGTCCCATTGCATATGAGTTACTTTGATGTTTATGTTTGTATATTAGGCGTATGCAACATATTAAAATTGAGCTCACATGAATATATGGACCAAGAAAAAACTTACAAAAGATTCCACAAACAATTTTACTCGGAAAATGATATGAAATAGTGCAATAAGGAGTTGAAGATTTATAATGCTTTGATTAATCATAAGTAAATTGTATTATTGTTACAATGCAATATACCGACATTAATTTCCAGACGATTAGAATCCATGACAGGTGATTTGAATTGATTAAATCAGTCTGACTGCATGGCTAACTGGAAGTGTCTAAATCACTATCAGAGCTTAACTAGCTATCTCCAGTTGTCAAATTCAGTCTCCCAATTAGTTATAATAAGTTAAACTAGTCTAACTGATGTGGTACATGAGAAAGGGTGCCTTCCCACATGCATCCATGAAAATACTGACACTAACTGAACTGGGGGATATCTAATTGAATTTAACTGAAGCATAACTAAGGTTGACTAGTCAGCAACTGCTAACAACTGAAGGAGGTTGGTTTCGACACTCCTAGTGGCTCCTAAATTATAAGGAATGGTCTAGGAGGTGCCTAAACTGATGCATACAAGTGCGGTTAGTTTTAGTTATCCTCTATCAATGTTCCCCACACTCTAGTGACTGGTACATGTGCCCCCATTAGGCCAAGTATACCCATTTGTACTAGTGGACCCAATAATGACTAAATGACTCCTAAGTTAGGAAAAATTGACTAGTTTGGACAAGGGAGTATTATAATCCTAAAAACCCCTAAATTCTAACTTGGACAAATATAGGCCTTGGTAACTAAGACCAAATTTCACTCGTTACAACTAAAATGCAAAAGTAACTGCTTAATACAACAAAGGAAGCATGGAAAAACCACATGGGAAAAATACCCCACCTCAAACTAAGAAGTTAGAATTAGGATCAAGCTTGTCCTTCCGTGCACAGGTATCCTGGGGTCTGGCATGTGAACTTCTCCATCCAAACTAAATGATTATGTCTGTAGGAATATTCCTCTTTGGAAGAAGAAGAATATGCTCAACTAAATCAGAAATATAGACAATTGCTGGATGAAAACTGAACCCATGTAGAGCAACTAAAATCAACTAATGAGAGAGAAATTGTTCTTGAGAATTTGAACCATGTGAGGAACACCCAATACAATGATATATTGCAGCCTTGAACAGAAAACCATGTGAGGTAATATTAGCTCCAAGGGTTAGGATCAAGTTTCCAGGCGAGTGTAGAATGTCTCCCTATTTACTAGTTCTATTAGGATATGAGCATGTGATCAAATACAAAGGTAGAGAATCCCTAGGACTATTGACAGTGAATGGTTGAGCTCCATAATATGATATAGCTTTAGAAATAACCAATGATTCACAAAATAAAATATCAGCAACCTCATAAGAGGAAACTAACATCAAATCTCCAACAACAAGTTCGAAGAAGACTTACGGTACTTGATTTGTCACATCAAAATTGATGAGACCAACTACAAGCATGACTGAAGGAATGATGCACAATCATGGACTCCTTTAAAGATGCTTTAGATGCCACATAATAATTGAAAAACATGGAACTTCTGACTTTAGGTGAGAATTAGGGGTAGTTCCCTAACGTATTTGAATATGAAGTAAATAGACAAAACATAGCTAATTGAATCAGCTTTCATAATATATAACATTTATGCAGAAAAAAATTGTGTAAATGATTATAAAATTAGTTTCCATGAAATTGGGTTTTCAAAATTTCAACACATCATAACATATATGTTTGCGCAGGTGCAACAATATATGAGGTAAATGATGTCAATTTTGTATAAAATATTGCATACATGTAAATGACATATGGGCCTAGTACAACACTATTTATTCATAATTTTTCATCAATTATTATATTTATTAATTATTGAAGTTAGAAAAGTTGGAAATGAAAACACTATGTGCAGGTGCAACACTTTAGAGGAAAAATTTAATGAAATATTTGATTTCTATATATAATGTTGTAGAGCTTTCTCTCCTCTAGTGCACCATATAGTTTTCTTGGAAAATGGTGAAGGCAATCAAAAGTTATATAAAAAACAATCGATGTATCTATTTTCAAAAACTAACGTGTGTCATTTAGAAAAATAATAATAAATAATTAAAACATACATTTGAAAGAAAAATTTTAATATTCAAAATCGTAAGATCATACTCTACAATATTCTAAATTTTCATAAAAAAATATTGTGTTTGTCAAAGAAAAACACGCCATCGAAACTGAGCATATTGATAGAAGTATAAAAGACAGGCAATACCCCTGGTTTATTTGTCCTCGCCAATAGGTTCGGTAGTTCAAAACTAATTCCGAACATAATGCCAAACCCTATTCCCGCCAAGTTTTTAAATTTTAAAAACATGCATATGCGTTATACCTGATTCATATCACATATGCGCTATATTTCGTATGCGATGTAGCGCATATGCATTTCAGATCACATATGCGTTATAACGCATATGCATTTTTTATTAAATAGCAAGGTACGAGAGTAAAAAAGATTAAATACCAAGTTTATAGTCTTTGGGAGAATCCCCATCTAAAATGAAAAGATCATGGTAATTATTGGCCCCTCCAAATCAGTTTAGTGTGACAAAAGGACGACGCCTAGCCTAAAATTTGTGAATTGTTGTGGATAATGAGGTCAGATTATTGGAGGTTCAAGGCGCTTTACCATGGCACTTGTTCATGAGGATTAAGACATAGAAGATTCTTTTTAGACTTAATAATTGAGCTTTATTTCCTAACCTTTCTCTAAGGCTTGAAACTCATATCTAGCTCTAAATTATTCCTAATGGTACCAACACATCCACTATTGAGAGATCATTTATGTTATTTTGAAGCATTATTTTTTTCCATCAACACAAAAAAGAATCTTTTAGGGCCTAAGGCCAAGGTTTCATCTCTCCACTATGTTGAGGCTCCAAGATTTATACATTGTGCTCGAGAACGGCTAAGGGTTTCTACCACAACTATGTCTCGAATATGCTCATGAGATAATGTATGGTGAATCAAATTTAATTTTTAAAACAATAGTCTAAGAATTTTTATTTATGGTACAAGCCCTAGGTTTCCTACCTTAACAATGACCAAGATCCATGGATTCATATTTACTATCCAAAAAATTCTAACGACATCCGTGTCACCACTTGAAGGAAAGGGTAACTTGAAGAGGTCATGGCTGGTATTTGAGTTGTTTTTCATGTTCAAGGATTCATAGAATTTTTTATTATAGTACAATCTCAATGTTTACTCCCCCAACAATGTCGAAGGCCACATGACCCATACCTAGTGCTTGTAAGTCATGTGAGGTGATTTGAGGTATCATTTTAGGCCTTCTATGGATATAATATTCCTTTATGAACTAAGGCTCGGGTGTACTTCGCCAACCATGTGTAAGGCCTTGAGAACCATGTCTACTATTTAAAAACTCTCGGTGGCATGATTATCCCTAGTTTTTGGGTAGGGATATCATCAATAGGACCTATGTGATAGTTTGAAATGTCCTTATTGACCTTCAAAGACTAAGGGATTCATTTAGGAACAAAGGCTTGGGTTTCTTCCCATTGTCATGCATATGGCCCCAAGACCCATAACTACTGTAAACAAAATCACCAATCAATCGCATATCACTAATCTAAGGCCAAAGACCCCCTAGAGAGGTCATGTGTGGTGGCTCGATTCATTATTCTTTCCTCTGGATTCCTGGAAGTTTCCTTTAGTGTCTACGGATTGGGTTTTGTGATTGCTCAACCATGTCAAAGGTATCTAAACCCATCATTAGTGATTAAAACATCCTAATGGTGTCAATTCCCACACACAAAGCTAAGAATGGACTCAAGAGGTAACATATGGTGGTTTAAGTTGTTATTGGTGGTCCTAGATTATTAGAAGCTTCATTTAGGTCCTAAAGTAGAGGTTTCATCCCTTGACAATGTCTAATACCCAAGGCCCTCTCTCCCACTTATATTTATTCCCCTCCCACCAATAAATTCCCTTTATATTTTTCCTCCTTCCATCACCCCCTCATATCTCTCCCATACCCATCCCTCCCTTCCCCTTATTTTTCTCCTCCTTTCATNCCCCCCCTCAACCAATGTAATGTTGGGCCATGAGCCACCCCATAGACCATCTGGATAGAATATTAGGAGTCTAAATGGTATTATAATGGCATAAGGGTTCCATTATAGGTTTTTGTATGGAAGGGATGGGTCTCTGGACATTGACTATAGTCATGGAAGAGTAGACAATAAGTCCCTAAATCAACACACATTCCTTATAGATTAAATATTTGGCCTTTACTTGGATATGGGTATCATTATTAGGTTTTATCCACTAAGGATGGGTTTCAGGGTCTTAACCATGGTAATGGGACAATATTGTAACATAAAAAAGTCTTAAACCACTACACATGCCCTTTAAAGGGGATATTTAGCCTTAATATGGGATATATGTGCCATATTTATTATATTTTATGCAATGAAGATTGTTCAAGAGCCATTGACCATGGTCATATAGGAACCATTATGAATATTTCTAGACAAGAGATAGTTCTATAGACACTACCATGATCCAAGAATAGGTCTGGAGGTATTAAACATTGTTATGGGGTCCATTATAAGCACAAGGACTTCACTTAGTAAACCTCTTACATAGCACGTGCAATCGTGGGATATTAAAGAATACCCTTAATTTCGAGAGATATTGACCCAAATTATTTTTGTTGAAACCCCCTTCCAATACTTAAAACCTCCTCCCCACCTATTTTTATACCTCAATCCTTATAACCCACCCTACCCACTCCCACCTTAAACCCCCCATCCCCCTAATACATGCAATATATTGGTTCGATTTTTTATAATTTTAAAACCCATAATATGAACTAACATGATATGATATTGGTGAACAAGTGAATCCCCCGTGATTATAAGGTTATATATGTTTAACATATTTAAGTCTATAGACTTTTTTATTTGAGATTTGGGGTGGACTACCACCTATGTTTTTTCATCTATGCACTAGGACTGTAGAGATTGATTCTATGGCAATCGTTCACAATTAGAAATAAACAATATATATATATATATATATATATATATCAGTGGTATCCTATGAATGGGTAACTAGTAAATATACAATATTTGATATGCAATAAATATATTAATATTTGATATTTAATTTATAAGTGGTATCCTGTGAATATATAATTTTTTATATGCACTAAATTGCATATGCAATATATCGCATATGCAATTTGGAAATCACATAATACAAACTTCTCGTTAAGTAAAAAGCATTGTATCCATATTTCATATGCAATAAAATAGACATGCGTTATATCACATATGCAATATGTGTTATATAAAAAATGTTGGGTTTCCTGCTGTGGGCCAGGTTTACTGTAGCAAAAGACATAACTTTTTTGAACCCATGCACAGAGAACTATTCAACTTGCAATTTAATCATTACTTACACAAATCCATAGGTTTTGTACAATTTTGGGTAGATTTCAATGGGGAATGTACGTAATAGAGGTCGAAAGTCAACGAGGAAGGTGCTTACACAAGAAAAAGATGAAAAGAAAAAAGAAAAAAGAGGGAAGATTCAAGAAATTTTTGGCATTCATTGGATGAGAAAATAGTTCCCATTCCCTCTCAACAGATACTTGGCGTAGAGGCTGATGAAGATAATGCAACATTAAAGGAATATGGTTATAGGGGAGATGATATTATTGATCCATTATTAAACAGACAATCCTGTGAAGAGTTCAATAATTATGTTACTCCCGATGCAAATGTGACTCAACAACAACCATTACAGGTGGTTCAATATCCTAATCGAAGTTGTCAGCCTATAGTGGATGTAGACGTCACTCCAACATTCCAAATGGCAAGAAATATCGCATCAAAATGAAAGAGGGATCCTAAACGCATACAAGTGGATGAGAGAAAATTGAATTCCAAGGAAGGTAAGGTGGCTAAACGCAGTATCCTTCATCATTGTTCTCAAATAATGAAACAATATTTTGATAAAAAATCCAAAGCTGGTAAATTCCAATTATTTTTAGCTTTTCTTAAATCTAGAAATATGGAAATTGTTAGAAGAAATTTAGGCATAATAACATTGAATAATATCGAATCAAGTAATCACATTGTTAAATATCTTGCTTCTGCATTCGCATCGATTGGTAAAAAAACATGTTTACATGACTGTAATGTGGCTCACCATGTATTGGCTAAATCAATTGTATGTAGATCCACAAGACAACATCATTTAGTTAAATGCTCATCAAAAATTGTGCCTTTACATCCAAAGACACTTAAAAAATATTTAGTAAGAAGAGACAACCTTGCTATAGAGGGACAAATGGAAATGTTATTTTCATTTAGCAATAGGTTTCCCCGCAAATACATGAAGTTAGTCGAAGCAGTGAAGGGACTAGTGCACACGTTTTGGCATGATAACACTAGGCCTTCTTCTAACACAAAGGATGTGTTAAAATAGTGTAGGGGTTCTATGAACAATGAACCTCATGTTAAACATTAGCTTGACATGACACAAACTCAATTGTTCGAGATGTTTAAAGTCTCCCATGCATAGCTAAGGCTCGAGCAAAGATCTTTTGAAAAATGCAAGCCTTGTTATGTTAGAATCAATACCATCTGTAACACTTGTTGTTGTAAATACCACATAGAGTTTGATCTATATTATCATACATTTATAAATATACGTCGTTTTTTGCATCCTAACTGTAATGTCCCCAAAAATTGAAAAAAAAAATTATAGGCTAGTGAAAACTACCCCAAAGGGGATCATTATTACTCATGCAGAATTACATGCACTACTTATACTTTCGATCTCTCCAGAAACTACCCATATTGTCATGTTACTCTCTTATCCATTCAGTTGATATTAGTTCGTTTACTTCTTATGTATTAATTTTGTTATTTAAACTACTGATACATCTTAGTTATTACTATCAGTGAAATAATGATTGTATAGATCATTATTTTGTTCCTGCAAATGTGTACTTTGTTTATTTAATAAAAACTAACTTAACTTTGTTGATGGGAACAAAATGGTGGAGTGGCAGGACCTGTTCTCCCATGACGATCTGAGAGGCAAGGTCATTCTTCGTTATGCAGGATTACTTAGTTCATACGAAATAAAGCACCTTATTTATTGACTTACATGTTACTCATGCGCCATTGGGATTATTGGTTACTTGACGCAATTCAGTTCCTAGTTATATTTCCAGTTCCACATTGCACTTTTATTACTGTTCTGTTTTATGACTCAGGTAAGCGCTATGTTTGTCAATTATATTTCTTAGTTAATTAACTAGATGTTGTGAATTATCTTACTTTCCTTACCATTATAATTATCTATCTCTGGGTTAATTATTTACTCTTCTCTTGTTTCTATAATGCATGCCTTCCTTGGTTACGAGTTTGGAAACTTATGCTTGATCTTCCTAGCAAGGGAATCATGGAATACTACATTTGCTATGATTCCTAAATACTACAAAACCTAGACTACGAACTATGCAAAAACTCTACCTAAATGAACTAGCATAAAGGGCATGTGATAACATAAAAATTTGATGCTAAGGGATACATTGTAAACACTATACGATAGTGTTAAAGTCTGCACATACTATAAGGTGGGGAGACTATGGTATAAATACCATGTCATTAGCACTAAGCCTGCGCTAACATATGAATTTGGTGAAACTATAGGATAAAGGGTTTAAACTTATGGCTTGGTTGGTATATGGTATAACATTGATCTACAAGCTTATGGTGAGGGTTTATGGATGCGTTAATGGCCACCAGCTGGTTCCATTAATGCCATCGGGGTTGGTGAAAAACACTTGGCAAATGGTTTGGAATTCGTTGTTTGTGCATTATGTGGTTTTGGATTTGTGATTTAGTGTGGCCTTTGCGCAGTTGGAGAAGGGAGGCGACCTCCATCAATTCATAGGTAAGCTAGACCAGCTCTATGTAAAATGCATTGCTTCGTTGTTTTCTCCATGGCATGGTCATGCTCTTCATTCCATCGTTGACTTGTTTGCAGGTCGAAACGAAGGCGCTCTGGGGTTTGCACAAGGCTACGCTTGTCGATTTGGGATTGCTTTTTCATGGCCATGGTAATCTTGCTAGAAAAATTTACTTGCCTCCTCTCATTTTGGGCATTTTTGAGTTGGAATTCTTTACAAGGTTAGGGTTTCGTGTGGCACTTGTTGACTCTGCTTTCAGAATTTATAATGTATCTTAATCTGGTTTTAAAGGACTCTTGTTAGGAGGTTTGGAATTTTTGGGCTGTGGCTGCACCATTACTTGTAATGGTGCCATAGCTCACGGCTTTGCCATTTAAATTTTTTAATAGTTTTACTGTTGTAAAAGAGGATTCATGCCTCACTGTGTAAGTACACTGCACGTTGGCTTTTATGTAAGCACTATAATTTGTTTTGGTATATACGATTTTTTTCATCCTTTATAATAGATTTTACTCTGTAAAATTGGGACTGTGTAGTTATTTTAAATGCTGCATTTTTAACATGTGGAATTTACTGGGTTTGATCATAGCTTTAAAGGCTATAGAATTTACTTTGTATATTTATAAAGGTTTGGGTTATGGGAGTATGCACAACACTCTGTTTGTTTTTTTTATATTTTAAGTTGGGAAAGCTTCTATAGGTTGGGGTGTTATGCCATGGGTTGTGCCATTGTAGCAATGGTGCAGTATCCCATTGGCTTGCCACCATATGCTCTGCGTTAACATTAAAATGGACACTATGTTTTTAGACAGAGTATTGAACTTTTGGTTTTGCATTGGCTCAGTGTGGGTGTAGGACATGCCATGAATGGCACGTGTCTCTCCCAATGACTGTGATAGCTTTAGTTGGCATTTTAATACGTAATTTGTTTATTAAAAGAAAAAGGTTGTAACAGCCAAATTTATAGAAAACCCACAATATCAATTTGGTTATTATAGCATGACTGTGTGATTAGATTGGAAACTTGGCCGAGGTTGTAGCTAAGATCTTTACGACCTCACTATTATCCTATGCATTGTTGTTTATATGGAATTTGGTGCAATTTAAAATGCAGCCCACATATATTAGATGTATAGCATGGGCTGTATAAAGATGGCTATGTGATTTGCTTACTGCTTGTGTATAAAATGCTTATGGTTTATTATTAATGTTTGTGCCTTAAGTCTTGACATCCATAGGATTCGATGTCGTGACCTCTCTTGGAAAAATGGGTGTTGGTTATAAATTATTTAATGTGATGCAACGGTTGTGTGTAGATTTATATGGGAATTTTAAACACTTTATGTTTTTATAAAGGATGGCTATAATAATAGGACTCTGGATTAAACATTTGAGTTATGTAAATGGATGCGATTATTGACTTAGCGATTTGGACTGTGGAATTTATATAATAAGACAGAGGTTTGATATTGGACCACATGGATGGTCATGATGCCTTCTCTGTTTGGTTAATTATGATTATGTTTATTTAATGGAATGTTATGATATTTAATTTGTACTTGTTGAGACAGACCTTGAAGGTCTTTAATGAGTTATTATCTTACATTTAGTTTTCTTTGTCTGTACTTAGTTGATTTAGTTTAGAATATTTAAATTATGTACTTAAGTTTATAAATAAATTAAATAGTACATTAATTATAAAACTATTTGAATAGTGATATATATGTATTTATTTATATATATTTAACCTGTACATATGAACGAATTTTGAAATTAAAACAACCCTATGCTGACAAATGAAATATGTCACCAGAGTAATTCAACCTGTAGAACAATAATATGCTAACTGGTAACAAAACCTAGATATAGTACACATAAACTAAACATGGAAATAATACAGAAATCAAATCAAAAGTACAAACCCCGGTAATGTACAACATATAATAAAATTTACAGCCTAAACATAGCATTAAAGAAAATACAAACCCTAACAGATTCTAACCAGAGAATCCAATACATAGGGTTAGGAAATGCATTGAAATCATTTACCTAGCAAATATTGTAATTAATTTAGAGAAATAGAATAGGGAGGCTAGGGATTCATATCTGATCTTGAAGCTCTATTAATGGCTGAACCTGCACACTCAAATAACCAGCATTAACAATGCAATGAAGATCTAACCTTTATTTGATGACCAAATCACTTGGGAACTACCACATTCCTCCCAACCATGACCCAAAACTGTTCTTGGTTCTAATCTGAATCCCCCCAAGATAAAATCCAACATGCAAGTAGCTTAGAGACCCTAAGGTAGGGTTTCCTAACTAGTAATCAGTTCTGAATCAATCCCCTTTTCCTTGTAGGAAATTTTTTCCAAGAAAACACTTGAGAGAAAAACAGGCAGAAAAATAATTCTTGTAGACGAAAATCAGAACCCCAAGCCTTTGCTTGGCTTGAGTCTTTATAGACAGACTTTTAAGTCAAAGGGGTAGTTAAATCAAGAAATCCTTGACTTCTTTATTTAACCCTTTTAAATTTACTGGGGTAATTTTCAATTCTTAACCTAGGAACTTTAAACTAGTTCCTAGTTAGTCTTTCATAAATATTTCACTATTTATTAATCCTTTAATAATAAATAATAATTGGTGGAGCTTCTCTTCATAATTAATTCTTTATACATACTATGTATAAAATACATAGTATTAAAATACTTGTTAACATTTGTCTTCGGGCATCATGTGTCATGATCCCTAGGCTTAATGACACTTTTTACGAAGGTCAAGTACATAGACAGCTCAGGTCTACCAGGCTAGGAAACTCTAAACAACCTTGCATGTTGGATTTCCCTCGTATAACATGGTAGTTCTTTAGTACTTGATGAGAATAAAGAAATTCAAAATTTCATTTAATCACTTAAAAATAAGTATGATGAGATCAATATTATTCTCGAGTCATTTTCACTTGGAGGTGATTTTAATCTTTTCATTAACCCCTAGCGCTTACTAGAGTCCATACTCAATGCTTATAACAAGGAGTTACAAACATAGTGCAATTCCAGAGCTCTCGCTCAACACTAAATGCTAGGATATACTTGTATGATACACCTAGGGATACAATGGCCAAGGATCTGATGCTCCAGAGCTTATGCTCAACATCAACATGGAATGCTCCAGAGCTTATGCCCAACATTTCCAATTATATTTTCATATGTTCTAGATATTTATGCTCAACACAAATGTAAGTACTCATGTGCTCTAGAACCTCTCACTTAACACAAGACATCTCATCGATCATGTGGTTCAAGGTCCATGCCTAACACAAAACATTTCATCAATCATGTGCTTCATGGTCCACTCCCAACACAACCAACATATATACACACATATCATCAACAATTGGCTTACGCCCAATATACAAAGCAAAACATCATTTTCATATGCAGTGGGGTCTTTGACCCAATATACAAATAAAACATCAATATAACATCATGATCAATAGGATCATGCCCATAAATGGTAGGTCCAAAATTCAGGATATTAGATCTCCAAAAGTTTCCTGTAAACTTAACACCATGATCTAAGATAATTTCTCTGGGTATCCCATGCAATATAAATATCTCTTTTAGGAAGATATCGACAATGTTCATGGCCTTGTAGGTCGATTTTATGGGGATGAAGTGTGCTGCCTTTGATAGATTGTTAATGACCACAAAGATGGAATCATTTTGTTCTTGATTTTTGGTAAGCCACTAATAAAATCCATACTAATAACCTCCCACTTCCATTCCCGAATTGGAAATGGCCGTAGAAATCCTAAAGGGTGCTGGTGCACATATTTAACTAGTTGGAATTCCTGACATTTCGCAATAAACATTACAATGTAGGCCTTTAAATTAGGCCAGAAAAAGTGTCTCTTGACAGCAGATATCACCTTTTGATATCCCGGGTGCCCCGAGTAGGGTTCCCAATGAAATTCTATGAGGATGCTGGACCGAATGTCCCCTCTATGTGGAACATACAATCTATCCTTGGACCATAGTAGTCTGGAGGCATCCACCTTATATTCCTTTTATTGTTGAAACAATCGGTTCTCTTGGACCTTCTTGAGGATTTCCACATAGAACAAGTCAACCTTGTTGGCTGTTCTAATATTCTCATGTAAATATGCATCAGTTTAACTTAGGGTCACCTCATATATCATATGAGTTCATCAACTCAAAGCATTGGCAACTTTGTTCTCTTTTCCCTTAATATGCTTTAGTTCAAAGTGATACTCACTCAGGAAAGCCAACCATCTGGCTTGCCTCGCATTTAGATTGGGTTGATCGAATAAATACTTTAGACTCATATTGTCAGTCTTTAGAAGGAACTTCCTTCCCATGAGGTAGTGCCTCCACATCTTTAGAGCGTGGATAATGGCCGCTAGCTCAAGATCATGTGTGGGATAATTCTACTCATGCTCTTTTAATTTCCATGATTCATAATAGATCGCATGATCGTTTTGCAAAAGGACTCCTCCAAGTCCTTCCTTTCTTACACCCGTGCATACAATGAAATCCCCATCGAGATCCGCAATCCTCAACACTAGTGCGGTCATCAAAAGCTGCTTAAGCTTTAGAAAAAAAATTTCACACTTGTCAGTCCATAAGAACTTGTTCTCTTTCTTCTGTAAAGCCATCTTGGGGCAAGCGATTCTCGAGAAGTTCTCAATGAACGTTCGATAATACCCAGCTAAACCCAAAAAGGACCTAATGTCAGTGACACTAGTCGGGGTAGGCCAATCCTTTATAGTTCGAATCTTTTCTGGGTCCACAGCTATTCCTCCCTCAAATATGATGTGACATAGGTATTGTATTCATGGTTTGTAAAAATCACATTTACTAAACTTAGTGTAGAGATGGCGTTCTCTCAACACTCGAAGTACTATGCGAAGGTGTTCTTCGTGTTCCTCTTTGTTCTTGGAATAAACCAGAATGTCATCAATTAATACTAGTAAAAAATTATCTAGATATTTACTGAATATGTTTTTCATCATACACATAAATTTTGTGGGTGCATTGGTCAAACCGAATGGCATCACTACAAATTCATAGTTCTTGTACCTCGTACAAAAGGAAGTCTTGAGAATATATTCATCCCATATCCCTACCTGATGGTACCCAGATCGTAAGTCAATCTTCAAAAATATCTTGGCTCCCCCCACCTGATCAAACAAATCATCGATTATAGGTAGAGGGTAACGGTTCTTTATAGTCATTTTGTTCAATTGACGGTAATCAATGAACGTCCACATCGTACCATCCTTCTTCTTTATGAACAAAATCGATGCTCCCCAAGGGGACACACTAGGTCGGATATACCCTTTCTCTATTAACTCTAGCAACTGCAATTTGAGTTCCATCAATTCTGGTGCACTCATGCGGTAAGGGGCTTTGAGGATGAAACTGATCCTGGGGTCAGTTCGATGGAAAGGTCTAGGTCTTGTTTCAAAGGCAAACCAGGGATTTCCTCAGGAAACACATCCTTGAATTATTCAAGAACGTGGAAGTATTCTATGTGTTGTTCTCTATTAGACTCTAAGTCTTGGATATTCATCGCAAACAACTTGCAGCCTTTCCTAACACACTTGTTCGCTTGTAAGGTAGAGATTTGTATTACAGAAACCTTCTTTGGGATGCCTTGAACTATCACTTGGTTCCCTTTG
Source organism: Pseudotsuga menziesii (assembly GCA_001517045.1). Classification (NCBI taxonomy): domain Eukaryota; kingdom Viridiplantae; phylum Streptophyta; class Pinopsida; order Pinales; family Pinaceae; genus Pseudotsuga; species Pseudotsuga menziesii. The sequence continues at coordinate 280,323 of LPNX010064332.1, read as the reverse complement.
CTATCAGTACACAAGATAGACTTTTGTAGACAATTGATCATGACATGGTGTTGTTCCAACCAGTCCATGTTGATAAGAATATCGTACGATCCTAAAGGTAGGATGTTCAGGTTTACCTTAGTAAGGAAACCATTTAGGTTTATTTCACATTCTTTAACAATTTCAAAAACCTTTCGTTTCGTATCGGTGGCTAATTCTACCAGCTAAGTTTTAACATGCTTTACTTTGCCTAACTTGCATAAATCAACAATATTAGGTGCAACAAAGCTCCGACAAGCACCAAAATCAATAAGTATTGAAATAGAGGTGTTCAATATCTTACCTTTGATCTCGACGATTGTAGCTTGATGGTCCGCCTGTCGGCCATCTAATGCTGCATAGATTCATGGGGTTCCCACTATATCCTTAATGGTAGGTTCTTCTTGCAGGTTATGAAGACTCCATTGTTCTTGTTCTTACAATCTCAGGCATAATGCGGCCCATTGCACTTCCAGCACTTGATCACTAAAGGGGTAGCATTGGATCCACTCGCCACTTTCTTATTACCATCAGGAGCTGGTACACAAGGATTTGTACTAGATTTGTTGAAGTTTTTATTCATTTGAAAGCTATTATTTTGCTTTCTATAAGGCTGCAGGTTTGACGCAGGCTTGCAGTTATCAGAAAAGTTTCTAGACTTTTCTCTGTTTCAGCTCTGGTTTTCTTGCCGTAACTACCCATGCTCATAATAGAGTTGGGCCTTGTGTAGTGAAGTATCTAGATTCATTGGCATGTTTAATTCAATCTTGTCCCAAAAACTGGGAGGAAGACATCCTACGAACTGCTGGATCTTCACCTTCTCTTCTTTGATAGACAGTACATAATGCACCAGATCTAGAAATTTGTTTGTAAATGTGTCCATAGTCATGGACCCCATGCACAGTTCATGGAAATATTTTACCTTAAAGTCAAAGAACCTTTTTGACATGTATTTTTCTTGGAAAATCTTTCGAAAGTTTTCCCAGCTTATTTCTCGTAGGCTCATCTTTCTTGGTGTGTTTTAAATCTCGCCATGATCTTGCTACCTTACCATTCAGGTTGTAGATGGCAAGCCTAGCATGCATTAGACTTGAATAGTTATGAACCTGGAAATACTTACTCATTCCCAGTAACCATTCTTCAACATTTTATCCCATATTTACTTCACCTTCATAGGTCAGGGCTCTTATTTTTTGAAACTCCCCCTAAAGACTGTCATAATTTCTTTGTCTCTTTCTTCGGGGAGAAAGTGAGCCATCACTAGTAGGACTGTGATGATATCATTTAGTTGCTTCAGGTGTACCTTTTTTTTCTGTTGGTACGGTTCTCTTTCGGATCTGTTGGTGGACTGGGTAGGTTTACCTTGCGGGTTCCCTCCCGTCATGTTACGTAATAATGCTTCATTTATAGCTTGTTATTCCTTTATTTTATTTAGACTGTCTTCTCTGAAAAATTTTAGTAGAGCTTGAAGACTATGCAAAGTTTTCATCACATCTGAGTTTAGCTCGACCACCAAGTCCACTTCTAGAGTAGGGGTAGTCATTTATTCCTGCCGGTTGTTTTCTTCCTCAGTATTCATAAACTGAGCAATGCTATAAAAAATTTCCTGAAACACAAAAAAATTTAATAGCAACAAAAAATTTTGTTAGTAACAAAAATTACTTATCATACTTTATTTTCTGTACATGAATTCCTGGTGTGACCATAAGTCTCTCTATATTGAAACTTGGCTTTGATACCATTTGTAATGTCCCCGAAAATTGAAAGAAAAAAAATAGGCTAGTGAAAACTACCCCAAAGGGGATCATTATTACTTGTGTGGAATTACATGCGCTACTTATACTTTTGATCTCTCTAGAAACTGCCCATACTGTCATGTTACTCTCTTATCCATTCATTGATAATTAGTTCGTTTACCTTTTATGTCTTAATTCTGTTATTTAAACTTCTGATACATCTTAGTTATTATTGTTGGTGAATTAATGAATTGTATATATCATTGTTTTTCTCCTGCACATGTTTACTTTGTTTATTTAATAAAAACTAACTTAAATTTATTGATAACAAAGTGGTGGAGTGGTGGGACTCGTTCTCCCATGACGATCTGAGAGGTAAGGTCATTCTTTGTTATGCAGGCTTACTTAGTTCATATGAACTAAGCACCTTATTTATTGACTTACAGGTTACTCTTGCATCATCAGGATTATTGGTTACTTGACGCAATTCAGTTCCTAGTTATACTTCTAGTTCCACCTTGCACTTTTACTACTGTTCAGTTTTACGACTCAGGTAAGCGCTATGTTCGTTAATTATCTTTCTGAGTTAATTAACTAAATGCTGTGAATTATCTTACTGTCCTTACCATTATAATTATCTATCTTTGGGTTAATTATTTACTCTTCTCTTATTTCTATCTTGGAGGCCTGCCTTGGTTATGAGTTTGGAAACTTACGCTTGATATTCCTATTGAGGGCATCATGGCATACTACATTTGCCATGATTCCTAACTACCACAAAACCTAGGCTATGACCTATGCACAAACTCTACCTAAATGAACTAGCATAAAGAGCATGTGATAACATAAAACTTTGATGCTAAGGGATACATTGTAAACACTATATCATAGTGTTAAAGTCTGCACATACTATAAGGTGGGGAGACTACTGTATAAATACCATGTCATTAGCACTAAGCTTGTGCTAACATATGAAGGTGGAAAAACTATAGGATAAAGGTTTTAAACTTATGACTCAGTTGGTATATGGTATAACGTTGATCCACAAGCTTATGGTGAGGGTTTATGGATGCATTAATCGCCACCAACTGGTGCCATTAATGCCATCGGGGTTGGTGAAAAACACTTGGAAAAGGGTTTGGCATTCATTTTTTGTGGATTATGTGGTTTTGTCTTTGTGATTTAGTGTGGCCTCTGCACAGTTGGAGAAGGGAGGCAACCTCCATCAATTCCCAGGTAAGCTAGACCAAATCTATGTAAAATGCATTGCTTCGTTGTTTTCTCCATGGCATGGTCATGCTCCTCCTGCCATCGCCAACTTGTTTGCAGGTGGAAACGAAGGACCTCCAGGGTTTGCACAGGGCTATGCTTATCGATTTGGGATTGCTTCTTCATGGCCATGGTAAGACTGCAAGCAAGATTTACTTGCCTCCTCTCGTTCTGGGCAATTTTGAGTTGGGATTCTTTACAGGGTTGGGGTTTCGTGTGGCACTTGGTGACTCTCCCTTCAGGGTTTATAATGTAGCTTGCTCTAGTTTTAAAGGATTCGCATTGGGAGGTTTGGATTTTTTTGGCCATGGTTGCACCATTACTTGTAATGGTGCCATAGCTCACGGCTTTTCCGTTTAACATTTTTAATAGTTTGACTAGTGTAAAAGAGGATTCATGCCTCACTATGTAAGTACAATGCATGTTGGATTTATGTAAGGACTATAATGTGTTTTGGTATATATGATTTCATTCAATGTTTATAATAGATTTTACTGTATAAAATTGGGACTATGTAGTTATTTTAAATGCTGTGTTTTTAACATGTGGATTTTACTGGGTTTGATCGTGGATTTAAAGCCTGTAGAATTTACTCTATATATTTATAAAGTTTTGGGTTATGTGAGTATGCACAACACTCTGTTTGTTTTGTTAGTATTTTAAGTTGGGAAAGCTTCTAGAGCTTGGGGCGTTATGTAGTGGGATGCGCCATTATAGAATTGGTGTCGTAGCCCATTGGCTTGCCACTGTATGCTCTGCGTTAGCGTTAAAATGGAGACTATGTTTTTAGACAGAGTATTGAACTTTTGGTTTTGCATTGGCTCAGCATGGGTACAGGCCATTCCATGAATGGTATGTGTCTCTCCCAAAAATTGCGATAGCTTTAGTTGGAATTTTAATATGTAATTTGTTTATTAAAAGAAAAAGGTTGTAACAGAGAGGGTTATGGAAAACCTATGATATCAATTTGGTTATTATAGTGTGACTGTGTGATTAGATTCGAAACTTGGCCGAGCCCGCAACTAGGGTATTTACAACCTCACAGTTAGCATATGCATTGTTGTTTATATGGAATTTGGCGTAGTTTAAAACACATCCCACATATATTAGATGTATAGCATGGACTGTATAAAGATGGTTATGCGATTTTCTTACTATTTGTGTATAAAATGATTATGGTTTATTATTAATGTTTGTGCCTTAAGTCCCGACATCCATAGGATTCAATGTCACGACCTATGTTGGAAGAATGGGTTTTAGTTATAAATTGTTTAATGTGATGCGACGGTTGTGTGTAGGTTTATATGTGACTTTTAAACACTTTATATTTTTTTAAAGGATGGTTGTAATAATAGGACTGTGGATTAAACATTTGAGTTATGTAAATGGATGCGATTTTTTACTTAGCGATTTGGACTGTGGAATTTATATAATAAGGCAGAGGTTTGATATTGGACCACATAAATGGTCATGATGCCTTCTCTGTTTGGTTAATTATGATTATGTTTATTTAATGGAATGTTATGATATTTAATTTGTACTTGTTGAGACAGACCTTGAAGGGATTTAATGAGTTATTATCTTAGATTTAGTTTTATTTGTCTGTACTTAGTTGATTTAGTTTAGAATAGTTAAATTCCGTACTTTAGTTTATAAATAAATTAAATAATACATTAATTATAAAACTATTTGAATACTGATATATATATATGTATTTCTTTATATATATTTAACCTATACTTATGAACAGATTTTGAATTTAAAACAACCCTCTGTTGACAAATGAAACATGTCCGCAGAGTAATGCAACCTATAGAACAATAATATGCTAATGGGTAACAAAACCTAGATCTAGTACACATAAACTAAACATGGAAATAATATAGAAATCAACTCAAAAGTAATAACCCTGGTAATGTACAACACATAATAAAATTTACAGCCTAAACATAGCATTAAAGAAAATACAAACCCTAGCAGATTCTAACCATAGAATCCAAGACATAGGGTTAGGAAATGCATTGAAATTATTTACCTATAAAATCCTATAATTAATTTAGAGAAATAGAATAGGCGGGATAGGGCTTCATACCTGATCTTGAATCTCTGTTAATGGCTAAACCTGCACACTGAAATAACCAACATTAATAATGCAATGCAGATCTGACCTTTGTTTGATGACCAAATCAATTGGGAACTACCACGTTCCTCCCAACCATGACCCAGAACTGTTCCTTGTTCTAATCTAGATGCCCCCGAGTTGGACTCCAACATGAAAGTAGCTTAGAGATCCTAAGGTAGGGTTTCCTATCTGGTAATCAGTTCTGAATCAATCCTCTTTTCCTTGCAGGAAAATTTCTCCAAGAAAACACTTGAGAGCAAAACATGCAGAATAATAATTCTCCTAGATTAAAATCAAAACCCCAAGCCTTTTCTTGCCTTGAGTCTTTATAGACAGGCTTTTCATTCAAAGGGGAAGTTAAATCAAGAAATCCTTGATTTCTTGATTTAACCCTTTGAAACTGGTCATGGAAAAGGAGAGCATGATGGTGCTGGTGCATGCATAAAAACCACCCTTCGAAGGGAAGATATGAAGTTTACAGGTGCTCTCCTTTGAGACGCTACATCTATAGTGAAATGGTGTGCATCTCTCATGGGAGAACCAGCAACAAGGAAACGCTTAGTGCAGAGAATATTCTGGGAGGTGACCAATGTGGTGTGATCCCAAACACATCAGGTGAACACAATGCATGGAACTTGACAGTTTCATTCAATTAGAAGGTCAGACAACTCGACCCTACAAATTTGGACAAGATTGAAGGATTTCTTTTGTAGTTCCTGTAGCATCGATGAATGGGATGATTGTGAGTATACAAATACAGTTGATAGATGGGATCCAGTGACACTTGGCACTAATTTCTAGGGGGTTAATGAAATATACCATTTGGAAGATGATCAAACGCACATTTCTACAGACTATGATCACATATCGGATCTCATACAAGAAGGTACAAAAAATTAAATTAGTAGTACCTAAATTAGATATTTAATTTATGTATTGTTAACTTTACCTATTTCCTTTCATAGGTCACATATATGCAATGGCTACCCCAAAAAATAGTGAATGGGATTTTGACTATTGGTTGGCACGTTGCTTAGAGGGGAAACAAATCATTCTCGAACCTATTATATATGATGAAAATATTGAATTCCCAATTGGCTCAATGGTTATAAAAGGGGAGTACTTGACACTAGAATCACAACAAAAAAGGAAGGTTGGGTATGCATATCCGGATTATAGACCAGGAGCTATTGTATACCACTTCACCAACCTAGTATTTGGTATAAACATCAAGATGTGCACACTTTCGAACAAAAATAGGTCACATGTATGATATTTTCTACCTCATATAGAGCACAAAATATTGATGGACATCATCGGCAGCAGAGATGATCCAGATGGCCAACTCGAGTGAGTGCATTGTCAGGTGTTTATGGATTGTAAAGTGTGGCTAGACTATCAGGTGCATTATTTAACCTTTAAAGTGCATGCCGAAGGACAATTTCAATTGTTTATCCTTACTTTATTCCCAATGTAATAAACATGTGATTGAGGGATACCATTCATAGAGATAATATTATTTAGAGGATACTAGACGTGCTACAAACATGATCGCACAACCTCTGGTGAGTTATCTATAAATCATGTTTGCACATTTTCATTGGGTTCTCTTTATTTTCTTATGAGAGTACTAATGTAAATCATTTCATGTGCCTAGGATACAAACCCCGTCTATGGAACATTGGAGGCGCCAAGAACAACCCGGTGTCTTTAGACACCAACAAATAAGAATCGGAAAATAACATGCTCTCAAGTTGTTGAAATTTACTTTTTTTTTTATGTTTTCTATATTAAGCTACATTTAATTGCATTGTTTGGTCAACTCTTGCAGCTCTAGCATTGGTGGGTCAACGCATGAAAAACCTCAACCATGGATGTGTTGGTAGCATTCCCATATTGACCTTTCCCATACAGACTTGCAGGAGCCAATGACAGGAAATTTTGCTGCTCTATTTTTTTTCACTCCCGAACCAAAAGTCACCAACTGTCCCTGAACGACATTTTCATGCAACTTTCAATTGGACATAGCTCAGAAACCAGAGGTTGGATCGAACAACCTTCGACTTCATTGGTCTCTTGGAATGCGATTACCTCTAGGTGGTCCTCTCCGTCCTGTTTTCAAGGCCCAGTGACTTCATTGTGCTTTGATTTTGTAAACTAGGGTTTTACTCAGTTTGCTGGGTCAACTCTGTAAAACCCTTGACCGTTCCTGTGTTGGTAGGGTTCACATGCTATATTATTCTTGTACTAAATTATAAGCCAACAACAAGCATAATAAAACTAGGTTTCGCAAATTGAGACATGTAACTACAAACTAGGGTTTTATGACCTCTTTAAAAGTTATGAGATGGAACTAGAAACACATGTACATATAAAAATTGAAAACCAACCAGGGTTTCATCAACTACAAATTCCATGCTATAGCTAGGGTTTAGAAATTATGAGATGGAAGTAGGGTTTTGTGACCTCTTTACAAGTTATGAGATGGAACTAGAAACACATGTACATGTACAAATTGAAAACCAACTAGGGTTTCATGAACTACAATTGCATGCCATAACTAGGGTTCAAAAGTTATGAGATGGTTTTTGTGACCTCTTTACAAGTTATGAGATGGAACTAGAAATACATGTACATGTACAAATTGAAAACCAACTAGGGTTTCATGAACTAAAATTGCATGCTACAACTAGGGTTTAGAAGTTATGAGATGGAAGTAGGGTTTTGTGACATCTTTACATGTTATGATATGGAACTAGAAATACATGTACATGTACAAATTGAAAGCAAACTAGGGTTTCATGAACTACAATTGCATGATATAACTAGGGTTTAGAAGGTATGAGATGGAAGTAGGTTTTTCTGACCTCTTTACAAGTTATGAGATTGACCTAGAAACACTTGTACATGTACAAATTGAAAACCAACTAGGGTTTCATGAAATACAATTGAATGCTAGAACTAGGGTTGAGAAGTTATGAGAGGGAACTAGGGTTATGTGACCTCTTTACAAGTTATGAAATGGAGCTATAAACACATATACATGTACAAATTGAAAACCAACTAGGGTTTCATGAACTACAAATTTCATGATATAACTAGGGTTTATAAGTGATGACATGGAACTAGGGTTTTGCGATCGCTTTACAAGTTATGAGATGGAACTAGAAACACATGTACATGTACATGTACAAATTAAAAACAACCTAGGGTTTTTCGATCTCTTTACAAGTTATGAGATGGAACAAGAAACACATGTACATGTACAAATTGAAAACCAACTATGGATTAATGAACTACAAATTGCATGATATAACTAGGGTTTGGAAGTTATGAGAAGTTATGAGATGGAAGTAGGGTTTTGTGACCTATTAATTACAAGTTATAAGATGGAACTAAAAACACATGTACATGTACAAATTGAAAACCAACTAGTGTTTCATGAACTACAATTGCATGCTATAACTAGGGTTTAGAAGTTATGAGATGGAAGTAGGGTTTTGTGACCGCTTTACAAGTTATGAGATGGAACTAGAAACACATTTACATGTACAAATTGAAAACCAACTAAGGTTTCATGAACCACAATTGAATTCTAGAACAAGGGTTGAGAAGTTATGAGATGGAACTAGGGTTATGTGACCTCTTTACAAGTTATGAGATGGAGCTAGAAACAAATTATGAGATGGAACTCTAGAAAAACACATATAGGTACAAATTGAAAACCAGGGTTTTATGACCTCTTTACAAGTTAGAGATGGAACTAGAAACACATGTACATGGACAATTTGAAAACCAACTAGGGTTTAATGAATTACAAATTGCATGCTATAACTAAGGTTTAGAATTTTTGAGATGGAACTAGGGTGTTGTAACCTCTTTACAAGTTATGAGATGGAACTAGAAACAAATGTACATGTACAAATTGGAAACCAACTAGGGTTTCATGAACTACAAATTACATTCTATAACAACGGTTGATAAGTTATGAGATGGAATTAGGGTTATTGGACCTATTTACAAGTTATGAGATGGAACTAGAAACACATGTACATGTATAAATTGAAAACCAACTAGGGTTTCATGAACTAGAAATTGCATGATAGAACTAGAAATTGAAAAGTTATGAGATGTAATTAGGGTTTTGTGACCTCTTTACAAGTTATGAGATGGAACTAGAAACACATGTACATGTACAAATTGAAAACCAACTAGGGTTTCATGAACTACAAATTGCAAGCTAGAACTAGAGTTGAGAAGTTATGAGATGGAACTAGCGTTTTGTGACCTCCTTACAAGTTATGAGATAGAACTTGAAACACATGTACATGTGCAAATTGAAAACAAACTAGGGTTTCATGAACTACAAATTGTATGTTATAACAAGGGTTGAGAATTTATGAGATGGAACTAGGGTTATTGGACCTCTTTACAAGTTATGAAATAGAACTAGAAACACATGGACATGTACAAATTGAGAACCAACTAAGGTTTCATGAACTACAAATTGCATGCTAGAACTAGGGTTGAGAATTTATGAGATGGAACTAGGGTTTTGTGACAATTTTCCAAGTTATGAGATGGAAATAGAAACACATGTGCATGTACAAATTTAAAACCAACTAGGTTTTCATGAACTACAATTGCATGCTAGAACTAGGGTTGAGAAGTTATGAGATGGAAGTAGGATTTTGTGACCTCTCTACAAGTTATGAGATGGAACTAAAAACACATGTACCTGTACAAATTGAAAAGCAACTAGGGTTTCATGAAATACAAATTGTATGCTAGAACTATCGTTCAGAAGTTATGAGATGGAAGTAGGGTTTTGTGACCTCTTTACAAGTTATGAGATGGAACTAGGATCACATGTACATCTACAAATTGAAAACCAACTATGGTTTCATGAACTACAATTGAATGTTAGAACTAGGGTTTAGACGTTATGAGATGGAACTAGGGTTTTGTTTATTCTTTACAAGTTATGAGATGGAACTAGAAACTGATGTACATGTACAAATTGAAAACCACTTAGGGTTTCATGAACTACAAATTGCATGCTATAACAAGGGCTAAGAAGTTATGAGGTGGAACTAGGGTTATTGGACCTCTTTACAAGTTATGAGATGGAACTAGAAACACATGTACATGTACAAATTGAAAACCAACTATGGTTTGATGAAGTACAAATTGCATGCTAGAACTAGGGTTGAGAAGTGATGTGATGGAAATAGTGTTTTGTGACCTCTTTACGAGTTATGAGATGGATCTAGAAACACATGCACATGTACAAATTGAAAACCAACTAGGGTTTCATGAACTACAATTGCATTCTATAACTAGGGTTGAGAAGTTATGAGATGGAAGTAGGGTTTTGTGACCCCTTTACAAGTTATGAGATGGAAATAAAAACACATGTACCTATACAAATTGAAAACCAACTAGGGTTTTATGAAGTACAAATTGCATGCTAGAACTAGGGTTGAGAAGTTATGAGATGGAACTAGCGTTTTGTGATCTCTTTACAAGTTATGAGATGGAGATAGAAACACATGTACATGTACAAATTGAAAACCAACTAGGTTTTCATGAACTACAAATTGCATGCTAGAAATAGGGTTGAGAAGTTTTGAAATGGAACTAGGGTTTTGTGACCTCTTTACAAGTTATGAGATGTAACTAGAAACACATGTACATGTAATAGGTTATTGTAGGGTATGATATGGTATGGTATATTAGTATGGTATGGTATTTTAGTATTGTGGTATATTAGTATGGTATGGTATGTTAGTATGGTATGATGTTAGTATCCTAGGGTATTGTAGGGTATGGTATGGTATGTTAGTATTGTAGGGTATCATATGGTATATTAGTATCTTATGATTTTAGTGGGACGGATATGATGTTATGATGTTAAAACGTTGATGATAGTTGAATTTAGGTAGTTGTATGGTATGGTTATGGTTATGGTGTCTAGTGATTATCTCCCATGACTTAATGGTTACTTGATCTTAGTTGGATGAGTCATAAATTATTGCTTGAAGTATTGGAAATATTCAAATAGTCAGTATGATATGCCATGATAAGGTCTATAATATCATAATATCACATAGGTGAACCAAACATATCATACTATCGCATAGGTGAACCATAGGTGAACCACACATATCATGTTCCAAAATGAAGTCAACCATATATGTATAAATTTGAACCTTGCTTTATTTTATATATGTATACAAATAATGTTACAAAAATTGGCATGCCACATGGCCATAATACAAAATTATGGATCAAAATGTACATCTGTGTGTATACGAACAAAAAGTTACATGTATGTGCATCCCCCCTATACATTTATTCTATTTATCCCCCCTTTGACTGCAATTGTCAATGTCTTCTAAGAAGTATATCTTTCTTTTCCCACTGCTTAGTGATGATCCCCAATGCTGAACAAGAGGGACAGGTCACATTAGCGGAGACAGAAGACAAACCAAAATTTGTAAGTTAGTTTACCAACCTATAAAATTCTATGTACATTTTGTTCAAATTTCAAACCAATATAACATTTTTACTTACTGTACGTGAGTAAGTGATGGTAGGTCAAGGTGCCTGACTTGCAGTGACCTTGATTGGGTGCTCTTCAAGTACTACTTTCTAACTATCAAGCTACATAAAAAATATATATATGTCAATGTCAAAAAATCAATGGGTGCACAAAATTCCAAATAAAACTATACTACATGGAGGGATAATGACTTTTTCAAAGAAAGCGAGACATACATGTACCTTGGGGGGGAAGAGGTGGGTGAGAAACGAACTCAATTGGGTGCTCTTCAATAACCACTCGCTCACTATCAAGCTGCATAAAATAATATATATGTCAATGTCAGCATATCAATGGGGGAAACAAGGAAAAAGATACTTGCATGTACAAAAAAAATATAAGTAATATAATAAATATATAAATATACATTAGGGATTTGAAGAGGTGTGTAACTAGTGGGTCGAAAAACTGTCAATAGGCTAAAAGGAATTCTACATGCATTGGCGAAGAAGGTCGCTTGTTGGACATCATAATCAAAATCACGTTCCTACATACAAAAGGATAAAGATACAATTAGACAATTTCAAATAATTAAAAAAATTACATGTTGAATCATGAAAAGCACAATTAAAAGAAAGAGAGACATAAATGTACCTGCTGGTGGGTTAGAGGTGGGTCAGACTCAATTTCGATTTGGTACTCTTCAAGCACCACTGCCTCACTAGAATCCTGCATAAAGTAACATATGTCAATGCTAGATAATAATAAAAAAAATCAGACATATATACTACATGGACAGAAAATGATGTTTTCAAAGAAAATGAAACATACATGTATCTGTGGGGGGGAGAGGTGGGTCACCAACAACTTCGATTTGGTGCTCTTCAAGTACCACTAGCTCACTAGATGCATGCATAAAGTAACATATGTCAATGTCAACAAATACAAATAAAATGAGACATATACTACATGGATGGAAAATGATGTTTTCAAATAAGGGGAAAAATACATGTAACTGGGGGGTGGGGAGAGAGGTGGGTCACCCAAAACCTAGATTTGGTGCTCTTCAAGCACCATTTCCTCAATATATTCCTGCATAAAGTAACATATGTCAATCTTAGATATTACAAAGAAAACGAGTCATATATAAGATGGACAAAAATTGATTTTTTCAAAGAAAGTGAAACATACATGTACATAGGAAGGGGGGGGGGTCGAGGTGGGTCCCCAATGACAAAGGTCATTCCACTGGCATAGATATCATGATACATAACAAAACATAAACATACAATTAGAAAATTTCTAATAATTAAAATCATTAATGTTGAATTATTAAAAGAATAATTAAAAACATAATTAAAGTAATACATGTGTCTGGGAATCTTCCTCTATATGTGAGGGGCTTAGTCGAGATTCCACAAACTCATCCTGAACACTCTGCATAAAACATATTGTATCCATATTAGGAAATATTGAATGTTGCAATCTCTACTATAAATATGTAAATAATGATGACAGATTAAAAAGTAAAGTTCTTACGGCTAATGGTGAAGCACCAAAACCATCTACAGCATTGACTGCTACATCAATGTTATCAACATCAATGGAAGGACTATGTGAATTTTGGGTGTGATGGGACACCATCTGCATATTTGTTCACATAATTTTTTAGATAATTAAATATAAATAAATTACGAAAAAATTTAAAATTGTGATATAAAACAAATTATAATATGAAAAGAATGAATTCTACTTACATATCGGAGTAATCCATCATCCCAGAACTCTGAAGCAGGGCCATAGCATATGCCTCCACACTCTGTGCAAGGGTGTGGAATAACATGATGCTCTGAACCCTCAACATTTCTCATGTGATCTGTACCTCTAGTACAGTATGGAAACGTAGTATGTGGATCCTTAGTGTGGGATGGGCCAGCCTTAGAAGTGTCAACCCATTGACCTACATTGCCTTGGGAAGCAGTCCCATGATGAAGAAATTCCATTTGAAATGGCATCCTGTAGAAGCTCGATAACGGCACTATATTCAGCAACGTTGTTGGAAGATGGCCATAGACATATGCCTCCTGAAGACAGTACCTGACCCATAGGAGTATAAATCACCCAAGCAGTAGAGGTTGAGTGTTGAGTGTGACAGCTTGCACCATCCGTGAATCCTATGTAGGTGGAATATTCCATTGACATCTGCCAAAAGAAACGGAAACTAATCACAAACCCGATCACGATAAGAAAACAACCTAACTATGCAAAACTGTACAATAATATACAATAAGCAGCCTTGGATGAAGATCATGCATAGTATTTCTTAAGATAGAGCCCATTTCTAGGCTCCTCCAAGGCCGTTCCTTTGTAATCCACTAACTCATACACACCCTTCTCTAACACATGCTTTACCATGTAAGGACCACGCCACATAGGATTAAATTTCCCTGCCCCCAAGGGTTCTTTCGGTTGATCCCACAAAAGGACCAAGTCTCCTTCACTAAATGCCCATCGACAAATAGAATTATCATATTGGGCCTTTACGCGACATTTATTGACTTCTAGAGCCACCAAGGCATCCCGACGCTGCTCATGAAGTTGCTCAAGGTGAACCAAACCCTCCTCCAATGGTGAAGTGTCTGGTAAGAGTTCTACAGCTAAATTCAAAGAAGGAATCTCAGATTCAACCAACAATATCGACTCCACTCCATGTACAAGTTGATATGGAGAAAAACCAGGGGCAGTCTTAACAGCGGTTCGATATGCCCTCAAAGCGGGATATAACAGGATGTGCCAATTGTTCTTGCTTTGCGCAATGGTTCATTGGAGAATGGATTTGAGTGATTTATTCACTGCCTCTACCTGTCCATTCGCTTGAGGGTAGTAAGAATAGGAATGCTCTTGCTTATACCCTAAATTCGATGCCAACTCTTCCATCATACAGTTCTGAAAGTGCGAGCCATGGTCAATGACAAGCTCTTTCAAAATCCCGAAATGAGTAATAATTTGGTTGAATACAAAGTGGGCGGCTCTCTCACCATCGAATTTTACTGTAGGCATAGCCTCAGCCCATTTCGTGATGTAATCAACAACCACTATAATATGATGGTGCCCCCCAGCCAAAGCTGGGTTGCAATCCATAAAATTGAGCCCCCACTTAGTGAAGGGACCGACGGTGATAATGGGATGTAATGGGGTAGGTTTCAAGTGCATATTATGTGTGAATACCTAGCAAGGGTGGTACCTCTTGACCGCATCAACACAATCCTTAAAGATCGACGGCCAGAAATAACCTGCTCTTAAAATATTTTGAGCTGTAGAAAGCCCAGATAAATGACCACCACATGCCCCTCCATGGCAATCATTCAGCACTACCTTAGCCTCTTCATGAGTTAAACAATGCTGTAAAATGAAATCTACCCCATGGTAGTACAAATTGTTATCCACTATGAGGTAGTTCTTAGAGACGTGACGTAATCGTCATCCTTCATCTCGCAAGAGGTGAGTAGGGGTCTTCAGTGTTTGTAAATATATTATGATATGATAACGAACCTAACGTCAATTCCAACCAGCTAAAGAACTTTCCAACTCTCACAAGCACCATGTGAGAGTTGGAGTTGAGTAGAATTAGCTCCTCCTCACGCAAGATAGTCGTTGATAGTAATATCATATTCATAATCGACATTTGCATGAAGAGATGTCAGCAAAAACGCTGTTATACATTTCCAAATGCAAACGACAGTTTTTTAAATTCAAACTAGAAGTGTAATTGTATTGTAATTGTTGTACTTAAAAGGTGGAGAGCATATTAAAATTTCCTTAGTTTAGTTTCTAAAATTGCAGCGGGAAAAGAAATCCCAAGTTCAGAATTTACAAATGTGTTTTACTAACATAGATCTATCTTAAAAAAGTCTACCAATTTTTGAAATAGATCAAATTTCCAACTTTAAATCCTTTTTACTGGAAATGTTAAAAAAATGTACAGTAATGTAGAATGTGCCTCTTCTATTCAAAACAAAAGAAGAATGATTGTTTGGGGTAAAATGGAAAACCCTAGTGTGACTCTAAATCTAAACCATATTTACATTTACTTAATCCTTACAAAATTATTGTCTCTATTTTCCAGTTTAACAATTTATTCAATCCTTAACACTTATTACTTATATTGAGATAATCCTCATAATTCTATTTGTGTTTTCAACTTAACATGTTCCTTACAATGTTGATCAAACTCCATTTTTGTGTAACCCCCCACGACTGAAACCAGCCTAGATCCAAATCCTAGGCTCTATCAAGCGCCAAGAGGGATCAAATCTCCCGAGGTTCAAACCTCTTCTCAGGTATTGCACTCAAGGTGCTTTTCGAGGAGAGGTTTGCACCTCGGGAGATTTGATCCCTCTCGGCGCTTGATAGAGCCTAGGATTTGGATCTAGGCTGGTGATATCCCCATACCATGGGTCTAACATTGATATTAAGAAGATGTGTTCATTGACAAACGTATCTTCACAAACCAACTCCTAGGCCTCGCTCGGGAAATCTGATATAAGCTCTGCAAAAATTAAAGACTTCTTCGATTTTGCCGAAACAAACTTGAAATCAAAATCTTGCAGAATGACAATCCATTTATTA
>LPNX010064332.1:227541-263917 GCA_001517045.1 Pseudotsuga menziesii | reverse complement strand
GGGGGGGGGGGGGGGGGGGGGGGGGGGGGGGGGGCATTGTCTAACCCGTGGGAGCCATTGGGAAAGTGCCAAGTGTCAACCACCTTTTTGTCTCATTCAGACACCCAGTCCTTTGGGGCAGGCATTAGTGGAGGGAATTTATCGATGGGTAGTGGTGGGTGGCAGAACTGTCAATCCTTGCCCACACGCACACTCCACTAGTGGACTCATTCACTCTCACGCAGGAAGAGGAAGGGGACAACCCTATTTTTCTTCCATTCTTGCCCATTCTCACACGGGTGTTGTTCTGTTTTTCATCCTCACGCAAGCAGTAGGTATGGTCTCCACCCCTCGTGATTGTGGTCTATGTAATTTCCCTTTCAGGTAGGGAGCATTGTTTAGCTCACACGCAGGATGTGCATTCTAGGTTTGTCTCCCCCATTGCTATGTGTAGCTACCTTCCAGGTTTTGTGGGTTTATACATATCCTGGACATTCTGGTGTGGTTGGTTGGAAACCCTTTGTTGATTGTGGTCAGTGTATGTGAATCTATCTTCACGCAGGCTATATCCTGCTATCCTCATGTAGCTAAGAGATTGCTACTAGATTTCTTGTTGAGTTTGGGTTGTTTCTAAGTTTTTTTGGCCACGAGTAGGGACAAGAACAACTCTGAAGCCGTGTTTGCTCAGTCTGAGCTATGTATTACCCCATTTGGGTTGTTTTGTTGTGTTTTCCCTTAAATCCTAGAGTTGTGAATTATTGTGGGGAGCTTGAGTGGAACCTGAGCATGCTTGGTAAGACTAGTATGTGCATAGGAGCCTCACAGGCAGAACTAGAGGGCTGGATTTCATCTCTACACCTCTTGGGTAACACTAGAAGGGAAGTCATGGCCCGAGGGACTGTGAAGTAGAGAAGGGAATGATTCCTTATGCTGGGAGGGTGTGGATGTTTTAGGAGTCAGGGTAGCTCTGGTGCAGGTGTCCTTAGCTCTTCTATGATACCCCCATCTTAGCATTCAACGTTTCCCCAGTTTCTTGAATAGCTTGTTAAACCCACTGTGTTGGCTTGGCTGACTTGTGTACCTTTGGATATGTGTGAGCCTGCTTAGTGTTACGGAGAGAAATTCCTATGGCTTGAGGTACCACAATAGACATCTTGACTCCAAAAATCAATCCTTTCCAATATGAAAAAGAAATTAAATGTCTAACACTAAAGGATTAGACCTCGTACCTTTTTTCGGACGGTTGAAGTAGATCCCCGTTGAGCTTTCCAACTTCATCTTAAATTGATAGATTACTTCCTCAACAACAAGTAAACAATACAAGCATTCTATATATCATGGTGTTAGATCTATTCTAGCATATATAATCAATAATGTATAAGTATTTGACATAATCCAATGGATAAAATATTCATTCAAACACACATTATTGGATAGGAAAATATATTTATATTAATATAAATTAGAGATTACAAGATACAACCTCTCTTGGCATGTCTGCGAACCGGAGAAACTGAATCCCCCACTTGGGCCTCCACCACTTCAATCCTCCATCTCTAGATAGCAAGCTCACAAGCAAAAGGCAAGCTTGGGAAGAACACAACAGTGCTCCAAGGGACAAAGGGATGCAGACTCAATCATAAGTTCCAGCAACAATGGACTATAGTTTCTTTGCTCTCAATTCTCTTTTATGCCTTCAATGTATCAAGGGTTTGCTTATATAGATTTTGAAAGGGTTAATGAAAGGTCAAATCCGAGCGATCTCAAGGCATAGGGAAGGCCATTAGTCAAGTGAGTCGTATCCATGTCAAGGAAAACTCCAAAAGGATTTGGATTTTGTACACATCCCAATGTATGCAGTTTTAGTGGTCAAACCCACGTATATACGCGCTTATAGGTTTAAAAGTTGCGTGTATCATTTTTCTCATGTTTTTAGGGATGGTCAACGAAACATCAAAGGACAAAAAATGGTCCATGGGGTCTAAGGAGTCTGCAGTAGGACACAGGGAAGGCCATACAAAGTGTGATTCACCTGGAGTGGTGAAATCAGCTATAACAGATGCCCCTTGATGTGTGAGGTCAGAGGGGTCATAAGATGGCCAAAATACATTATAAGTCCATCCCAGAAGTGGAGTGATGAAGGATCCCAAATGGAAGACTAGCCACCCAATCAGCATAGTACAATAATAAAACTATGCACATAACTGCAAATACATATAGCAGTCTCAGATACATAAGAGTACAATGGCCATGAATAGGCATGACACAAGATATCACATAAGTGGTCATCACCATGTACAATATACATATATCAGAATCTCCATGATGAAGATATACAAAGGACCATGATCTCCATAATGGCTGAAGATATATAACAGATCAAGATCTCCATAGTGGCTGGAAATATCTGACATATATTGGAATCAAGTCACAAGAGTTGAAATCTCATGAACACAGGCACGATCAAGGAGGTAGAATATAAAATATGCCACCAATCAAGAAAGTCTTCTACACAAACCCCTATGAGTACATGTCCTACTATGCAAATAGAGGTGTCGAGGTTGAACATAGTAGTCCATCATTTGATTACCGGTCATTAATGCATACCATTAACAGACGTGAGATCACCCATCGATAATGAAATTGGGAATCAAGGTACTAGAGTGCAAACTAACAAGTGTGAATAAATTTGTTGAGGTAAAACACTTGAGAGGATCCATCAATCAGGGGACATTGATGTATTCCCAAAAACTGTCGATGGCGAGAGAACTTGCCACTGATGACTACAAGTCTCAAGGCACTCCAAATTACTCTAGATTCCAATCCCAGAATAAATGATCTGAAGTCGATGGGATGAAATCCGTTGGAAGGAGGGCATTAAGGCATCCCCCATCATCCAACACGAGGTACTCAGCAAAGCTGTATAATGTGGAAGGACTCAATCATAAGGCGTACGAACCAGTAACTGTATCGGGAATGGCCAACATGCAAAGTCAAGAGAACTGAGGAATGGCCGACTCAGGCTTCAACTTCCTTTGAACAAGAACATAACGGAGTATGGTGACTCAATAAAGGAAGCATAGACTCGATATACAAACTAGGACATCTCTGCGACACAGTAGGCATCGACAGAGGCTCCATAGGGGCTGTAAGCTTAACTAGTTGGTGGAGATAGACTCAGATAAATTAGTATAGCTCCTAAAGTCAAACTATAAACCCAACCATTGGATGTGATATACAGTGCTCTGTTCGAAGGCGACATGACTCGACAGTTGCCAAAGATAACATCTTTCCTTGTCCGGCTTTTTGGTTTTTTGATTTTTTTGGACTTTTTCAATTATTTAAAAAGCTTGAAAAAGAATAAAATGGCTTTATAGTTACAGAATAGGAGGAGACGAGTGTCATAAGGGAAAACAAACTAGTTCCAAGTAGGGGAACATACCTATGTTCAATGTAAGGATACATGTGTAGGATATCGACACTCGGGGGGAAATCCCCTCTCGGTAAAAAGGGAAACAAGCTGCGGAGGATATAAAAAATGGCTCTGCATGGCTAGACATGAGACAAGCTCGGGCTATATGGCTGAAACGCAATGTCAGGGGAGACGGCATAAAGCTCAATAAGGCAGGGAAATCTCATGATAATGCATTCACAACCTGACATGAGGGAGTCCTGAGGGAAATAGACTAGCAAAAGATCAAGAGGAGTATGAGGCTCTTGTGAAATGTCCTGGCAATACTATACAATGGACTCCCACACCATAAAAGAGAAAATGTCAACATGGGCACCAAATGAAAATAAGGTGCTAACTAGGGTGCCCATGTAAGGTGAAGCTCTACCACTCATATCATGCCACTTCTAAAACAGTAAGAAGGTTCCGTGACATAACTGAGTTTGTTCATACCTAACGTCATGACGATATGGTCATAAGGTCATGCAAAATGAAAATGGTGATGAAACCTAACCTATATGCTAGTTTAAATATGATACCTGATATCAGCATGAACGGGTCAATCCAACAGCTGAAACGACACTGAAAAAGGTCTTCTACATCATGAATTATGTCAAAAACGGTCCAAAATGGTTAGAAAATGTCGAAACTATAGGAAAGGGGGTAAAAATTTTCAAATATTTGAAAATTTTCTATAAATAGTAAACAATTCAAAATATTATAAAACATTTGAAACTTTTATTTATTTGAGCTCTGATTTTCAATAGAAAATTCCATGAGATCCAGCTGGCGGAATCCACTACCGTTTCTTCCAGGTATTTACCCATGCTCTTCTCTTTCATTTTCATGAAATTCCATGGTCAATTAAGCTTTCTAGGCCAACCTAAAATGGGCATTGTGTCACACGTGGAAATCGAGGTTTTTTCTATGTATAGGGCTGGATATACGTGGAAAATGTCCTCAAACCCACGTACATACGAGGCTGTTTTGAAAACAGTCACGTATGAGGCCGCGCATAAGTTTTTTCAATAATATAATGGGAAAATTTGCAATTTCTTGTGCAGGATGGTCCTAGAGTGGAGAGAGCGTGAACATGGTGAGGTAGAGGAAGCAGTAAGGGCTGATCTCATTGCTCAACAGGCTCTACGTGCATGCAGAATCTACAAGTTTTGGTGTCTTGGTGGTTTGAGGGACAAACCAAGACTATTACAGATGCTGGTGGATTACTGGGATCCAGACTCAGAGTCCTTCCAGATAGATGGGATGTTCTTCACCATAGAGGTGGAGGAAATATACTTCATTACTGCGCTTTCTAGACGGGGGGAAGTGGTGAACCTTCGTTCTCGTGGTGGGCCAGGAGGTGGCCTAACTATCGACGAGTACATTTTGGTGTACTGCTATCCATACACAGAGAAGGTGGGGAGTCAGGTCCCTACCAATGCTATACAAGTGCTGGGCCTAAAGGCCATACTAATGACATTGGGCAGGATAGCAGGCTTGGCATCACTCCACCAAGCCTCGTGACCTCTGATGTTCTATGCAGTCGAGTGCATGAGACCCATGATTTATGACTGGAGCACTACACTACTGAGAAACATGAAACATCATTTCAATGAGTGTAAGGAAGTTAGAGTGCGGAACTTCGGGTTCAACAGTATTTTGAGCACATTTTTCTTTGAGAGTGTTCCAGGATTGAGCCCCATAGTGAACATTCCTATTCACGGGGTTCAAGATCTGGCCCAACGACATTGGGCAGATGCTATGCACAGACTGGGGGGTGGTAGGGTGGCCAACCCATATCCAGCTGACTTATTTCCGTGGTGGCGATGACAGATAGTTGCCATCGATGACTACCCCTATGCAGGGATAGATTTTCGAGGAGACCCGGACATGCCGCTACCACCAGGATCGGCATATGGCGATATAGGTAACGAATCTCGATCCTCTATTTTTAAATTTTTTGAGTTATTTAATTTTTTTTGTTTTCTTTATTATATGGAATCAAAAAGACATAGTTTTGCATGACAATGCATAGTGACATCTACCATTTGTGTGCAGATGTGGGACCATGGTGGCCAGAGGGCTTCCCTTGTCATATACGGTGGGGAAGAGGAGATGACATCACGGGTGTGAATGCGGAGTGGACGCTCTAGAGCATTCACACCAATTTTGTGAGACTGACACATAGGGTTCCCATGGCGCAAGTCGAGGACTTGACTGAGGCTATGCAACGGTAGGTGGTGGGTGTACCACGTGCATGGGTGCGATTATTCCGACGACTAGCTAGAGCCGTAGTGACCTTCCATGATCACAACCCTCCTCCTCCTCAATTGGGTGCTCTTCAATAACCACTCGCTCACTATCAAGCTGCATAAAATAATATATATGTCAATGTCAG
The DNA here is from genome assembly GCA_001517045.1 of Pseudotsuga menziesii. NCBI lineage: Eukaryota > Viridiplantae > Streptophyta > Pinopsida > Pinales > Pinaceae > Pseudotsuga > Pseudotsuga menziesii. The sequence continues at coordinate 258,089 of LPNX010064332.1, read as the reverse complement.
CATATCAATGGGGGAAACAAGGAAAAAGATACTTGCATGTACAAAAAAAATATAAGTAAGATAATAAATATATAAATATACCTTAGGGATTTGAAGAGGTGTGTAACCAGTGGGTTGAACAACTGTCAATAGGCTAAAAGGAATTATACGTGCATTAGCGAAGAAGGTCGCTTGTTGGACGGCATAATCAAAATCACGTTCCTACATACAAAAGGATAAAGATACAATTAGACAATTTCAAATAATTAAAAAAAGTACATGTTGAATCATGAAAAGCACAATTAAAAGAAAGAGAGACATAAATGTACCTGTTGGTGGGTTAGAGGTGGGTCAGACTCAATTTCGATTTGGTGCTCTTCAAGCACCGCTGCCTCACTAGAAGCCTGCATAAAGTAACATATGTCAATGCCAGATAATAAAAATAAAATGAGACATCTATACTACATGGATAGAAAATGATGTTTTCAAAGAAAATGAAACATACATGTATCTGTGGGGGGGAGAGGTGGGTCACCAACAACTTCGATTTGGTGCTCTTCAAGTATCACTAGCTCACTACATGCATGCATAAAGTAAAATATGTCAATGTCAACAAATACAAATAAAACGAGACATATACTACATGGATGGAAAATGATGTTTTCAAAGAAGGTGAAAAATACATGTACCTAGGGGGTGGGGAGAGAGGTGAGTTACCCAAAACCTGGATTTGGTGCTCTTCAAGCACCATTTCCTCAATAGATTCCTGCATAAAGTAACATATGTCAATCTTAGATAATACAAAGAAAATGAGTCATATACAAGATGGACAAAAAATGATTTTTTCAAAGAAAGTGAAACATACATGTACATGGGAGGGGGAGAGGGGGGGGGGGGGGGGGGGGGGGGAGGGGGCGAGGTGGGTCCCCAATGACAAAGGTCATTCCACTAGCATAGATATCATGATACATAACAAAATATAAACATGCAATTAGAAAATTTCTAATAGTTAAAAGCATTAATGTTGAATTATTAAAAGAATAATTAGAAACATAATTAAATTAATACATGTGTCTGGGAATCTTCCTCTACATGTGAGGGACTTAGCTGAAATTCCACAAACTCATCCTGAATAGCCTACATAAAACATTTTGTATCCATTTTAGGACATATTGAATGTTGAAATCTCTACTATAAATATGTAAATAACGATGACGGATTAAAAAGTAAAGTTCTTACGGCTAATGGTGAAGCACCAAAACCATCTACAGCATTAACCGCTGCATCAATGTTATCAACATCAATGGCTAGACTATGTGAATTTGGGGTGTGATGGGACACCATCTGCATATTTGTTCACATAATTTTTTAGATAATTCAATATAAATAAATTATGAAAAAATTTAAAATTATGATATAAAACAAAATATAATATGAAAAGAATGAATTTTACTTACATATCGGAGTAATCCATCATCCTAGAACTCTGAAGCAGGGCCATAGCATACGCCTCCACACTATGTGCAAGGGTGTGGAATAACACGATGCTCTGAACCCTCAACATCTCTCATGAGATCTGTACCTCTAGTACAGTATGGAGACGTAGTATGTGGATCCTTAGTGTGGGATGGGCCAGCCTTAGAAGTTCCAACCCATTGACCTACATTGCCTTGGAAAGCAGTCCCATGATGAAGAAATTCCATTTGAAATGGCATCCCATAGAAGCTCGATAACAGCACTGTATTCAGCAACGTTGTTGCAAGATGGTTGTAGACATACACCTCCTGAAGATAGTACCTGACCCATAGGAGTATAAATCACCCAAGCAGCAGAGGCTAAGTGTTGAGTGTGATGGCTTGCACCATCCGTGAATCCTATGTAGGTGGAAGATTCCATTGACATCTGCCAAAAGAAACAGAAACTAATCACAAACCCGATCATGATAAGAAAAAGACCTAACTATGCAAAACTGTACAATAATATACAATAAGCAGCCTTGGCTGAAGATCATGCATAGTATTTCTTAAGATAGAGCCCATTTCTAGGCTCCACCAAGGTCGTTCCTTCGTAATCCACCAACTCATACGCACCCTTCTCTAACACACGCTTGACCACATAAGGACCATGCCACATAGGATTAAATTTCCCTTCCCCCAAGGGTTCTTTCAGTTGATCCCACAAAAGGACCAAGTCTCATTCACTAAACACCCTTGGATGGAAAAACTTATCGTATTGGGCCTTTACGCGACGTTTATTGACTTCTAGAGCCACCAAGGCATCCTGACGCTATTCATCAAGTTGCTCAAGGTGAACCAAATGCTCCTCCAATGGTGAAGTGTCTGGTAAGAGTTCTACAACTAACTTCAAAGAAGGAATCTCAGATTCAACCGACAATATCGACTCCACTCCATGTACAAGTTGATATGGAGAAAAACCAGTGGCAGTCTTAACAGCTTTTCGATATGCCCACAAAGCAGGATATAACATGATGTGCCAATTGTTCTTGCTTTGCGCAATGGTTCGTTGGAGAATGGATTTGAGTGATTTATTCATTGCCTCTACCTGTCCATTCGCTTGAGGGTAGTAAGAAGAGGAATGATCTTGCTTATACCCTAACTTCGATGCCAACTCTTCCATCATATGGTTCTGAAAGTGCGAGCCATGGTCAGTGACAAGCTCTTTCGGAATCCTGAACCGAGTAATAATTTGGTTGAATACAAATTGGGTGGCTATCTCACCGTTGGATTTTACTGTAGGCATAGCCTTAGTCCATTTCATGATGTAATCAACAACCACTATAATATGATGGTGCCCCCGAGCCGAAGCTAGGTTGCAATCCATAAAATAGAGCCCCCACTTAGTGAAGGGACCGGCGGTGATAATGGGATGTAACGGGGTAGGTTTCGAGTGCATATTATGTGCGAATACCTAGCAAGGGTGTCACCTCTTGACCGCATCAACACAATCCTTAAATATTGACGGCCAGAAATAACCCGCTCTTAAAATATTTTGAGCTGTAGAAAGCCCAGATAAATGACCACCACACGCCCCTCCATGGCAATCATTCAACACTACCTCAGCCTCTTCATGAGTTAAACAACGTCACAAAATGGAATCTACCCCACGGCGGTACAAAGTGTTATCTACTATGAGGTAGTTCTTAGAGACATGACGTAATCGCCGTCCTTCATCTCGTGAGAGGTGAGTAGGGGTCTTCAGTGTTTGTAAATATATTATGATATCCCCATACCATGGGTCTAACATTGAGATTAAGAAGATGTGTTCATCGACAAACGTATCTTCACAAACCAACTCCTCGTCCTCGCTCGAGAGATACAATATAAGCTCTGCAAAAAATAAAGACTTCTTCGATTTTGCCGAAACAAACTCGAGATCGAATTCTTGCAGAATGACAATCCATTTATTATATTTTCCCCCAATCATCCTTCGGGTGAGGACAAATTGAAACGAATTGACATGGGCTACAACCAAGGTCTGGCGAAGGAGAATATAATGTCTCAACCACTGAACCGCATATACGATAGCTAAAGAAAGCTTCTCGACATGAGAATAATGAATCTGTACGTCAATAAGGTTCTGGCTCAAATAATATATGACATGCTCTTGGAGCTCCCCATCCTCTTTAACCAAAACCATACCAATCGTCTCTAATGACACAGCCACATATAATAGAAAATCACGGCTATAGTCCGAGGGACTAATCACCAAGGCTGATGCTAGGGCTCGCATGAGTGCATCAAAGGACTCCTAGGCTCGCTCATCCTAATAAAAGGGGGTTTCCTTCTTCAAGAGACGCATGAAGCGTCTAGTCAAATTGGAAAAGTTGACAACAAATCTTTGTAAGAAGTTTGCCATGCCTTGCAAACACTGAAGATGACGAATATTCTTCAGGGGAGACAACTGAAGTATTGCCTCAACCTTCAAAGGGTCGACTCTTATACCCTCTTTAGAAATGATGAATCCTAACAAATGACCTGACTTCACACAAAAGATGCACATATGAGGATTTAATCTAACCGAATAGTGCCGGCATCTTTCGAATACCAATCTCAAGTGATAGGGATGACGCATTCTCATGCGAGAATGAGCAGCAAGGTCATCCAAAAATACTTCGATAATTGACTTGAGATCGTGGAAGATCCAGGTCATTTCCCGCTGAAATGTATCTACGGCGTTTTTAAGGCCGAAAGGCATTTTTCGATATGCAAACGTTCCCCAAGGACAAATAAATGCAGTCTTATGTTGGTCCTCAGGTTTAATCTGTATCTGATTATATCCAGAAAATCCGTCCATGAAGGAGAACACCTCGCTACCCGCACACTCATCCAAAATCTGATCAATAAATGATCTGGGGAAATTGTCCTTAGGACAGGCACGATTCAAATTGTGGAAATCAGTATATATGTAGATCGTTCCTTGTTTCTTATCCACCGAAATGGGGTTTGAAACCCACTCCTTCAAGGGAATGGGATAGATGAAACCGGCTTTCAACAGCTTCTCTATTTCTTCCTTAATCGCGGGTGCTTTCTTAGGATTAACTGCACGTAAATGTTGTCGAACAGGCTTAGCATTGGGGTAAGTGTTAATTTTGTGTTCGACAATATGAGGGTAAATACCTGGCATCTCGTCGTAATACCAAGCAAAAACATCACAAAATTCCTTAAATAGCTCGGTGTATTCTAGAATCTCAGCATGGGAACATTTCTCCCCAATATAGACATTCTCTATCGTGCCAGGATTGTGAGAGATGTTGATAGGAATCGTTGAAGATATGTTCACCATGTTTCCATCAGCCATCAGACCAGGAGAACTTAATGGAACCATAGGATGACCAACTCTCTGACTAAGAACCACCCCAAAATCCTCACGCTCTAGGAGGTCAAGCTCTGGAAGAAAGTATGATCTATGATGGAGTTCCTCCCATGGTGGCTCAACTCCCGATATAGCCTCGATAATCGCTTCATTTGAAGGGAAAACCGTATCAAGGTAGTCGTGTGTGTGAGAAGATTATACTACCCATGCCGGCAGCACATAAGGGTCCTCCTCTTTCGTCCACGAAGAGGAAGGACTAGGCTCTACAACACACTCAAGATTAGCTTGATAAGCTATCATAGTTGTAGGTAACGGCACGTCCGTCACGACGGGCTCACTCGAAGTACTCGATGTAGGAAAAATGAAAGGATATTCCATATGAATTGTGCAAAAAGACACCGATCTCGTACATGTCAAAGCCTCATCGGAACTAGATCCTATCATAGGCATCGGTGCAGGACAACTAAAGCTTCCCATGAGGGATGGATACATGCCTACACCCACACTCCCAGTTGACGGCTAAGAATGTTCAACGATCAGGATCGAAGCTCCCGAAGATGGGGTAACAGACGAATTCTTGAATGTCATTTGATCAATTGTTATGATCTTCCCATTATGTGGAAAGCAAACAACGTGAAACTGGGAAGAAGCAATGGTTTGCATACTGTACATCCAGTTCCTACCCAGCAAGAGATTGTAGTCAAGGGGCGCGTCAACCACCTTGACCTCTATCGCAATAGTATTTCCTCCCAAACGGACTTTAAGGGAAGGAAGGATGTCATGCGGCCTAAAAGATATCCCATCGAATGCAGTTAAAATGGTCACTGATTTCAACAGCTCAGGGGAACCTAGACCCTTCCAGCAGGATAAAGACATCACAGAAGCAGCAGCGCCCTCGTCAATCACAGTGCGCTTGACGATCATATTAAGAGATTCTATGTGAATCAAAAGAGACACATAGTAGGGCAAGCGAGTCTGAATTCCTGCGGTTTCAAATTTAATCACGGAGGAAGAATCATCATCGTTCACACCAAGGGCAGAAAGCAACACCTTCCTTTGCGAAGGACAACTCTGAAGCACTTCCAATGCAGACATCGCACAAGGAGTGTGGCCCAAATCCTAGACAACTGAATAGTTCTGGGCGGCTCGGGCATTTAGATTATGCCCTGAACGCTTAAGGACTCCCTTAGGAATGCGAGGTGCAGTCTTAGGTTTATCCATAGGATTCTCAATATGCAAAGGGGACCCTGGTGGATCAGGTTCTTTGTCTGGGCTGGGTTGTGACGAACCATAATCTTTCGCACGGGTCACAACTTTCACAGCACGGACCATGTTAATGCAACCACGACCACTAGTCTCGGGCGGATCTTGATCACCACCAGATTGGTCATGGGACTTCGAGTTCATATTTTGATTGTGTGGTAAGGGGTTAGTTAGCACAGCTCGGCCCTATGCCAAGAATCTCAAATCTTCCTCAATACGAGGGCACAAGTAAGTGAGGTGATCATCCTTACATAACTTACAAGGGAACTTAACCTTACATTTAGCTTGCTTGTCCCCCCCAGCATTCCAACTGTTGTTGTCATTACTATTAGCATTCTCATCCTTATTCCCACCCTTACGATTTTTACCCTTTCTTCTATTCCATCCGGGCTGCTGGTTACCCTTCTAGTCCGACGATTGCACACAAAGTACATTCTTCATTTGGGTGGGTTGAGACGAAGTTGTAGCTTGTCCCAAAGAAGATTGGTTGATTGACAATTGACTAACTTGTTTTGTAACCGAATCTACAGGTTTCACACTTGCACAACCCACAATACCATCGGCATGTGGTCCAGGTTTGACTTTGGGGTCGAAACTGGAATGCAGAGCATTGGGAATAATCTCATATAACAAACCGAACTGAGCATAGATCAAGTCCAGTTCTTGTGCCCTAAAAATCGCTTGTTCCTCATTTTGCACTACGGATGTAGAAACATCCTTCACTATATACGGCAATAATGACTTGAGGAACCACTCGAGGAGGAACTCCAGCTGTATAAAGGCTTTAATTAACCTCTTTCGTCTACACCACTCTTGAATGTGATCAGAGATATGTGTGGCTTTATCTTTCCGAAATGTTGACAAGAGTTTAGTACCAATGTCATAACGCACTGGTAGCTGGAAGTGATTAAGAAAATTCATTGTAAGGTCGTCGAACAAAGCGAAAGCTCCCCTAGGTAACTCTATATACCATTTCGCAACAGGCCTTGTAAGAGTGCGTTGAAATAGTATCAAACGGATTGAGTCCTGATGTAAGGAATTCGAAGAGCACCATACGTGAAACGTAGTAACGTGTTCGCTCGGATCCTCTCCTGGTTTTTCCTTGAACTTAGGTATGTCCAAAGGAAGCTTGGTAGGGACAACCGTCCAAGTCGGGTCATGAGCTACAGGATCATTTGTCAATCTCGACAAGTCAAGAAGATTGAGCATCGTGAGGAAAGGGAGCCTAGGATGATGAGGTCGATGGACCGCTCCCTGATTCATATAGGTCTGATTATCGCCATGGCCTTGGCCATAGTGCCCTCCTCACATATGACCCATATAGGGTCGCAATGAAGCACCATAGTGTGGTGGACCTTGACTAGTAGGATCTACAAAGCCGTAATTAGGAGAGTAAGCAGGGTCTTGATACCCGCCCCCATAAGGTGAAGAACCCTATCCATACTGCATCCCTTGATAAGGTCCATAAGTCATCGCATGCGATGTCCCATGAGACACTCCGTAGGTAGGAAGATACGCTTCGGAAGTAGGAATATACATACCAGAAGTAGGAATATATGCCCTGGAAGTAGTAACATCACCTCTAGGAGCATGAACATAACCTCCTAAAGCAACAAGCGGTATGTAAACCTGAGATACAGTCGATTTAGTAACCGCAGTACGGACCTGACTCGTAGCCATGTGCCGACTTGAAGGACCGCATGAATAAGGTGGAGGGTGAACATTTGAAGAACTAGGGATAGAGGACGAAGGGATCTGAGTGATCAAGTACGTACTATTCTCTATGGTCACTCATCTCGGATATGGTATCCTAATAGGATCACTAACCCTAGATCTAGGAGGAATATGTGATGTAACTTCCACCCCTGGGATGAAAGGTGCAATGTGACTAGTGCTCCCAAACCTCTCCGCATGGTAAGGAATGAGAGTGCCCCCAGGCATAGTGTTAGACTCGAAGTCAAATTCGACATGAAATGCTAAATCATGCGTAGGAAAACCAAACATACCATAACTACCATAGCTAGTGTTGGCGGGTTCAAAATGAGTCTCGGCGTCCTCCGGCATTCCATACCGGTAACTCGTCAATGGGGAATCAACCCTAGAGTCAGTAGGTCTATCATGCATGGTTCCTATCTCAGAAATCACATGACCTAACTCATCCAAGTCAGGTGAAGGATCATAAGTAGGAGTAAACTCCCCATCGTCTACACGAATGGGAGAAGGTGGTTTAGGAATACCTTCTAAATGGTCTCCCATGGTGTGTGAATCAGTGTGTGAAATAGTCGGCCTGGACTGTCTAGGTCTCTCTCCCAAAGGAGGAGGATAAGTAATAGGTGGAAGTCCTGCTAAACGATGAGAACGACGAGGAGCCGCACCTGAATCCACAATGACTCAAAACATAGAAAAGACTCTCTATTTACGTAAACCCTAGGCCAACTATCGTGCACAGAGAAATCACTAATAAAATCTAAATCCAAATGCAAGAAAACAAGGGCTGGATAAGTGAGCTCCCGAATGAAGAAGGTATGTCTTGCGTAGGATAGGCTTGATACTCCCATGCACAACAAGCGGAGGTACGTAACCAATTATTGTGGTCTTCAGCTTCAACGCATAAAGCAACTATGCTGTCCGACCCCAACCTGGCCGGGACACCCGTAGAATAACCCCTGCAAAGTAACCCCTCGATATCCTAGGTAAGGCCACTAAGGTCACCTCAATATAATCAATGCTCAAGTGGACATTCGCAGGCAGGATTGACTGTATGGGTAGGGTAGCAAAGCCTGAAACTCTTGAAAGAGCCCCCAGATACGAATACAATCCTAGAAATATCTTCGGTGCTACTCAGTTATGACTAGGGGTCATCCCAATCAATAACCGCTCACACTGCCTCGTGCTTAACTCCCTTTTGAGAGGAGGATCCTGAGAAACACTGGTTATACCAAGGATTTCACACACTCACCTGGACAGACACATACATGTTGTTGTTTAGTGATATTGGAGAATTTACTTACAATGAACTATTCCAAGATCCTAAAACCTAAGCTTATTGGTGCACCCTATAAAAGAAAATAGTGTAGTTCATTTTAATTTAGCGTTGATTTTAATTCGCTTTCTTACTCAAAAGAGGGATATGGTTGTGCAACTAATGGTGTTATGACACAACATGAAGTAAAATGCACACCTAACAATCAATGAAAATGCATTGTGTCCATGAAAATAGGGTATGCTACTATGTGAAATGCACATTTTTTCTTCAAATGATGAATGCAAGCTTTCCTATATGAAGTCCTAACTAATACTCCAAAGCAAATCTAGTGCAAGTACAATGCAAAATGCAAAATGCAATGCATGATGATAAGCAAATGTTTTTGGATTTTTTGAAATAAAATGAGATGCAAAAAGCAAAAGAATGATTCTACGACCCCTAGACTCTGCAAGCACACACAAATAGCACTCGAGCAAAGCACTAAGGTAAAATAACTCTAATGTACTAATCTCAAACAAAAAATCAAAAATGCCATGACAAGAACCTTCTTAAAAAGAAAAAATTTAGCCTAAAAAAAAGTTTATGGTCAGAAACAAAGGTATAAACAGACTCAAGCAGTGCCAAAGGAGACTCAACAAACATCAAAATTCACCCAGCAACCATTTAACTTCCCCAAAAAGGAAAAAGTAAGGGAATATGCGACTGTTTGCAGTAAACCAGCGTGTATACGCAACTGTGACTTAAAAACTCGCGTACAAGAAGAAAGGTGCATAAAATCAAGGAAAATAGACAAGCTAAGACAGACTTCACACCAATCAGACACTACCAGAAATACATGCCCCCAGACCTGACATAGAAACAAGAGAGAAAGAGCAATTCAAATTCATTGAATGCCCATAGAACAACCCCCAAAGGACAACTACTAGGAACTCCCCAATAGAGTCACCAATTCTATTACGGAGAGAAATTCCTATGGCTTGGGGTACCACAACGGACAGCTTGACTCCAGAAATCAATCCTTTCCAATATGCAATAGAAATTAAATGTCTAACACTAAAGGATCAGACATTGTACCTTATTCCGGACGGTTGAAGTAGATCCCCGTTGAGCTTTCAAACTTCAGCTTGAATTGATAGATTACTTCCTCAACAACAAGTAAACAATACAAGCACTCTATATATCATGGTGTTAGATCTATTCTAGCATATATAATCAATAATGTATAAGCATTTGACATAATCCAATGGATAAAATATTCATTCAAACACACATTATTGGACAGGAAAAAATATTTCGATTAATATAAATCGGAGATTACAAGATACAACCTTTGTCGGCACGTCTGTGAACCGGAGAAACTGAATCCCCCACTTGGGCCTCCACCACTTCAATCCTCCATCTCTAGATAGCAAGCTCACAAGCAAAAGGCAAGCTTGGGAAGAACACAACAGTGCTCCAAGGGACAAAGGGATGCAGACTCAAGCATAAGTTCTGGAAACAATGGGCTATAGTTTCTTTTCTCACAATTCTCTCTTATGCCTTCAATGTACAAAGGGGTTCCTTATATATATTTTCAAAGGGGTAATGAAAGGTCGAATCCAAGCGATCTCAAGGCGTAGGGAAGGCCAAGATTCAAGTGAGTCGGATCCATGTCAAGGAAAAATCCAAAAGGATTTGGATTTTGCACACATCCCGATGTACACAGTTTTAGTGGTCAAACCCACATATATACGCGCTTATAGGTTTAAAAGTCACGTGTATCATTTTTCTCATGTTTTTAGGGATGGTCAAGGAAACATCAAAGGACAAAAAATGGTCCATGGGGTCTAAGGAGTCTGCAGCGGGACAGGGGAAGGCCATACAAAGTGCGATTCACCTGGAGTGGTGAAATAAGCTATAACAGATTTTGTCCTTAGCTCTTCTATGAGACCCCCAGCTTAGCATTCAGCGTTTCCACAGTTTCTTGAATAGCTTGTTAAACACACTGTGTTGGCTTGGCTAACTTGTGTACCTTCGGATATGTGTGAGCCTGCTTAGTTCCTTATTCCTTGGGGAATCATTCCCAACTCGGGGGTGGCAGTGTTGCTGAGAGATTAAGGAGCACACTAGCCTATGGTTGGGTAGAATGTTGCAGCGACGTAGCTGGTTGCGGGACAAGTTCTTCATTAAAAGATAAGTGTTCTTTTCTGTTTCATCTCTGTAATTGTATTTATTATGTAATGAATTAGATGAACATGTTGAATGCTTGAATGTATGGTTTTGCTTCCGTTGAATGGTAATGATGTATCCATGTTTAACTTTCAAAGCACTTCTATTTTTATTTATATGTTCATGGGGCTAGTTGCCTGAGTTATATCATATGGTGGTAGCATCCTCTTTGCCAATCAGAGGGTTGAGGACATTACATTACAAATCACACTTGCAATATTTAACTCATTAAAAATGCATATGCTATATATTGCACATGCGATACTGATTAACTAACCTTATCCTTGTCTTTGGACTCAGGTTTTCCGAATGTAGCATCAATAATGCATATGTGTTATACATTTACATTTCGAAAGTGCATTTCAGATTTCTAAAGTGGCATTAAAAACTGGAACCAAATTCGTGCAAGCACCTTGAAGGATGTTGGAATGTAAAAATTAAACCAAATAATATCAGATCAGATCCAAATAAGATCATATCAGATCCAAATAAATCATATTAGATCCAAAAGTGTTTTCCACCGAGATGGTATATGCACAGTTTTCTCCTTCTTCAAAATTCTGAGTATTGGTGCATGAAATCCTGTAGGAATTTGTTGGAATCTCTAGATAAATAAGAGTGAATGGATCACTCCTACAATAATATATTATTTCCAAAATATCCAAGGTATTACTTATCTGCACACCAACAACAACATTAGAGGGAGATTAATCAAATTCCTCTTCACTTTTTGAAGCAATCACTGGAAAATTTTGCATAGAATTTAAAGGAGAATCACTGGAGAATGTTAGAATAGAATGGAAGAATATGTTTTATTCAATATAATAGATTTGAATTCCTTCTTCTATATCGGCCATATGAGATATCATAGATCTCATAAACTTCTGGAGCAACAGGAGAAGGAGTCACTCCAAGGAGACTTTCTTCAATTTGAATTGACTGTATGGAAGATTATGCTTCTTCTTCATCTTGAACAACTTCAAAAGAGAGAATAGAGGTCGCTGATTTTGAACAAATAAATCTTGTGGTGCTGGGTGTTATCTCCAAATTGTTATTATGATCCCCATTGTGCTTGCCAAAGGTTCTATCCAATTTTGTCCAGATATCATTTGGGTATTCGACAAAAGCAATAATGTACCTCAAGCTTGGAGAAAGGGCAAGACATATTGTTCCAAAATATCTATCACCATAATTTATCCAGTCATCCTCATCTTCATAAGACTCTTTACCAAGTCCAATAGATACCTTAGAGAGATATTGTCTCTTTAGAGATGCAATCATCTTCAAATTCCATTCTGAATATCGTGTGGATGGAGTAAGAAAAGGAACTGATAATTTTGAATCCATATGAAGGTGTACCTGCAATTACACAAAAAAACCAAAATAAGGTCGAACAACCTGCACTTTTGGATTTTGAATCACATCTGGCTTAGCCAATGAAGCAAGCTTGATCAACAATGCTAGTTTTTCCAGCAATTATGTGGTAAACTCTCCACATTTGGTGCAGTGCTAGACTATTTTTAACCAATTTTGCTCAAATTTCTTCATAGATCCAGCAAGAAAACTGTAGAAGAATTTTCTTGTCCTTCCATGGTTCTGATACCATATTAAATTTGAACTCATAGGAATCTATGGACCAAGACAAAACTTACAAAAGATTCCACAAATAATTTTACTTAGAAAATGATATGAAACAGTGCAATAAGGAGTTGCACCTGTATAATGATTTCATTAATCCAAAGTAAATTTTATAATTGTTAAAATGAAATACACTGGCATTAATAACTAGAAAATTTGAATCCATGGAGGAAATTCGAATTGATTAACTCAATCTGACTACATGACTTACTGGAAATGTCTTAATCACTATCGAAGCTTAAATATCCATCTCCAATTGTCTAATTTAGTCTCTCAATCAGTTATAATTAGTTAAACTAGTCTAACTAACGTGGTAGGTGAGAAATGGTGCATTCCCACATGTATCCATGCAAATAATAATGCTAACTAATCTGGAGGATATCTAATTGAATCTAACTGAAGCATAACTAAGCTTGACTATTCACTAGTTTCTAACAACCGAAGGAGGTTGGTGCTGACACTCCCAGTGGATCCTAAATTGTAGGGATTGGTCTAGGAGGCACCTAAACATATGCATGCAAGTGCATTCAATTCCAGTTAGCCTCTATCGGTGTTCCCCACACTCTCGTGACTGGTACATGTGTCTCCATTAGGCCAAGTGGATCCAATGGTACTAGTGAACCCAATAATGAGTAAATGATTCATAAGTTAGGAAAAATTGACCAGTTTGGAAAAGGGAGGATTATAATCCTAACACCCCACTACACATGAGTTATGTTGATTAGTTAGATATATTGAGTGTAAGCCAATGCATATGTTTTATTATATATGTTGGGCATGGACCATGATGGACAAAGACTTTTGTGATGGTACAATGTACTAGATGTATTATTATGTGATTTACCCTAATACATATACTAAGATGATTATTGTGATGAATTGTGCAGAAGAACAAATGCATGATTGAGTTCTATAATGTGTTCTAGGTGTAAACCCTGAAGCACATGACTGATGATATTTTGTGTTGAGCATTAGCTATAAAACACATGAGTTATGATATCTCGTGTTGAGCATAAGCTCTAGAGCACATGAGTTATGAGATTTTTGGTTGAGCTAAGCTCTAGACCACATGACTTATAACATTGGAAGTGTTGGGAATAGGCCCTAGAGCATTCCAAATTGATGTTGAGCATAACTTCTAGAGCATCGGATCATTGGCCATTGTATCCCTAAGTGTATTATACAAGTACATCCTAGAATTGGTGTTGAGCGAGAGGCTCTGGAATTGCACTAAGTGAAACTCCCATTTTTTAGTGTTGAGCTTTGGCTCTGAATAGTTCTAGGAGTTACTGAAATTAAGTGTGTTGAGTGATAACGACTCTGAATAGCACCAACCCCTATCATGATTATTTTGAGTTGATTAAATGAATTTTCAAATCTACTTTTCATCAAGGACTAGAAGAACTACCACGATACACGAGGTAATACAACATGCAAGGAGGATCTAGAGCTCCCTAACTTAGTTGACCAACCCTACCTAAGGCCTTGATAAAATAAATAGTATAAGATAAGGGAAGTATCAAATAAATAAGACTATGTTATATGATGCATAAATAAATATTAAATATAATATGTAAAGTTATATATATTATGAAGAAAATAATAGTTATAGTTATATATAGATATAAGGAAATAAAGATAACTAAAATAATAAATAAAGAGTCTATGCATTTATTATTTTAAAACTAAAATGATTAAATAAATATTCTATTCTAAAGTTCAATTAGGAACTTGTAAAATGTTCCTAAGCTAAACAAAATAATTATTAAATCCATTTAAATTAGTTAAAGATGATTTTCAAGAAGGTAATGAATTCCTAATTTAATTGAAGTTTAAAACAACTGTTATTTCCTAAAATATTTTCTATACAGACCCAAGACAAGAGAAGGCTTGGGGGATCTGTTCATTATTCCTAAATATTTTGTAGAGAATTTCCAAAGGAAAGCAATCTTATACAGAGCTTGATATTCAAAATAAGAGCAGCCTCACCTTTAGGATTTCTAGGTCACCTGCATGTTGGATCTAGCTCGTGGGGATCCGAATTAGAACCAGGAATAGTTCTGGGTCATGGTTGGGAGGAACGTGGTAGTTCCAAAGTTACCCGGTGATCAGATCAAAGGTCATAAATAGCTAGGGATTTATTAATTCTGTGTGTTTAAGTGTGCAAGGTTCCTAGCCATTAACAAGATGCATAGTTACACGTATGAGGTTTTTATATTCTCCAGTTATATTAAATATGTTTACAAGTTGCAATTATAGTTATTAAGCTCTAGATTAAAGATCTACAATTTTACTTTCTAGTTTGGATACATGCTCCAGGATTGTTTCATTTGTTAATATTGAATCTGAGCCTTAATTTTTTTAAATAGATTCTAGGTTAAATTTCTTTTAGAATTATATTAACCACTTTCATAGGTTTATGTTAAATATTTAGTTTAGATTTAAACCCTAGTATTCTAGATGAATTTAATAATCAAACCTCTGTCAAAACAAGAAAATTCTTAAACTTAAACTCCTAGGAATAAATTTCAGAGAGTTTGTATAGGTCTATGACCTTATTAAAACTAAACCAAATACTAAACAAAAGTAGCTAACTAAAGCAAAAATGAAATATGCTTATACAATAAAACTATTATTAACCATTCATAAACTTAAACTAGGAATCAAATCCCTTTAAACAAACTCAAACTCATAAGTTAACGCAATACTGGCATATTACATTTTCCAGCAAACGGAAACATATAATACATTTAACAAATTATCACAATCACATCCATTAAATAGAGTAACATAATTCAATACCATAAGGATTAAAATATAAACTTAACAAACAGGCTGTGCTATATGAGAAAGGCTTGGGAAAAGCCATTACGACCTCCTTTAAAACAACCAAATAATCATATCAAACATACATACAAAGCTAGGATTTCCCTTGACAACCTACAAAACTCTTTCATTAAAAAGACAAACAGGGAATTCTTCAACGAAAACCAAATCCAATATGAAGCAAGGGCTCTATCTTTGTCATCATTTAGAAAAGGTAATTTATCTAAGCTAAAACCAAACAAATCAATTGACAGTACAACATCCATTTAAAAAAAATGACGAATCATTTCCATAAACCATAGTAGGGTTTGCACCCGAACTACATTCCACAGTCAACATCGAATATCGAATTGCTAGTATCATAGTACCATTGCAAAGAAATGGAACTGCTAAAATTTATAAGCCCATCCATTAAAAATCATCGAGCTCATAGAAAAAAAAGAAACACAGAGTCAAATTAACTAACCAAATTCCATTACAGACCCATAAAAGTTTTACACAGTCGCATCTCATAACCAAATGTATGAACGGGCTGAGAACCCCCAAACCCAAACCTACATGCTAATAAAATAAAGCATTTCTATCATCATTTTCCCCAAACACAATGAAATCCCAAACATAGAGGTCGGTTACAAATTCTCAATAGAGAACCCTACAACACTGTAAATGACCAAACATTGGGTAAAGTCCCTTTTCTGCGTGGGCTTACCTAGAAAGTTGCGTAGTCGACCAAGTCTCAGCCCACATTGCACAACACTCGTGCTTGTCCCCAAACATGCACAAAAATGAACCAAAGACCAGATGAGGAGTATGCCATACGATATCAAATACAACGAAAGCGTAAACAAAACCATAATGTAACCTTGGCATACCTCTTTTCACAGCAACACTGTAATTCAAACACAATCTACATAGCTCCAATGTTGTAGCATAACCCCCATCCACACCAAACGAAAGACCAAGCAAATGACAGGAAAAAAACCCTAGTGCAAGGGTTAAGGCTTGAGCTTGCCCATCATGTGGTCTTATTAAAGGCTCCAGCTTGCTTCCACTAAGATTTTAATAAAAATCCCCATTCCATAGTTTCGATTTCCACATGCATTACTATAATATAAACCCTCCACAATATAGTTTAAAAGAATACAACCAACATCAAAACTTAAACCATCTACACCATAGTTTAAAAAAATACATTTTTACATTTAGGCTTAAAACCCTTCTTCCTATAGTAGTGAGCTCAAGGTTTCGAGCATAGGATTTAGTATTTCTTTGACAAAGCCCTTAGCATGTAGGAATAGCGAGATGTAAGGCTAGGTCCTTTATTTGTCACGTTCATATAGCATAAGTTTATAGGCGAATTACGTGTAGTAAGAATAGGTACACCATGCATTAATTCAAAAGAACTAAGTAAGCCCAGTTTAGTAGGATTTCCTTACCTTTCTGAGTGAGTGATTAGGGAAAAATTCTGCCACTCCTCCCCTTTACATAGAGAGGTAAGTCATCCTCTTTGTTGTAAAAAAATAAGAACTAGATAATGTAACATGAAAGAAAAACATGGCCCGAATGCGGGTGATAACTCCGACGACATCTGTCCCTCTTTCAAGCCACCGCAAAGAGCACATGTCGCTCCTTTGGACACCCAGCGAGATAGCGCACCTCTTCAGCATATGCAAGGTTCTCTGCACATGGGAGAAGCTTCCTTGGTCACTTTGGCTCATGCGAACCAGGATGGCAAAGGTCCTTCCTCCTAGGTGCATTCATGGCTCTGCAGGGATGGTTAATATTTGTAGGTACATGGAATGATAGGCATCTTATTCAAAAAATGTTTGGGTTTTATGCCTTGGATAGAAGCGTTGTTGGGTTTGCAGTGCGGTGGGAGGTTTGTAGAGCCTTTGTTTCAGTGCGCTCCAGGTTCAGTACAGGTAAGAGCGCTCCTTTGCATATTTGTTTCAGGCTCAGGTTGGCAGCCATGTCCCGACAGAGAGGAACTCCTAGACGAGCTAGCTCGAGACGGGGTAAATCCCATAGGGGCTGCAATTCTCAGACCCCGGTGGACTATGAACCTCACATCTCTCCGTGTGTTTGAATTTTGGTGGAAGCCTCAGAGAATCGAGTCCTCAACCACAAGCTCTTGACAATTGAGGAGGGAAGTCAAATTAACCACTAATAGATGCTAAAGAACATGCTCTGCAACCTAGTGGAGGACATGCTCAGTAATTGGTCTGAGGCTTGGATATCGGTTCACTCCATGAAAGGTAAAATTGCAGAGATTGATGCCCACCTCACAGTCATGGACAACGCCATTTCATCGAAAGGTACGGCCAGCATCTCTAGTCTGAAAGTGCACAAAGCGTCGGGGTGTGCTTAGGGTGGTGGTGCTAGTGGCAGTGAATCTGGTGGCTAGGTTCTCACTAGTCTCGGTGGAAGCGACAGCGCAACTCGATGCTCTACGAAAGCACCCCATGTCAAACATTTTCCGGTTTCGTCTACCATGGAGCCTCTCCTCAAGCGTTTGAAGGATTCATTGGCCCAACAGTCTGAGCAACAGCCATATTCTCTTTCTTTGGCACTGAATGCCACCACCACTTCGCCCACTCTATCGCAGGAAGAACGTTGGGCCTGCCCCATCATTGAAGAAACCCCCATAGTTTAAATGATCATTTCTACCAGGTTTTTTGGTCAAGTTTGTAGTGGTTTTCGGTTAGGTTTAAGTATTTCTCATGATACTGTCTGCTTTTACTTCTGTTTGGAAAATCTTTGGCTTCACTCTTATATATGAGCCAGTCTTGTCTATTATGGATTACAGTAACTAAGTCTCTCAGTCATGGACATCTTTATGGTGAACACAGTCAGAAGGCTAGTATTTTTTGAGAGGCTCTGGAGGGGGTTTTGCCTCCTTCAACCTTAGGTAGCCAAGTTTTCTTTATGTACTTTTTTTGCCTCTATAATATAATATATCTGTGCAGCTTACAAAAAAAAAAACATGAAAGAAAAACATAAACAAAATAACATCAGCAGCATCAGTAAACTAGATAAATGTGTACATAACTACAAGCACATAAGAATATTGAATGATTACATGTAAACATCACCATCATACAGAAATCACACAAAATAAAAATGACAACAGAACTTAGGCTTAGTCTTTGTCAAGTTTTAAATTCAGTAGTAAAAAGATGTCCTTAAGATCTTATCAGTATTATTATCCTACCAAATTTTTTATTTATTTATGGATTTTAGAGACATTACAATAAAGTTACCAAATAATTTCTATTCCTAATCATATAATCTACATATCACATTTCATTGTATTATTCATTTAAAATCATAAACATTTAAAAAGTGAGTTTGCCTAACTTAATTACCATGCATAGTTTGAAGGTCTAAAACAAATCTTTTTATAAAATGGCATCACCCATAATACTATATATTTATAACTTACTAAGAATATTATGTAAATTAAATAATGGCATTCTTCTTTCTATTTATTTTAACATATTTTTTTTATTATACCAACATATTTACAATGAATATATTTTTATAAATATCAAAATGAAGTTTTATTAAAATATTTCATAATCGAAATGGAATTATTATCTCATTCCTAAATAACATGTTATTTCAACCAACTCTATCTTGTTAATCTCATTTTTATAATTGATATGTAGAAATGATTTTTAATTAATAATAATAAAGCTTAACAATATCAAACCTATCAGGTTCAGATTGTTTGATCATTACTAAATTATAACAAAATACAAATAATCAAATTTTTTTTTGGAGATAATTTTATTTATTATTATTATTATTTACATATTATTTTAGTTAATAATTATGTTAATAAGCATTTACATATTATCTTAAATTTTGGATTTGTTTGAGATAATATTTTAAACCTAACAAGAAGATTAATCCAAATATAACAAGTGTACAGTAAAGATTTATTTCATGGTCATCATGGCCATTGTATATTAATATACTTAAATGCATTTTGATTAAGATTTAAACAAGCTTCATTTAAAAAAACATGTAACAATTTATTTATTTTTTATATCAATTTTTAGTTTTTATATTAAATAGTAAATGTTTTCGATTTACACTAATTTTAACAATCTAATATAAATAATAAATATAATATTTAATATTTTAACTTTTATTTAATAATTCTTACTCATTTCACAAAACTAAATAATTAATAATACATATCAATATTCATTAACCATAAATATACTAATAATAAAACTCAACTTCATATGTATCTCCTTGTAAATCTAATGACCTAAAGCTAATGACATACATTTAGTTGAAACATCCCTAACTCAAACCCTTAAATAATATTTACGTACCTTGGCTTTGTTCTATCCCATCCTCTTATGTAAGCATAATAATATTTTAGTAAATAGAACTTCGATTTTAAGTACATCTCCCTACCCAAAACTGTATAGCACTCGGTATCTGTGAAAAAGGAAATATTTTCTTTGCGAGAGACCATAAAATATTTCATCTCATGCCTGCGTTTCTAAATCGATCCACCCTTGGAGTGTGTTTTATATAAACTATTTCTTTTTCTCTAGGTTTTGTTTTATTTCACAGATTCCGGTGAGCGGAGAGGATGCATTTCATTGCATCGCTATCCTTCTTGGATTTAAATAAAAGATTAGGCTCAAACACGGTTATTGGCCAAGCCATGCGAGTAACACCTGTAATATTTTGATTCTTTTACGAAAGTTCTTTAGTAACTCCATCTCATTTTAATATTCCTGCCATCCTTTTTGTTAATAAGGACATTTAGTCTCTAAGGTTGACCATGGTTTACATGAGCTTGTCCAAGGGGCTTAGTAAGTGAGTTTTGGCGTAAGGGGTTTCGCTATTTAATTATTTATAAATCTATAATTCATTAAAGTTTTATACTTGGTATCAGTTTTTGTTTTTTGTTTATTAAATAGTATTTGTTTTATTTTATTTTGTCTTCATTAATATTTATATGGTATACCTTAAATAGATATTTATTAAGATTTAATAATTAGTTTAATGTTTAACTTATTTGTTTAACACCATCCATCTCTATAAAACTAAGTGGTTAACTATACCTATCAATGATTGTTTAAGCTTCCAAAATTTAGAGATAGGCTTAATTAGTATCAAATAATAGAGGATAAAACTAATACATGGTTGTTCTATTTTGTAATAATTAAATAATAGTTAGTTATTTCAGTTTTTAATAATCAAGTGTAACAAAAGAGAATTTTTTTATATGTATTGCAAATAAATTTGAACTAGTTACAATTCAAAATATTGTTTATATGAATCATATTTTTTTTATGTATATTTTAAAAAAAATGTTAATTATCAAAATCAATTTTTTATATTTTGCTTCTTGTTAAATACATTTTAAAATTAAAAAATAATTTTGTAATAATTAATAATATAAATCATTCATCTTATATAAAATTAAAATTACAATGCCTTAATACTACACTCTTATGCAAAGATAAAGATCTCAAATCCTCCATGTTCACACATAGTGTAATTGTTTAACATTAAAGTAATACATATCATTCTTCATCTTATAAAATGACATTATGAACTTGTTTCATAGCCCAATGCTACACTTTTATGCAAAGATAAAGGTCAATATTAAATCCTATATGTTCACACACGGATATTAATATGGAATTAGTGCAAAATTTTAAGTTGGGTTTAAATTCACAAATTTAGTGCAAAAGTTCAAGTTGGGTTTAAATTTACACATTTCAATGAGTTAAGTCAAAGCAGGGCTTATTGTTTTTTGGAATAAAAAATTACATTTATATGAGGCAATAGAATGTATTTTTGTTGATAAGTTTCTTTTTTTAATGGTGAAACCATTTTTGCAGCTTTTTTTTAATATATTTTAAATAAGAGTTACAACTTGCAAAGATCATTTTTAGAACTCTCCTTTAATATCATTTAAATAGAATTGCAACTTACAATAAAATTGTAATTAGGAATCAAATGCATAAGATTTCAAACATAATAATTGTGCTAGGGACACCTTTCCTTTGTCATTCACATGCTACACATGCATGACGATGTGTTTATCCAACACCTCTAGATCCAAAGATTTGTTAGATAAAAAGCAATGGAAAATTTTATAAATTTATGTTTAGGTCAATTTCATAAATCACTACTCAAAATATTGAGAAATATCTATTTGTACTCATATGGAAAAATAGATGCAAAAAATATGATAAAATGTAGGCTTATTGATATAATTTATTTTGATGTGCTCATCACTATTTTTACCAAATGTACCACAATGCCCAATGCCATTGAGGTGAGAGTTGAAACTAATGATAAAATGGAAATCAATAATCAAAACAATGAGTTGTTGATTTTATTAGATATTGTTGTAATTATGCTAAGGGTTTGCTTACTTTGGGAGTTACATATCTGGCCTTAAAATCATGTTATGGGTTGAATGATAAGTACAACATTCATAACTTAGATATTTTTATTATTATTAAAATTACATTTTCTATGAAATATCATTCTGAGAGTGTAGGTCACCATTATTTATATCAATATTTTGAGAATTATTAGTAAATCATGATGCAATATAAACATGATATCTATCTAGATGACTAATAAATCATGATGTAATATAAACATGATATCTAGAAATAGTCATCTAAGTCAATTTTTTATCTTTCACTCAAACATTGCAGTCGTCATAGTTCAATATAAAAAGTGTTTTTCCTACTAACTTCTAAAACCAACTTAGAGTTTAGTAAGGGCATGTGATGTGATACACAATGGAAAAATGCATGCAATAAAATGGAAATAAGGCATCAGATCCGTGAGACAGCAACATAATTATGGTAGGGCATTCTTCCTCTTCCTGTCACACTCCTCGACAGTTGGATGTGTGTGACGTGAATAAATGTAATTCTTTTTCCTCTTAGACCAGTTCTGCATTTGTTCTTGAATGTCAATGGGATGTGACTTGTATAGTCACTAGATAAAAAGGAAAAACCCGAAAAGAAAATGAATGAAAGTTTTGTATGGACTAATTATTAGTTTTTATATGAAGATGAATTGAATTTTATATGAAATATCAATATGTTAATAGAAGAATTCAGAACAAAATGATGAAATAATTCAAAATTATACATATGTGCTTATTGAAATGTTTTCCTTTTATCAATGTTAAACAAACAAACAACGATTTTTACTCTTCTCATTTATTAAGGATATCTTTCTGTAATAGTTTTGCAACAGTCATCGAGGACTATATTATTTTAGCGACGACAACCATAAGGACGTATCTTCTGCAATTGTGGTAGAAAAATGTCAAAACATAATCTGTAACAGAAGTTTTTGCTCATTGCATAGGTCCAAAGTACTGCTTCCATTGGTTATGCAATATGAAAGAAACTGCACCACTTTACTCAAACCTGAAGCGTTTACGCAGGGTCGCATCCTGCATTGAAACCGGGAAATCTGATCTTTATGGGGATCTCGTTCTTCACTACCTAGGGTTGTTTTGGCGTTTCTAAATCTCTCCACCGTTGAGGGCATTTTAAATTGTTTCTGTTTCCCCAAACTATATTTTATTTCACAGATTAGGGTTGAGGAAAACGTGCATTTCATTGCAGTGCTATCTTGCTTCGATTTCATTAAAAGAATTGTTAGAACCAGACTGGAGAGGGGAGACTGAAACATTGTCTCTGCCATAGGCAAGCTAGAAACACATGCCATATTTGGATTTTCTTAAGAAAATTCTACCATATTTCATTTTAATATTCATGGAATCTAACAATTGCATATGTATATTCGTTATTCGTTATAATCAATTGCATCTTTCGTTGGCTCGCTATTCTTGTGAATAAAGACACCTTATTTTTTTAGATTGTTAATGAGCTTCCTAATCCATCATGTTAAAAGGTATCTTTTAATGTTATTTTTATTTTTATTTCTTTAATATATTTTTCCATGTTATTTTGATAAAGGAATAGCAGAACAATAATGAGAAAGATCAGTTTTGATTATACTCATAAGATATGGGTTATAAATAAATAATTTATCCTAAAAATGATTATCATATATTGGATCTAGAAAACCTCTACTAAGATGAAAAGAGTTAACGTAAAATGAAAAGAGTTAATGAAGCTTTAACAGTTAGTAAAACACAACACAATATTTGCGAAGGTTTTGGGAAGTAACAAGTTAAGTAAAATTGATTGTGGAGAAAACTCCATAAACATTATAAAAAGACTTATTTAACACAACCCTAATTCACATGTTGACCACCAAATAATCCTAACTTCCTATATCTTATTCATTAACCATATTAATCAAAGTGGAGATATGCTCATTAAGTACAACACAAAGTTAAATAGATTTTAATTAACTGAGGAAGGCATTTACATTGATAGACACAAAGTCTTAATTGTGGCAACAAGTTTGTGTTGACCACTGAATACTCCTAGCCTCCTATATCTTATTCATTAACCATATTAATCAAAGTGGGGATATGCTCATTAAGTACAACACAAAGTTAAAAGTGGGGATATGCGCATTAAGTACAACATAAAGTTAAATAGATTTTAATTAACTGAAGAAGGCATTTACATTGATAGACACAAAGTCTTTATTCCGGCAACAAGTTTGTGTTCACCACCAAATACTCCTAGCTTCCTATATCTTATTCATTAACCATATTAATCAAAGTGGGGATATGCTCATTAAGTACATCACAAAGTTAAATAGATTTTAATTAACCGAACAAATACTCCTAGCTTCCTATATCTTATTCATTAACCATATTAATCAAAGTGGAGATATGCTCATTAAGTATATCACAAAGTTAAATAGATTTTAATTAACCGAAGGAGGCATTTACATTGATAGAGACAAAGTCTCAATTTTAGTAACAAGTTTGTGATAGTAATTCACGACCAACACTCTCTTTTAATTATATCATTAACCATTATCCAATAGCGAACATTTCAATATTTAAACTAATATGTTTGTAGTATTTAAAAAAATTTAACAATTTTTTAAAAATGTATTATCTTTTGATCTCTTTAAACTAATAATAACTTATATATTTAAACTAATAATAAGTTATATAGTAATTCAAAAAATTAACAATTACATCATTTCTGCGTGTGGACACTTTATACCTCTCAATTCTTTTCATATTCTTCATCTTTAACTTTAAGTTTGGTTTGTTCGACCAGAACAATAAGTCGTAAATACAACCACAATTTGTAGCATGTTTGACAAGTAAATCTAACAGTACTCCGTCGAATTTCTAACACATTTCTTGTCGATTAATCAACATTAGTATCGTCGATTAACTCACTTACATATCTAAGACCGCCGTCGGAAATGCAACAGAATACCCGTCGATTAACCGATAATATAATCCCACCATGTTGTCGGTTAACCAACATCCGTTTCCACCAATAGCGTTGAATAACAAACGTTTAGTAGTAGTGAGTAATGTGATAGGCATGTTGACAAAAAAACTGGAAAATATTTGATTCCTTTGTCGTCGGTTGTATGGAAACTTCGTGGGATATATTATTTTTTTCATCTAAAATGTGAAGATTGTATGTAATTCAAATAAACATATTTATGTGTCCATCCTGAAATGCAGACCTATGTGTGATAAGACCTCATGAAAACTGATACTTTGTATCAAACATGTGTGAGTGTATACAAAATATGGAAATGGAATTAACAATTATAAATTGTTGGAAATCAATGCCTTTCTCTCCATTCTAACACACATGTTGCTCAGTTTGATTTCAATGAATCCTTAAACCCCAACATTGACAAAAACTAGTTGATAATAGAAGCTAGGAACTACATTAAAGAAATAGAGATCATTGACCCACTCTACAATTCTTTTAAGAAAAACATCACAATGACATGATGAGAGATATAATAGCAATCTAAGATTACTAGAGATACTCTACAATTACCATAAGTAAACATAATTGGTCATGTTTTGAAACCAAAGAAAATATAACTTTTGGACCTTCCAAAAAAATAGTGTGTACTTACCACGAATAATATAATGAAACTGTCTGCAAGAGAGAGGCACCATCTGCTATGTCAAAAAGGTCTACAATTCCCTTCTCAGAGACAATGGAAAATATTGATTGTTCTTACCCTAATGCAACTTATACAACATCATACACCTAACCATCTTTTATCTCAGATTCCATCAATTTGCCTCAAACCCTTATTATTTGTTAAACATAACAGAACATGTCCATCACCAAAATCCACCACTAGAAGTCTCAGTGCTACAGAAAGTTCAATGTAGGAGATAATAGGGAAGGTAGCCACGTTCTTTTCAATACGGTATCTTGAATTTTTTGAAGTTAATCTAGAGTAAACTAAAATTCCATTATCCAAGGAGTAAATATCACCTTGTGCAGAGCCAAGATCTTGAAGAAGATAAGAATCCACTATAAACTAGATAAAAATAGTAAAAATTAAAAGGAAACATATGGACAAAAAAATTCATAACACCAAACCTATAGATTATATATGGCAATAAAAGAAGAATATATGGTCAATGACGAATCAAAAGTATTAACTAGAAATAGTTTATATCAATATAAAAAGAAAAATATATGGTATCTTTTACTATAAACTATATATGATATACCTCTCCATTCCATGTTAAAAGATGTAGAAATCCATTTGAAAGGCCCAAATGAACATGCTTCTTGTCACTAACAAAATTTCTTCTCCAAAATCTAAAGAGAACAAATAAATGTTTATCACCAAGTTCTACATGAATATTGCAAACAAGAAAAATGTGTATAAATGAGGGTATTGTAGATAATTTACACCTCAGAAGAGAGTTTCATACATTGTGACATTCTCACCATCAAAAGGTTCCTTCTTACTTGAAATGCACTAAATATTTACAAGGGATAAACTAGAAACCTATTTCCATTCAAGGAATAGTAGTTGTTCAAAAGAAAAAACTTTGTAAATTTGGAAGAAATAGGATCAGTTCTGTAGATAAATTACCATAATCTAGCTATGTCAAGCCACTCCATATGAAATATCTTCAATTTTAAAAAATGTTAAATTTTTTGTTAGGTTAGGGTTTGATATGCAGAAAATCAAAATTTTAATACTTTCATGCATGAGATAGAACTAAAGCAAAGCTAGATTCAAAATAGTATTGTTGTAATAAATTTGAAACATAATTTTCATCTTTTCATCTTTAACACTTCAATCATCATTGTATTAAAGTTGGTCATTGAGATGATTTACCAATTTCCTCATACAAAACATAAACAATAACAATATTATAATGAAGTCAAACTAATAGAAATGTACAGGAAATAAAGTAGTAATAAAACTACTAGGAAAACAATTAATGAAAAACAGTAATAATCATGGTGTAGGACTGTTTTGAATCACCTTTATACTCATATATTTTTAGGTTCATATCTTGTCACTGAAATGACAAGTCACTAGTGAAACATATGGCATAGCTTGACAGAGAAAGGGTTAGGAATAAGGTTAGGCACACATAGTAGTAGTCAATATCACTTAGCACGTTGTTCCCTAAATCTTGTATGTATTTTGGATCTCCATCATTTTATTTTTCCAAAAAGAAATCTAGTATATTTTATATTCCAAAGTTTGAAATAAAGAATACATTCATATAGTCCTAGGTGGACTCACAAGCAAGGAGTATATACTTAATCCTTAACATAGTCCAAAAGCAAGTAGTCCTGTATATCTAAAAACTGAAGGAAGCACCCTTAAAAGGAGAAGACATGTGATATTGGTTGTTCTAAAATAAAAATGTAATAATTCATATGAAGAAGCTCTTACAAAATCCCTAAGACAGTAATTCCTCTTTGAAAGATGTTGGTCTAAAACTCCGCCATATCTTTGTCGAAACTCTGTGATATTCCTTGTCAAAACTCCAACATATCCTTTGTCAAAAATATGCTATGTTCTTCACTTTCTGCTGAAATTCCATCATTTCCTTTGCTAAAAATCCGTCAGTTTCTTTGTTGAAACTCTGCCAATCACTTTGTTTCATCCAAAACATGAATATAATATGGAATGAAATACATATCATAATATGGAATGAAATAACATGCACATAATCTAGAATGACAATAACATGAAAATAATATGGAATGAAATACATAACATCAACATAATATGGCATGAAATACGTAACATGAACATAGTCTCAAATTAAATTGGAAACAACATACCTCCCATGATCACAACCCAACCATTGTTAAGTTTGTGTAGTACTTGTACTGCCAAATAATTCAAGGTCCATAAATATATCAAAAATCAATGCAAGCCATATTTGTACCATTATTTAATAGTCTAAGATGCATTTTTATGAGAATGTCAACATACCTTTACAATGCTTCTCATAACCTTCTGAGCCTTCTTTTTGGACTAGCCCCTCATCATCCTAGATTCAAACATGGATTTACTCGATGAGAACAAACTAAAAGCTTGATATAGCAAATTAACACTCATGAATAATCCCCTCTTTTTTTTAGAATAATTTATTGGAGATGTCTAATTTTGGAGCAAACCTCCCTCAATCCGGAGCAATAACGAATTCAAATTTGTCTTTGATGTTGATATGCTTGATCGAGGTAGGTTTTCTCCAAGATTAAACGACTCTAATGAATTATTTTGTACTGAACATGGATAGCCTCGTGAAGGAAGAAGCTCTTATGTACCCTCCAACAACCCCCCCCCTCGCTCACATCACTCTCAATTCCCCATACCTAATGCATGTACTAGAACAAAAATATTAAATTTATATGCCAACATGTGGATTTAATTTATTATAAAAAAAAAAGTATAGATAATGTTTATTAAGTCACTTCTTTCTAGTTTTTTTTTTCCTTTTTAGAAAATCAGCAAGCAACTCATCTACTACAACTTTTCTTTTATCTCTCGTCACTTCTACAACTTGTCGTATTGTTTGCATATTAGAGTACTCGCGACGTGTATGTTGCTGCAAGGGGTCAGGATTTAATGCAATAATGTAAAACTGTTATGAATTTATAATGACAAGTTTTTCAATAAAAAAATATTAGATATCATTAGAGGAAATTTGAGGTCTAAAATGGGCCTCCTAAGGAAAATAATAAAATAATAGTTAAAATAATAAAATAGTAGTTATTAATTTCGGGAGGAAGAATGAAAAAAACTACTTTTTGTGTTCGTATTTTCGATATATCTCCCTGTGGTTTTACTCAAATTCTGAGCGCGAGAGCTCGTTGAATGCAGAGTTTAATTCCGCATCCAACGAGTACCCACACTGCATACTTTTGACGGACCTGGCTACCCCAAAAACAAGAAATACCCAAAAAAATGTGTTGATGATGTCATCATCACGTTTTTTCAGGTATTTCTTGTTTTTGGGGTAGCGAGGTCCGTCAAACGTATGCAGTGTGGGTACTTGTTGGATGTGGAATTAAATTCCACATCCAATGAGCTCTCCCGCTTGAAATTTGCGTAAAAACACGGCGAGATATGTTCAAAATACGAACAAAAAAAGTTGTTTTCTTTTATGACAAATATGTCATTTCAACCATTATGGTTGACTCATTTTATTGAAATTCTATTGGTTCTTGAATTCCAACTCACAAAATTTATTGTTGGCGCGTTTTCTTATAAGGCCCATTTTAGACCCCAAATTTCCTGTAATGGTGTTTTTTACCTATTGTGGCCACATCATGTACTTTGTGTCCATGTATAGGCTCATCTTGTATAGTATGAGCCTCTACATTCTCCACAATTAAAAAATGAAAAAGTGCAATTGATATTCACCATTTGAAATGAAAAATTTTAAATTGTAGCATATGAATTTATTCATTACGTGGATTCAAAGCATGACCTTCGATAGGTTGTCCTCCATCATTGGCATTAGGTGGATCGTATATTTCATGATCAAAATTGAGTCAGTATTTTATTGCAAATAATTATAACGGATAGACTGCACAAGTAATCATTCCTAAATTAAATTCAATGATTTTATATACCTATGCATAAGATGGATCACCATAAGACTATGTTTTCCTAGATAAGATTTTTTGGTGTTCAACAATAGCCCCAAAGGCATGCTAGAAGCCAAGCTTCAAGTATCCCTTTGTGGGAAATTTATTGAATCTATCACCCTGCATATTTGCATAATGCCATGAAACTAACTTTTAAATTTCAATCAAATGAAAAATAAGTTGCAATTTATTTCTGAATGTAATATTGGTTTTTTTATACTTACAATTTGTGCCACCAAATTGGAATAACTAGTAGGCACAAGCTTCTGCTGTCCAATTTTTTCTTGTTTGGCCTTAGTGGTCTTTAATGTATGTGAAATCCTATGAAAAGGTTGGAATACATTACGTGTTTCAAATTTGATCTAAAAATTTATAATAATAAGGTTTATAATTACATTGCTGAAAGTATTGCATACCTTCCTGTGCCTAGTGGTAGATTTCCTTATTTTCTCAAATCCCTCTCCTTTCCATCTTCTACTAGGGATTTTCACTCTCATCCTAGAATCATTGGAGGAACTCATACCTAGGTTTCATTTCTATATGAACTCTAAATTGGTCCCTCACAATATTCATATGTTGGACATCCTTCTTTAGGACCTCCTCTCTATTGAAGGTCTCACTACCGAACATGCCAACCAAGCGATTAGTGAACTCATATTTTAATTTTTTTGTTTGTTTATCCCACCTTGTATAGATGGTGGGACCAAATATCTCCAATGAGAGATCATTTAGATTCTTATTAAAAA
>LPNX010064332.1:196277-227166 GCA_001517045.1 Pseudotsuga menziesii | reverse complement strand
GAAAGTGGGTTTTCAAATTTTCATCACATCTTAACATATATGTTTGTGCGGGTGCAGCAATATATGAGGTAAATGATGTCCATTTGGGATAAAATATTGTAGATATATAAAATACATATGGGCATAGTGCAACACTATTTATTCGGAATTTTTCATGAATTATTTTTTTATTTATTAATTATTGAAGTCAGAAAAGCATGAAATTAAAACCTTATGTGCGGGTGAAACACTTTAGGGGAAAAAATTAATGAAATCCTTGATTTATTAATATAAGATCGTAAGGCTTGATCTCATCTAGTGCACCATATAGTTTTTTTGGGAAATGGTGATGGAAATCAAAAGTTATATAACAAACAATCGATGTATGTGTTTTCAAAAACTGACGTGTGTCATTTAGAAAAATAATTATAAATAAATAAAACACAGTTTTGAAGGAAAAAATTACGTATTCATAATCGTCATTTTGCACTCTAAAATATCCTACATTTTCATAAAAAAATATTGTGTATGTCATATCAAAACATGCCATTTGAACTTAGCATATTGATAGAGTTCGAAAAGACAAGCAATAGCCCTAGTTGATTTGTCCTAGCCAATAGGTTCGGTATTCCAAACATGGGGACTTCACTTAGTGAACATCTCACATAGCACGTGCGATCATGGGATATTAAAGAATACCCTTAATTTCCATAGATATTGACCCAAACTCCTTTTGTTGAAACCCCCTCCCAATACTAAAAATCTCCTCCCCTCCCCTTTTTATACCTCAATCCTTATAAACCACCCTACCCACCCCCACCTTAAACCCCTCATCCCCCCCAATACCTGCAATATATTCGTTCAATTTTTAATAATTTTAAAACCCACAATATGAACTAACGTGATAGGATATTGGCCAACAAGTGAAGCCCCCGTGATTCCAAAGCTGCTTCCAAACCTAATGCCAAACCTTAATCCCACCAATTATTTAAATTTTAAAATAATGCATATGCGATATAGCTTATTCATATCGCATATGTGATATGAATAAGCTATAACGCATATCGCATAGCTTATTCATATCGCATATGCGATATGAATAAGCTATAATGCATATGCAATATAAGGCATATGCGATATAGCTTATTCATATCGCATTTGTGTTATATCGCATATGCAATATCAATATGCTATAATGCATATGCGATATATAGAAATATGTTTAAAGATAATTTATGTGGCATGGCTTTTAGATTCACAAGTCACTAGCTACTTCGAAGTTGTATGGGTGGTGGGTTCCCACTATAGATTACTTCATGGAAGTTCTCTAACATTGCTAGCATAATTGAACTAGGTAAATTCTAATGGTGCTATAGGTAAATTTTAACTAATTTGTTTTTTTCCTAACGCATCATTGTTCATCACCCTCATCCTCATCATCATCACCACCCTCATCCTCATCATCATCATAATCACCCTCATCCTCATCCTCATCATGATCATCATAGTCATCATCCTCCTCCTCCTCCTCATCATCATCATTTTTCATCATCATCGTCATCACCATCACGCTCATCAGCTGTTATCCACTCGAATGGCATCTCTCCATCCGAGTGCCGACATCCCTCATGTTGGCACACAAAAGGACATCTATGGATTGAAGGTTGCCCAAAACACTATATATGGGCTTATTATGAATTACATTCGTCATCCATCCAGCTGGTTATTTTTACCCTTTAGCTATGTCAAGTCATATACGCGACTCTCTATATATGCAACTCGTGTGTTATACACGAGTATCGGTTGTTGCATGTCGCACATAGATGTATACACAGGTTACCTTTAGAAAAACTCATGGATCATACGTGAGTTGCTAGTCTTGATACCCGCGTATACCTACCTTTGACATTAAAAATAAAAACACGCAATTACTTTATATTAGTTAAGCCATTTACCTTAATTTCCTTAACTATCTCAACCTCCTCAACCTTTCAAACTGCCTTATTTCACCTAGTATAAATACAGGCCTTGGGGAGGGTGTTGGGGATATACACTTGGAGAGCAAAGTTATGCTAGTGGATTTTATATAGAATTCTTTGGAGCAGTGGAACTCAGAATCCTTTGGATGCAGAGGAGTCATTGTCTCAAGCATTGGGTTGTAATTTGAACTCTTTCCATTATTGTTAATAAAGAGAATCCTTGTTCCATATTGTGTCTTGAATGCATCTCATGTATTGTGGTTTGATAAATGTTTATGTTTCAGCATCCTATATATGATTTATCTAACCCTTTTTATATATATGAATCATATTGTATTTCGAAGATTGATCCTTGACAGGTGAAGGAGAAAGCATCCCCGAAGGCTTTGGAGGAGAAGCAGAGCGGAAGAGGACAAGCTAGGATCAACCGTCGTGTATCAGGTGAGTCTTTCCATCCTCCTATTTCCTTTACTGCACTCTAGAGTCAATTGTATACAAGTTTATTGAGTATGTTGGTAACCCCAGACCTTCGCTTATAAGGTGTTTATTCCTGTACAACAAAACTGGCGACTCCGCTAGGGAGCCCAGACTGCTGTAGGTTGTTTCTGTCACCCCTAACCAGTATTTGCTTTGAAGTCTATGTGTGGTCTTTTATCCTGGTTCATACTTGTCACAGTGTTTGAAAGTCTTGTGTATTTTTCTTAGTTTTTGAGAAAAAATTTGTACCTATACGCGGGTTGCTCTTCTGCACAGTCGCGTATAGAGGCCTGCATCCGCGGGTTGTTCTACTGGACAGTCATGTATAGTATGCGGGTTGCCCTTATATACAGTCGCATATAAGCCTGGAAGTAGGAATTTTTTAGGATTGGGTTTGCTTGTCCCTCTCTATGTGTATTTCCTGTTTCTGTGTGGAATTTATTTATAAATTCTATGATGTCTGTTTGAAGACCTATTGGTGATCACACTTTGTGATTTTTTGAAAGCCCTTGAGTCTCTTTTGCTTGGATTATTTTCTGTTTGCATGCTGAAGTAGCTTGGCCTGTTTGGGTTATAGGTTGAAGTGTCTCTATCCAGATCAGTGATCAGGGTCTTCTGCTTTGTTTTTCCAGTCTGTCTTTCGATATTGGTTGGTTTGTCACTTGCCTTTGTAAGTCTACAGTGATTTTTGTCATTGTGTGCACCCAAGCTAGGGTTCCTACTCTGCTTTTGTTGGTTGTTTCTTGGTTCTGTCAGTCTGCTTTACTTCAGTTTGTTGGTTTTATACAGTTCATTAATTCCAAGTTTACTCAAGTATAGTGCATTTTAGGTGCATAGTAGAGTTTGAGTATTTTTAAAAGTGAAAAGAAAACATTGTCAAGCTTTTGCATTTTTCTTTTGCATAAGTAGTGTTTATTTCAGTTTAAAAATATTAATCTCAAAAGCTACAAAAAACATAGGCTTAGTTTCTTTTATCGTTTGCATTTAATTCATCAATATATATTTGCAAAAAAGAAAAAGAAGTTTGCTTTAATAGTGGTAATTTGCTTTGAAAAATACACCTTTACTTTTATTTATTTCTTATCGAGTCAAAAACACCATAAGTACATCACTCCATTTCCTTCTAAGTAAGAAACAACCCTTTAAAATGAACGCATAATTAAAATTTACTAGTAATTTTTGTTTTTAGGGGCCTTTCACCTACTAGTTTAGGCTAGACTTGTGGGCTAGGAAGTGTAAACTTCCCGCAAGTTATAAAAATCAGACATAGTGGACCTTTCTTTAGGTAAATCCTTGACTTTATCAACTGCATCTGGGAAGCTCCTCTCAAACGGGAGTCAAGCACGAGGCCACGTGGAGGCTTGGACAGAGGAGATAACCCTCTGAATCCTTGTCAAAGCGTATATCAGGACTTTTACGCATCTGGGGATTCTATCCTAGACAGAGTTTCAGGCTCAACTACCCTTCCCAGCCGTACGAGTCAGACTTGCGACTGTCCCCCCAGACTGTTGGTATAGCTAAGGTAGCCTTTAGTCTCTTGTCTTTTAGGGTTCATACCTAGGTAAACCGGAAGGCTATTTCTGGTTCACCTTGAACGGGCTTGGAAGGTAACCCTTGTTGAAAGTGTAGGAGGTCGGTTGGTTGATTCCTTCTCTTATGCCTAAGAACCACTTCAAGGATGCCAAGTAATCATTGATCAGCTTTCTTCGGGAAAGTATATCTTTTACCCTTGTTTGATTGCTTGAGGCTTTAGGATTTTTTATAGTGTATGCTCTATGGTTTTTCCTATGTTTAGTTGGCCTTAGGGTGTGATTTGTCAAATTTTCAATCGTGGAGGACCAACCTATTAGAAGGTCAATAAGGTTGACAAACCTTCCTCCTCTTGTCACATTGGAGCCTCCACCTCCACCCCAAAGGCGGAGATTGGATACAAATGTTTCATTTGAACCGGTAGGGATAGGTGAAGTTCTTGGTGAACCAGAACTGATAGCTAACCATTTTGATCTTGATACAGTTGAGATAGAAGAATTGCAGACTGACGAGTTTGCAAGAAATTTTAACACCCCCTTGAATGATTTAAACGATCATGTGATCATTTAGGTTAGACCTTTTGATTGACCTGTATTAGGTGTCCCTATGGGTAGGATCATGTCTTCTGTGGGAGAAAGACCTTTTGTTTTCACCTCAGCCATTTCGGATGAAGGGGTACTACCTACCCCGGTAAGTGCCCCTAGATATAGTCTACCTTCTACACCTTTGACTCCAGTGAGTCCGGTGGTTCAACCACCGGTTCACTCAAACCTAGAAGGTACTTCTGGTGACATGGTTACTGGGATCCCCAGTATACCTACTATTCCTTCTTCCTTTCCATATACTACCCAGAGTGGTTCGGTAGGATCCTCGGCATTTGTCCAAGGATTTCCTTGGAATGGGGGGAATATTTCCCCATCCAGTCCATACATAGGTCCATCTCCTTCCTATGTAGGAGTGCAGTTTGGAAACAACACCTCTTATGGGAAAAGTTTCCAAACTCCCATTTCGGTTTCATTCACGATCTCTCCCTTTTCGTTGTTCAGTGGAGGGATTCCGGCTCCTATCTTCCAGACCCCTGTTTCTATGGGGACGGCCCGAAATTCTTATACTGCACCTCTCACACACAATCCTGTGGCTTACCGGATCCCCAGAGCTGGTCCCATCAAACACTTTGCTTACTGATTTTGATGGAAGATCCTTCCATCTGCATGGTATCCTACTGGCTCTTGAAATTAAGTTGGCAGGAAAAGCAGTGTCTGTTGAAGTAGAAGTGATTGATTCTCCTTTGGACTACAATTTGCTTCTGGGAAGGAACTAGACTTATGCGATGTCTGCTATTGCATCGATCGTCTTTCGTGTAGTGGTTTTTCCACATGATGGCAAGTTGGTTACTATTGACCAACTTGATTTTACCTGAAAAGGTCATTTAGAATCTAATGAGTCTGTTGTGCCATTGGTTGATCAGGTCAAACCTATTGCACAGAGCTTGGGGGCTGGAATGTACACATCAATGATGGGCACATTTGATCTTCCAGCCCCGATTAATTATATTGGTTCTACTAGTGTGGGGAAGTCCATCACTATGGTTGCTGATAGGACTGATCCTTGGGTTCTCCCAACCCCCCATGAACCAGAAGTGCCCCTATCAGCAATGGAGGTTTCTTATCAAACTGTCACTCAAGCCACTGCTGATCCTATTCTAGATCCTCTAATAGTCTCAGATGATCTGGAAGAATTCTATTTGCCCATATGGGTGGAAAACTCTTCACATTCTATCGATTGTTTAGACATGGTTTTACCTTCCGATGAAGATATTCCGGAAGCCATGAGTGGACATGATAAGATTTGTGAGGATCTTCATCATCGATCCTATTTTCTTCCAAAACTAAGCAGAATAGAAAACCAAGAGTTTCGTTTGAGACTGTCAGAAGATGTTGATATACCTATCAACCCTTTGCCTAGGGAAGGAATGTTTGCCGAGGGGAATATGGCAAATATTTTCACTACTATACCTATTAACATCTCTGTAAAACCTGATGTCATGGAAAACATATATATAGGTGCAAACTGCTCTTCTGAGGAGATTTCTATCTATACTTCCCTTTTTAAGGAATTCCACGATTTCTTTTCCTGGTCATATGAGGAGATACTAGGAATAGATCCATTGATTGTTGAACATGAAATCCAAACATATCTTGATGCCAAGCCAGTTCGACAGAAATTAAGACCTGTGAACCAGCGCAAAGCAGCGGCTGTGAAAGATGAAGTTGAAAAGCTGTTGAAGGCCGGTTTTATATATCCCATAGCTTTGACTAAATGGGTATCCAACCCTATTTCTGTTGATAAGAAGCAAGGGACTATCCATATTTGTACAGAATTTAGAGACCTCAATAAAGCCTCTCCTAAGGACAACTATCCCACACCATTTATAAAACAGATCATAGATGCATGTGCGGGAAGTGAGGTGTTTTCGTTTATGGATGGTTTCTTTGGATATAATCAAATTCAAATAAAACCGGAAGACCAACATAAAACTACTTTCATTTGTCCTTGGGTACCTTCGCGTATAAGAAAATGGCCTTCGGATTGAAAAATGCTAGGGAAAATTTTCAATGGGCTATGAATTTTGCTTTTCATGAAATTAAAGCCATTGTCGAACCATACCTTGATGATCTGCCCGCACATTCTCATAAGAGGATCCAACATCTAGATCATTTACGATTAATATTTGAAAGATGCAGATATTATAAAATCCACTTGAATCCTCACAAGTGTGTATTCTGCGTCGAGTCGGGAAGATTACTCGGATTCATAATCTCTAGTAGAGGCATCCAATTGGATCCTTTGAAAGTTGAGGCTATTGTAAATCTTCCTCCTCCTCGTTCTCTCAGGCAACTTCAAAGCCTGCAAGGAAAGTCTAATTTTCTTTGACGTTTTATTGTTAATTATGCCAAGATCACTAAGGGTTTCATGTGCCTGCTCAAACAAAACACCCCATTTGTATGGGATGAAACTGCACAACTTGCATTTGAGGCATTGAAAAAAGCTTTGCTATCGGCACCCTTATTACGTCCACCAGATTATTCTAGGGATTTTATATTATATCTGGCTGCATCGGAGTCGACCATTGGGGTAGTACTAGTCCAAAAGGACGATAAGCTTGTAGAGCATGTTGTTTATTATCTTAGCTGTGCTTTGGCTGGACCTAAACTTAGATACTCCCACGTTGAGAAATTAGCCTTAGCAGTTGTTTATGCTATGCAGAGGTTACGTCACTACATTTTATTGAGAACCACCATGGTAGTGGCGGATTTGAATCCGTTCCAATATGTTTTATCCCTAAGGATTGTTGGGGGAAAATTTAACAAATGGATAGTCCCAAGAGTTTGCTTGGATTTCTAGTCCGCTAAGTCTAAGAAGTCCTTAGTTTTTGCTGAACTTATAGTAGAATTTCCTACTGAAGAAGATGTAGTGTTTGAGGATGTCTCATTCCTAGATGAGCACATCTTCCTGATATCCACCTTTGATCCTTGGTATGGAGACATTCTTATATATCTCCAGAATTTGAAGTACCCTGCAACTTCCTCAAGGGAGGAACGACGTAAGTTACGCCTTCAGGCCAAGGACTACCTCATTATAGGAGATACATTATATCAACAAGGGGTAGATTCTGTTTTGTGTCATTGCCTTACTCATGAGGAAGTAGAGATTGTCCTGAATGATTCCCATAGCGGAGCATGTGGGGGTCATTTATCTGGGTTAGCAATGGCCCAGAAGATATTACGTGCCGGTTATTTCTAGCCCACAATCTTTAAAGATTGTGTGGAAGCAGTGAAGCGCTATCATCCATGTCAGCTTTACACCAGGAAGATGCGGTCACATCCTGCTACGTTATTTCCCATTGTCTCGGTAGGCCCCTTCATGAAATGGGGGATTGATTACATGACATGTAACATAGCCTCGGCTGGGGGGCATAAATACATCATTGTCACTGTTGACTATTTTACGAAATGGGTAGAGGCAATGCCTACTTTTAAGGCCGGCGAGGAAACAACAACTTTCTTTGTATTCAATCAGATTATAGCATGGTTTGGTATACCCAAAGTGATTGTCATTGACCATGGCATTCATTTTCAAAATGACATGATGAGGGAACTGAATACCATGCTCGGATTTAGACAAGAACATTCTTCTCCATACTATCCGCAAGCAAATAGTCAGGTTGAGGCTATCAATAAGACTTTAAAAACTATCCTTAAACGTACAATTGATGCAACCCGTTCTAACTGGCACATCATGTTATATCCTGCTCTTTGGGCCTACCGAACTAATGTAAAGACTGCTACGGGTTTCTCCCCTTTCCAACTCATTCATGGGGTGGAAGCAGTTACTCTGATTGAATGTGAAATCCCGTCTTTAAAGATAGCCATTCATGTGTTACCTGATACGACTGAGATTGAAGAACATCTGGTACATTTAGAATACCTTGATGAATGGTGTAGAGATGTGCTGACTGCTATTCAGGCTCATAAAAATAGGGTCAAAACTCAGTATGATAAATCGGTCGAACCTAAGGTTTTCTCTGAAGGGGAACTTGTCTTGCTTTGGGACCAAGATAAAGAACCTCTGGGGGCAAAAAAATTCAAGGCAATGTGGTTGGGACCTTATGTCGTGTCCAAGGTATTAAGTAAGGGCACATATGAGTTAGTTTATTTTGATGGGAACAAGCTGCCTGAGCCTAGAAATGGGCTCTACCTGAAGAAGTACTATGCTTAGCCTTAGCACTTTTTCTTGTATTTTTACTGTATGTATTTTTTATGTACATTAGGTTGTCGGTTTTGTTTTTTATATTATCTGTTGGTTGTTGCAGATGTATTCTGAAATGTATTTAGGATTTGTTGATGGCGCCAGCTGTCACACTTGTAACCTAGCCTTAGCAACATGGGTTATCTATTCTCCCTCGGGACAGCTTGTTGCCACGGGAGGCACTTGTCTAGGTCCTACTTCTAATAATGTTGCTGAGTATAGGGATGTAATTGAGCTCTTATGGGATGCTTTGTCTTGTGGCATCATCCAGCTTGAGGTCCATTTGGATTCTTAGTTGGTGGTTTCCTAGCTCAATCGATCTTATCAGGTACGAAATCCTATCTTATTATGTCAGTTCATGCAAATTCGTTTATTGGAAAGACATTTTGAGTTTATCACTTTCAATCATATTCCATGAAACCAAAATTCATTGACTGATGCATACGCTAATTACATTTTGGATTGGCATCTCACACACATTTTATAAAAATATACAACAAACATATAAAAACACTTGTAAATAAACTAACAACAAACACCAATATATATACATACATACATATATATATATATATATATATATATGTAAAATATCTGTCCATAGATAGGTAAAGTCTGATGCTCAGATCCCGTCATATACAAAATGTACAAAAATGTTGATCATAGTCCATCAAAATGTCCTAGAACTAAGTTGGACCGCCCTAGTCACTAGGACCTCCTTGGTCCCCATGATCTCTCTACACTCTGGCTTCCTCAGCCTCCTCGACTTCGGCAGCCTCCACCGCATCTATGTATATGAGCACTGCTCTAACTACTCGTCTGAAAAGACGTAGCCAAACCGGTGGAACCCCCACAACAAACTCCTGCATGGCTGTAGGGATATTCTCAATCCGCATAGTAGGTACTCATTGGGTCATCCTGGCCAGCTTTCCCTCTAGTACCCTGATCAATCCTGGATTCTCGCCCACGATAGGACGAACAAACATGTGAGGGTGCCCTTCAGGGTGGACCGATCCAATATCTGCATTTTGACACATGAATAGGGCTAATACTTGTACATATGTATCTATATATCATTTTAAAATTCATAAAAATTTGAAAATGATAAAAATTAAAAATTACTTACCTAGCTCTCCCCATGCTCCTCCTGGAGGGAGGATAAGGTCGAGGTCACCTCAGAAGTCCATCCCGGCATATGGAAACTGCTCCAATGCCGGCAGCTGTCTTTCCCACCAGGTATAAAAGTCATCATCATAGACACTGTGTACTGAGTCTCCTCCTCCTTGACGGAGGAAGATGTCTCCCCACCTGCTCAGCCTTGGTTGACGTGGAGATCTGATTGGTAGAGGTATAGCAGGGTTCAGTGCCGGTACTCTCTCTCGAAGAAGGCCACTAATATGCTTGCATAGCCAAAGTTTTTCCGCCTTCCCCTCTTGCAATCAGATAGTTGCCTCCTCATGATGGGGGAAAATCCCGAGCAACAATGATAGAGAGCACCTCTAAAATAGTCAACTGCCAACCTCATTTGGTGCCTTGTGGCCAAATGTAAAGATGAGGATCCCGATATTCTCACAATGGTGCTAGCTAATATCTAGAGAGTAAAATCTCAGATTTTTGCAACCAGAACGCTGGTTCCTTTTCTTTGAGTACCTGGTGTACAGAACACATCTACATAGTTTTGGACACTTAAGGGGTCACCACCCCTGCCATTTCCCTCCAAGTTCACCGGTGCTCCTCATCGTGACAACCCAGTAATGAAATATATGTCTTCAGTGGTCATCTCTAAGGTTTCACCTTGTAGATTGAACATCCCCAAGTCATGATCCCAATAATTTACCATGAACTCAAGTATGCAGACATTGGACCACATGGGTGATGTACAAAATAATTTCAGTAGCCCACTGGTCCGCAATGCCTATATAGTGGGTGCACTTTGGAGTGCCGCTTGGTCCATCATTTCATGCTCCCTT
The DNA here is from genome assembly GCA_001517045.1 of Pseudotsuga menziesii. Taxonomy (NCBI): domain Eukaryota; kingdom Viridiplantae; phylum Streptophyta; class Pinopsida; order Pinales; family Pinaceae; genus Pseudotsuga; species Pseudotsuga menziesii. Next base: position 216,422 of record LPNX010064332.1, on the reverse strand, counting down.
TCCCTCCATTCCAGAACCATTTTTTACCTAGCAAAAACAAGTAATTTGATTCAGTATTTCCATATCAAAATTCAAAAAATGTTGACTATATTTAAGCCTTTTTTCCTCCATGCAGCATACATGACTGTCTACTTAGACATGTCGCGTACTATACGTGACTGTCTAGTTAGGAAGCCCACATATAGAACACGTATATGCGAGTTTCCATATCTGAAACCCGCGAATGCGTTGTGCTACAGTTCAGGATGCTTTTAAAAATGAAATTTAGGATCAAAACTCATAATTTCTTGGATCAAAATGAAGAGCTTAAGGTGTAGGCTTACCTGCAACTGGTAGATTTCGATTTCGTCGATCCAATTGTCCACAATGATCGAACAAAGGTAGAGGGTAAAACTTGTCTTTTATGGCTCAAAAGTTCAAATGGTGAGTTTTGTTTTAATTTTCAAACTATTTATAGAGATTATATTTCTTAAAGTGGGTATTTTTCTATATTTTGAAATGTCAATCAACTAATACCATACTTCTTTGTTCTTTGGAACAGGTTTTTTCATCCTTACAAGGTGTTGTTGCTTCAATAGGGTGGTTTTGTAATTTCCAATACATTTTGGTATCTTTATTCAATCCACATTAACCTTAGCATTCAACATTTTTCCACATACTATGGTATTCTAAGCCATTAGTCCCTTGTTTTTAACCATTATTCTTCCCTGGCTAGGACCCTTTTTTTTAGTATCCTTCTTATATGCCTATGTCATCCTTTGGTACTCATGCCGCATCTGTTTCAGGTTCAGGGGTATCCTCTTAGCTATTTTTCATGCCAAATAGAGTTTCTTTTGAATCTCTTTTTACAAGCTATCCCTTTATAGGACTCCCCATCCTTATGGAGTTTCTTTAGGCCTAGGTCTGACTCCTTCAAAATAGACTTGACTGCCGAGTTAACTTGTCCATTCAAGCTCGTTAAGAATATGTGAACGAGCATCCGCATTGGTGGTAGGTTATCTATTTCTTGGACCATGCGGAATAATATGAGAAAGGATCACTCTCTTTTCTTTTGAATTGAGAAGAGTATTCTCAGGTATAGGTTTATCACTTTTTCGGACCTGAGGGACTAAATTTACGGAAAAGGAACACCCAGTTTGAGCTTAGTTTTCTCTTTTTCGTGCTCCAGACCCAAACATGAAAAAGATTCCGAGTGTACTTTGTGTCTTTGTCATGCTCGTTAAACACTTAATAACAATGCAACGAGTTTATTGTTGTAAGCCCCATTTCTCGTAACCAAATGGATCATTTCGAGTGATCTTGATTTCCTTCACACTCATAAAACTCAAGCTATTTTATGCTATTCTAGAAGGAGCATTGGGTAGGTGGTAATTTAACCTTTTTCGAACCTCCCTGACTAAATACAAAAAAGGTTCACCTTTTCTTCTTTGGAAGTTAAGAGAGTTCTTATGTGGTATGTTTTATACTTTTTTGGCCTCAGGAGACTAAATTGGACGAAAAAGGCCCCCCTGGAGTCTTCTTCGGAGTTTTCAGACTCTCTAAATGTGAAAACACCAGCTGAGCATGTACTAGTTCAGGCTCATTAAATCCACGAATCAGTGACACTATCAAGCATTATTTTCCCGTCTCTTCAAGCTTGTTAAAAAAATAAGAGGGATCCGAGTTTACTTTCCTGGACTCGTTAAAATTTAACAGGGAAGGTAAGGAAGAAGTTTTCTCTTGTTTTCAGTAATGGCAGCATGTCCTCCTTGAACATAGCACTCTTTGTTTTCCGATATCCATGTTTCAGTGATTACTTTTTCGTTCAACTATTACCCTGAGTTTCTTACTCCTCCTCTTGTCCATTATACCTAGGGAATCTGATCATGTTTCCTACATGACAGATAGGTCTAGTTGTTCCATCTATAAGTTAACCGCTGCCTTGGGTCATCTATGTGTTGTGCTCATTGTTCAAGGACTATACCCAATGTCTGATATATAGCCTGATCCCATCATTGTTATATCTATTATCTATTGTGTCTCCCTTCTTTTTCCCAGTTCCTAGTCACTCTTGTGATCCGTTGGAGGATCTATTGCCTTCCTTATCACATCATGGTTCTGTTTCAGTACTTCCTGATGATGAAGACCTAGAGTTTTGACGTTTGTACCTTAGGATTCACTTTCATCATTGGTGGATTCCTTTGCTTCAGTTGTTGATTATCATCTATTGATTGACAAACTGTTGAATCCTTTCCATGTTCGACTTCAGCTTACCCTTATTCACATGGCTTGGATTGTACTGGTTCTTTGGGATCCTTTATGAAGACCTTAGTTCCTCACCTATGGACTAAGTTACGCAAGATTATGTTCTATCCGTCTACACAGCTTCCAGATCTTTGAAGACTCATCATTATTGTATATTGTGGCTTCAATCCACCTTTGTAATATACGTGGTTTTCATACTCGTATCATATGATGTACTCAAATATTGTAAAGGAGCTAGTGTTCCAGTAAATTGAACATAGCATCCTCAGATGTAACTTTGTATATGACATTACTATGTATTTGTTTCAGGTACTTTCTCTGCTCCATTGGATTTCTGAGTTCTCTTAAAGATAAATATTATAATGTATTTCAGCCATCGTTTCCCTCTGACCTCACACATTAGGGGGCATCTGTTATCCACTTGAATGGCACCTCTCCGTCCGAGTGCCGACATCCCTCATGTTGGCACACAAAAGGACACCTATGGATTGAAGGTTTCCCAAAACACTATAGATGGTCTTATTATGAATTACATTCATCATCCATCCAACTGTTTATTTTTACCCTTTAGCTATGTCAAGTCATATATGCGACTCTCTATATATGAAACTCACATGTTATACATGAGTATCGGTTGTTGCATGTCACGTATAGATGTATATGTGGGTTTCCTTTAGAGAAACTCATGGATCATATGTGAGTTGCTAGTCTTGATACCCACATATACCTACCTTTTAAATTAAAAGTAAAAACACGCAATTACTTGAGATTAGTTAAGCCATTTACCTTAATCTCCTTAACTGTCTCAACCTCCTCAACCTTCGAAACTGCCTTATTTCACCTAGTATAAATACAGGCCTTGGGGAGGGTGTTGGGGATATACACTTGGAGAGCAAAGTTATGCTGGTGGAGTTTACACAAAATTCTTTGGAGCAGTGGAACTCAGAATCCTTTGGCTGCAGAGGAGTCCTTGTCTCAGGCATTGGGTTGTAATCTGAACTCTTTCCATTATTGTTAATAAAGAGAATCCTTCTTCCATATTGTGTCTTGAATGCATCTCATGTATTGTGGTTTAATAAATTTTTATGTTTCAGCATCCTGTATATGATTTATCTAACCCTTTTTATATATATGAATCATCTTGTATTTGGAAGATTGATCCTTGACAGGTGACATTAGAGGAAATTTCAACTCAAAATGGGCCTTTTAACTTTTATTCAAATTCCATGTCATCATGTGTTATCCAATGAAATTGCTTTAAATTTGAAATACCGTATAGGTCTTAAAGACTTTTTAAAAATAAATTTGGGGATAGGTATCATTAAAAAAACTTCTTTTTTTGTTTGTATTTTTTACATATCTCCCTCTGTTTTTACTCAAATTTCGATCAGGATTTCTCATTGGATGTGCAATTAAATTCCACATCCAACGAGTACCCACTTGGAATACTTTTGATGGACCCTGCTATCCCAAAAACAAGAAATACCTGAAAAAATGGAATGATGACATCATCATTCCATTTTTTCAGGTATTTCTTGTTTCTGGGATAGCAGGGTCCATCAAAAGTATGCCAAGTGGGTACTCGTTGGATGCGAAATTTAATTCCACATCCAATGAGCTCTCTCGATCGAAATTTGAGTAAAAACAGAGGGAGATATGTCAAAAATACAAACAAAAAAGTAGTTTTTTTCTTTTCTTCCTCCAAAATTAATAAATATTCTTTTATTATTTTAACTATTATTTTATTAGTTCATTTTAGGAGGCCCATTTTGAGTTGAAATTTCCTCTAATTAGGAGAAACCATCCCTAAAGGATTTGGAGGAGAAGCAAAGCAGAAGACGATAAGCTAGGATCAACCATCGTGTATTGGGTGAGTTTTTCCATCCTCCTATTTCCTTTACTGCAATCTAGAGTCAATTGTATGCAAGTTTATTGAGTATGTTGGTAACCCCAGACCTTCGGTTATAAGGTGTTTATTCATGTACAACATCAGCTTCATCATCATCATCATCACCCTCATCCTCATCAGCTTCATCATCACCCTCATCCTCATCATCATCATCACCCTCATCCTCATCATCATCATCATCATCACCCTTATCCGCATTAGCATCATCATGGTCATCATCATCATCATCATCCTCATCATGATCATCATCATCATCATCATCCTCATCATCATCATCATCATCATCATCATCGTCATCACCCTCATCCTCATCCTCATCATCATCCTCATCATCCTCATCCTCATCGTCATCATCATCATCACCCTCATCTTCATCAACATCGTCATGGTCATCATCGTCATCATCGTCATCATCATCATGATCACCCTCATCCTCATCCTCATCATCATCATCATCATCATCACCCTCATCCTCATCAGGTTCATCATGGCCATCATCATCATCATCATCATAATCACCGTCATCATCCTCATCCTCATCCTCATCCTCATCATCATCATCAACCTCATCATCATCATCACCCTCATCCTCATCATCATCATCATCACCCTTATCCTAATCATCATCATCATGGTCATCATCGTCATCATCATCATCATCATCATCATCATCATCACCCTCATCCTCATCACCATCATCATCATCCTCATTTTCATCATCATCATCATCATCACCCTCATCCTCATCACCATCATCATCATCCTCATTTTCATCATCATCATCATCATCATCATCACCCTCATCCTCATCAGCTTCATCATTGTCATCCTCATCATCATCACCATCATCATCCTCATCCTCATCAACCTCATCATCATCATCAACCTCATCATCATCATCACCCTCATCCTCATCATCATTATCATCACCCTCATCCTCATCATCATCATCATGGTCATCATCATCATCATCATCACCACCACCCTAATCTTCCTCCTCCTCCTCATCATCCTAATCCTCATCATCATCATCACCCTCATCCTCATCAGCTTCATAATGGTCATCATCATCATCGTCAACCTCATAATCATCATCACCCTCATCCTCCTCATCATCATCATCATTCTCATCCTCATCCTCATCATCATAGTCATCCTCATCATCATCATCATCATCATCGTCATCACCCTCATCCTCATCACCATCATCATCATCCTCATCCTCATCATCATCATCATCATCATCACCCTCATCCGCATCAACTTCAACATGGTCATCATCCTCATCCTCATCCTCATCATCATCATCACCCTCATCCTCCTCCTTGTCATCATCACCCTCATCCTCATCCTCATCATCATCATCATGGTCATCATCACCATCCTCCTCCTCATCATCATCACCCTCATCCTCATCATCATCATCATAGTCATCATCCTCCTCATATGATCACCATCATCCTCATCATCATCTTCATCGTCACCCTCATTCTCATCATCATCATCGTAGTCATCATCATCGTTCATCACCCTCATCCTCACCATCATCACATCTTCATTGACACCGTCATCCTCATCATCATCATCACCCTCATCCTCATCATCATCAACCTCGATCCTCATCATCATCGTTCATCACCCTCATCCTCATCATCATCAACCTCGATCCTCATCATCATCGTTCATCACCCTCATCCTCATCATCATCATCATGGTCATCATCATCATCATCATCATCATCATCATCACCCTCATCCTCATCCTCATCATCGTCCTACTCATCATCACCCTCATCCTCATTATCATCATCATCGTCATCGTCGTCGTCGTCGTCGTCGTTTTCTTCATCGACACCCTCATCCTCAACATCATTAGCATCCTCATCATCATCATCATCATGATCATCTTAATCCTCATCCTCATCATCATCATCATCATCATCATCATCACCCTCATCCTCATCATCATCATCATGGTCATCATCATCCTCGTCATCATCATCATCACCCTCATCCTCATCATCATCATCATAGTCATCATCATCATTCATCACCCTCATCCTCACCATCATCATCATTTTCATCGACACCCTCATTCTCATCATCATCATCATATTCATCATCCTCCTCATCGTCATCATCATCCTCATCATCATATTCATCGTCACCATCATCCCCATCATCATCATCATGGTCATCATCATCATCATCATAATCATCATCGTCGTCATCATCATCATCATGGTCATCATCATCGTCATTATCTTCATCGACACCCTCATCCTCAACATCATCAGCATCCTCATCATCATCATCATCATCATCACCATCATCATCATCATCATAATCCTCATCCTCCTCATCATCATCATCATCGCCCTCATCCTCATCATCATCATCATGGTCATCATCATCATCATCATCATCATCATCACCCTCATCCTCATCATCATCATCATAGTCAACATCCTCCTCATCATCACCATCATTGTTCACCATCATCTTCATCGCCACCCTCATCCTCATCATCATCACCATCCTCGTCGTCATTATCATCATCATCATCATCATCCTCCTCCTCCTCCTCATCATCACCCTCATCCTCATCATCATCATCACCCTCATCCTCCTCTTCATCATCATCATCATCATCCCCATCCTCATCATCTTCATCAACACCCTCATCCTCAACATCATCAACATCCTCATCATCATCCTCATCATCATCATAATCCTCATCCTCATCCTCATCATCATCATCACCCTCATCCTCATCATCATCATCATGGTCATCATCATCATCATCAACATCATCATCACCATCATCCTCATCATCATCATCATAGTCATCATCCTCCTCATCATCACCATCATTGTGTACCATCATCTTCATCGTCACCATCATCCTCATCATCATCCTCATCCTCGTCATCATCATCATCATCATTACCATCCTTGTCATCATCATCATCATCATCATCATCCCTCATCCTCATCATCACCATCACCCTCATCCTCATCATCATCATCATGGTCATCATCATCATCGTCATCATCCTCATCATCCCAATCCTTATTATCATCCTCATTCTCATCATCATCCTCATCCTCATCATCATTGTTCATCAGCCTCATCCTCACCATCATCAACACCCTCATCCTCATCATCATTGACACCCTCATCCTCATCATCATCGGCACCCTCACCCTCATCCTCATCGACACCCTCACCCTTATACTCATCATCATCATGCTCATGGACACCCTCAATGTTCATCACCGTCATCCTCATCATATCTAGATAAATGTAAATTGCACATTTTCATTGAGCACTAAATCGCATATGCGATATAGCTCATATACGCTAAATTGCATATGCGATATATCGGGAATGCGTTATGGAAAACATGTAAAATCCTGTCCATTCATTAAAAAGATGGAGTTCAATAATATGCGATATGGGTTTTATAGAAAATCTAGGGTGGCATAGTGTTGGCCACCTTTAACGTATCAAAAGACATAATTCATCTGAACCCGTGCATAGAGAACCGTTCGACATGCAATTTTTTATCATTACTTACATAATTCCATAGTTTTGTATAGGTTTGAGTGGATTTCAATGGGGAATGTACATAATAGAGGATGAAAGTCGGCAAGGAAGGTGCTTACACTGGAAGAAGTAGAAAACAAAAAACAAAAGAAAAGGAAGGATTCAAGAAATCGTCAACATTCATTACATGAGCAAATAGTTCCCATTCCCCCTCAAGAGATACCTGACGTAGAGGCTAAGGAAGATAATGCAACATTAAAAGAAGCTGGTTATACGGAAGTTGATATTATTCATCCATTAGTAGATGGACAATCTTGTGAAGAGTTCAATAATTATGTTACTCCCATTGTAAATGTGACTCGGCAACAACCATGTTCGGTGGTTCAATCTCCTAATCGAAGTTGTGAGCCGATAGTGGATGTAAACATCACTCCAGCAGTTCAAACGGCAAGAAATTTTGCATCAAAACAAAAGAGAACTCCTAAACGAATACAAGTGGACGAGAGCGGATTGACTTCCATGGAAGGTAAGGTGGCTAAACGCACTATCCTTCGTGATTCTTCTCAAATAATGAAACAATGTTTTGATAACAAATTCAAAGCCGGTAAATGCCAACTGTTTTTAGCTTTGCTTAAATCTAGAAATAAGGTAATTGTTAGAAGAAATTTAGGCATAACAACAATGAAGAATATGGAATCAAGTAATCACATTGTTAAATGTCTTGCAGCTCCATTCACATCGATTGGTAAAAAAACTCGTTCAAAAGACTGTAATGTGGCTCGTCGTGTATGGGTTGAATCAATTGTATGTAGATCCACAAGACAACTTTGTTTACTTAAATGCACATCACAAATTGTTCCTTTACATCCAAAGACACTTAAAAAATATTCAGTAAGAAGAGACAACCTTGATGTAGAAGGACAAATGGAAACATTATGGGAATTTAGCGGTAGGTTTCCCCGCAAAGACATGAAGTTAGTCAAAGCAGTGAAGGGCCTAGTGCAAACGTTTTGGCATGATAACACTAGGCCTTCTTCTAACACGAAGGATGTGTTAAAACATTGTAGTTGTTCTCATCATACTGAACCTCATGTTAAGCATTATCTTGACATGACACAAACTCAAGTGTTCGAGATGTTTAAAGTTACCCACATAGAGCTAAGGCTCGGCCAAAGATATTTTGAAAAATGAAAGACTTCGTATGTTAGAATCAATACCATCTGGAACACTTGTTGTTGTAGATACCACATAGAGTTTGACCTATATTACCATACATTTGCACATATACGTCGTTTTTTGCATCCTAACCATGTGCAGGAATGCTCAAGCATAGTACCGCCAATGTCATCCAAATATTTCATCCATAGCATCATGTGTACGAGGAAAGATGGGAAAACACATTACTTAAAACAATGTGTAGATGGTTCTTGCAACAATTGTGGTGGGCTATCCTTATGGTCTTATTGCATCCATGAAAGTGAAGATCAAGCATTCAAGAATGCAATTGTCGAGAAGCAGAACTATCAGTATGAGACATATCAGCTAAATGATGAGAAAGAAAGCAGGAAGATTAAATTGGTGACTTCATAGATAAATTCTTGAATATTGACAAATTAATATTCATGTGCACATTTTTTTATGTGGTTTATTGACATATTAATATTCATGTACCAGGTGCGAGTATGTGATTTTATTCCAGAGTTTCGTGGAAAGATCCAATAGTACATTCAACATGTCGATATGGCATGGTGGCAAGATGAGCAATTCAAAATATGTCGGGACACATTCCCTCTCGAAACAATACTATCAGTGGTTGAATTTGTGGAAAATTACACCCTACAACCACAAAATGAAATTCAAAGTCAATACTATCACTCAGAGCAGGTGAGCATAATGGTGCATGTCACGTATCGACATGGGCAAGATAGCAATGAAGAGAAACGTGTGATACTGAAAGAAAGTCACTTCTACATAAGTGATGACTGGACCCATGAAATCCATTACGTGCAACATTGATTTAAATTATTCTATGATCACGTGATAGCTATGGATATACCATTTTATCGTCATTTCATTTGGTCATATGGTTGTGTTGGACAATTCAAGAATGCATGTGTATTTGAATGGTTGTGTTTGTTGCACATAAAATACAAGGTGCCACATGTATGGAACTACTTTGAAACTGGTCATGGAAAAGGAGATCATGATGGTGTTGGTGCATGCATTAAAACTACCCTTTGAAGGGAATAGATGAATTTTACAGGTGCTCACCTTCGAGACACTGCATCTATAGGCCAATGGTGTGCATCTGTCATGGGAGAACAAGCAACAAGGAAACACTTAGTGTGAAGAATATTCTACGAGGTTACAAATGTGGACCGATCACAAACACCTTGGGTGAACACAGTGCATGGAACTCGACAGTTTCATTCAATTAGAAGCTCAAGTAACTCAAGCCTACAAATTTGGACAAGATTGAAGGATTTCTTTTGCAGTTCCTGTAGCATCAGTGAATAGGGTGATTGTGAGCATACTAATACCATTGATACATGGGATCGAGTGACACTTGGCACCAATTTCAATGGGGGTAATGAAATAGACCATTTGGAAGATGATCAGACACATATTTCTAGAGACTATGATCACATATCGGATCTCATACAAGCAGGTACATGAGTAGTACCTAAATAAGAAAATGCATTTATGTATTGTTTACTCGACCTTTGTAGAATTTAATTTATGTAGAAATTATAAATGTAAGACCTTATTTACAAAATTTATTGTTAACTCGACCTATTTCCTTTCACAAGTCAGATATATGTAGTTGTTGCCCCAAAAAATAATGAATGGGGTTCTTACTATTGGTTGGCATGTTGCTTAGAGGGGAAACAAATCCTTCTAGAACCTGTTACAGATGATGAAAATATTGAATTCCCAACAGGCTTGATGGTTATAAAAGGGGAGTACTTGACACTTGAAACACAACAAAAAAGGAAGGGTGGGTATGTATATCAGGATTATAGACTAGGAGCTATTGTATACCACTTCACCAACCTAGTAGTTGGTATAAACATCAATCTCTGCACACTTGCTCACAAAAATAGGTCACATGTACGATACTTGCTACCTCATATAGACCACGAAATATTGAAGGACACCATCCCCACCAGAGATAATTCGGATGGCCTACTTGTATGAGTGCATTGTCAAGTGCGTTTAACCTTTTTAAAAGTGAATTCTAAAGAACAATTTCCATTATTTAGCCTTACTGTATTACCAATGTAATAAACCTGTGATTGACAAATACCATTCACAGACATAATATTATTCAAAGGATATTGGACACTATAAACACGATCGTACAACCTTGAGTGAGTTATCTATAAACCATGTTTGCACATTTTCATTGGGTTCTCTTTTCTTTCTTATGATGTTACTAATTTCTAGCCTTTCGTGTGCCTAGGATACAAACACCATTGACGGCACATTGGAGGCACCAAGAATGGTGTCTTTAGACACCACCAAATATAGTTCGGAAAATAACAAGCTCTCGAGTTGTTGAAATTTACATTTCTTGATGTTTTTAGTTTAATATACATTTAATTACATTGCCATGTACAAATCAGAATACAACTAGAGGATTTCATACTTACATGAACCAATTAGGGTCAAGACAAGGTACGAGATGGAACTAGAAACACATGAGATCACCAATACTAGGCTTTCATGAGTCACCAAGTTGCATGCTCCAACTAGGTTCAAGACAAGGTATGAGATGTCCAACTAGGGTTTCATGACAAATCATGCAAGTTAGGAGAGGGAACTAGAAACACATGATCACCAATACTTGCATGCACCAACTAGGTTTTCATGAGTCACCAAGTTGCTTCCTGCAATTAGGGTCAAGAAAAGGTATGAGATGTCCAACTAGGGTTTGGTGAGCAATCATGCAAGTTAGGAGAGTGAACTAAAACTACATGATCACCAATACTTGCATGCACCAACTAGGCTTTCATGAGTCATCGAGTTGCATGCTCCAACTAGGGTCAAGACAAGGTATGATATGTCCAACTAGGGTTTGGTGAGCAATCATGCAAGTTAGGAGAGTGAACTACAAACACATGATCACCAATACTTGCATGCACCAACTAGGCTTTGATGAGTCACCAAGTTGCACATGCTCCAACTAGGGCCAAGACAAGGTATGAGATGTCCAACTAGGGTTTGGTGAGAAATCATGCAAGTTAGGAGAGTGAACTACAAACACATGATCACCAATACTCGCATGCACCAACTAAGGTTTCATGAGTCACCAAGTTGTGCATGCTCCAACTAGGGTCAAGACAAGGTATGAGATGTCCAACTAGGTTTTGGTGAGCAATCATGCAAGTTAGGAGAGTGAACTACAAACACATGATCACCAATACTTGCATGAACCAACTAGGGTTTCATGAGTCACCAAGTTGTGCATGCTCCAATTAGGGTCAAGACAAGGTATGAGATGTCCAACTAGGGTTTGGTGAGCAATCATACAAGTTAGGAGAGTGAACTACAAATGCATGATCACCAATACTTGCATGCACCAACTAGGCTTTCATGATTCACCAAGTTGCATGATCCAACTAGGGTGAAGACAAGGTATGAGATGTCCAACTAGGGTTTGGTGCGCAATCATGCAAGTTGGGACAGTGAACTAGAAACACATGATCACCAATACTTGCATGCACCAACTAGGCTTTCATGAGTCCCCAAGTTGCATGCTCCAACTAGGGTCAAGACAAGGTATGAGATTTCCAACTAGGATTTGGTGAGCAATCATGCAAGTTAGGAGAGTGAACTACAAACACATGATCACCAATACTTGCATGCACCAACTAGGATTTCATGAGTCACCAAGTTGTGCATGCTCCAATTAGGGTCAAGACAAGGTATGAGATGTCCAACTAGGGTTTGGTGTGCAATCATGCAAGTTATGAGATGTGCTTTATGAGACGAAACAAGGTATGAGATGTGATTTTATTATGATCGTTAGTGGCATTGGTATTGAAAAAGTGAACTCAAAATGTTTAAAGTAATTATTTGTACATGGTCATATGGGGGATTTGGCTTGGGATGAACTTAGTTCTTAATTCTACTTGAGGAAAAAACCATTCTTTTGTTCAAGAATTAATCTCTTATTCAAGCATTGTCTCAAAAAATACACTAAACGCATGTACATATAATTATTTTCCCATGGTAGCTTACATATCAAAGTCATGGGTTTCCTTGATGGTGCATATCAAAGTGATCCAAATTTTAGTATCATAGGGCATCTTATTTTTCTTTGATATGCATGTCAGTAAGTATAAAGTTGGAACTGGTATTGGAACAAACAACTTTGGATAATTAATGGCCTCAATGCTCTTGATGAAATGTGCTTTCAATGGTGGTGTAAAAAATCTCTAGGTTTTTGTTGACTAGGATCTCACTATAAATTGGATGTTAAACAAGACCTAATTGTCAAATACTGCTACTCTTTAGTACATTTATTTTCAGCATGTTTTTGGGAACTAAACATTATTGTTGATTCTCTTCCTTAAGAAAGTCAAATTCTGGAAGATATGGAGTTAGAAGAGATAATTGAAGGGCCCTATTTGGTTTCATCCTTGTGATTCAAATAAAGGTGACATGTAATATCTATGTATATATTTCACTATTTTGGCTAAGTTAGATAATCTTTTGGTTCATACAGTTTTTTGGATGTATAAGACTATGTGTGTTTCTATATATTTTCTATAATAATATTATTATTATTTTTGGACAATTTTTGAAATTGAGATTTTTCTCCCATACAGGACCAACATGGGAGAAATTTTTGGACAATTTTTGAAATTGGCACATTTGCAAAGATCCTGTAGTATTTTGTCTGCTGTTATTTATTGGGGTATTTTGATGAGATGGAATTAAAGGCCCGTGGTGGAACTAGTGTTACCAAGGTATGAGATGGAACTAGGATTTGGTGAGCAATTTGCAAGTTAAGAGAGGGAACTAGAAACACATGATCACAAATACTTGCATGCACCAGCTAGGCTTTCATGAACAACAATTTGCATGCTCCAACTAGGTTTACCAAGGTATGAGATGGAACTAGGGTTTAGTGAGCAATCATACAAGTTAGGAGAGGGAACTAGAAACACATGATTACCAATACTTGCATGCACCAAATAGGATTTCATGAACACAAATTTGCATGCACCAACTAGGGTTTACTCCAAGCAATTTAGGGTTTGTAGGGTACATGATGTATGTTAGTATGGTATGATGAACTAGTATCACATGCATGGTATGATGGGTTTTTAGGGTATTGTAGGGTATGATATGGTATATATTACACATGCATGGATGACTTAGTGTTAAATGGTACATATTGCTAGTATGTTATGTTATGGTACATGTTATTGTATCGTAGTATGGTATGATGTTAGTGTCATAGGGTAATGTAGAGTATGTTATTGTGTGTATGTTAGAATTGTAGAGTATGTTAGTGTGTGTTACTATGTGTTACTGTGTGTAAATTAGGGTATGTTATTGTATGTTATAATTGTATGATTTTAAAAATTTGATGAGTCGTTTAAATTCTTCCTTTAAGTATTGGAAATTCACTTAAGTTAGCACACATGCACGAACCACACATATGATTATATCACATAGGTGAACCACACATATCATGTTCCAATACCAATTCAACCATGATATCATGTTCCAAGATCAAGTCAACCATATATATGTATAAATTTGAACCTTGCTTTATATTATATATGTATAGCAATAATGTTGTACAAAAATTGCCATGCCACATGGCCATAATACAAAATAGTGAATCAAAAAGTACAGCTGTGTGTACATATGAACAAAAAGATACATCTATGTATGCTCCCTATACATTTTTTCTAGTTATCCTCCATTTTATTACCATTGCCAGAGTCTTCATAGAAGTGTAGATTTATTTTGCGACTGCTCACTAGTGATCCCCATCTTTGAACAAGAGGGATAGGTCTCATTAGTGGAGACTGTAGAAAAACCAACATTTGTAAGTTAATTTACCAACCTTTAAAAATTCTATGTACATTTGTTCAAATTCCAAAACGAAAATAACATTTCTACTTACTGTACGTGAGTAAGTAATCACGGGTTCTGGTGCCTCACTAACAGGGACCCTGATTGGGTGCTCTTCATGGGGGCTTCATTTGTTGACCAATATACTATCACGTTAGTTCATATTGTGGGTTTTTAAAATTATCAAAAATTGAACCAATATATTGCAGGTATTGGGGGGATAAGGGGTTTAAGGTGGGGCTCGGTAGGGTGGTTTATAAGGATTGAACTATAAAAAGGGGTGGGGAGGATGTTTTAAGTATTGGGAGAGGGTTTCAACAAAATGAGTTTGGGTCAATATTTCTCAAAATTAAGGGTATTCTTTAATATCCCATGATTTCACGTGCTATGTGAGAGGTTCACTAAGTGAAGTACCCGTGGTGCTCTTCTTGCACCACTTGCTCACTATCAGGCTGCATATATATATATATATATATATATATATATATATATATATGCCAATGTCAACAAATATACATGTACCTTGGGGGGGGAGAGGTTCATCAATTTGGGTCTCTTCAAGCACCAAATCAGAGAAATATATGTACACAAACGTACAAAGAAAACGATCTATATAAACATACCTACTAGCTCGTCAAAGGTGGGCCACCGGTTTGGTGCTCTTCACGGAATGGTGCCTCACTAGGGGCCTACATATAAAGTAGCATATATATGTCAATTTCATATAAAATAGTGAATTAGAGACATATATACTACCTAGAAGGAAAATTATGAACTACCAAAGAAAGCGAAACATACATACCTATTTGGGGGGAAGAGATGGGTTGACAATAACCTCGCTTTGGTGCTCTTCAAGCACCAATGTCACAATAGGTTCCTACATAAAGTAATATATGTCAAAGCGATACAAGTTACAAAATGATTTTTCCAAACAAAGTGAAACATAATTAAAAGATTATAATTATAACCATATTTCAAATAATACTTCTGTCTACGAATCTACCTTTGCATGAGAGGGAATAGGCTATGATACAATATACTCATCCTGGGAAACCTACATAAAACATGTTGTATCAAAATTTGGATACATATTGAATGTTACAATCAAGATATGTACACAAACTTACAAAGAAAGTGATCTACATAAACATACCTGCTGGATCGTCAAAGGTGGGCCATCGGTTTAGTGCTCTTCATGCACCGGTGCCTCGCTAGGGGCCTGCATATAAAGTAACATATATATGTCAATTTCATATAAAATAGTGAATCAAAGACATATATACTACCTAGAAGGAAAATGATGAACTACCAAAGAAATCGAAACATGCATACATCTGTCTGGGGGGAAGAGGTGGGTTGACAACAACCTCGCTTTGGTGCTTAGCACCACTGTCACAATAGGTTACTGCATAAAGTAACATATGTCAATGTGATACAAGTTACAAAATGATTTTTCCAAATAAATTGAAACATAATTAAAAGCATATCATTAAAAGCATATTTCAAATAATACTTGTGTCTGGGAATCTACCTTTACATGAGAGGGAATACGCTGTGATACAATATACTCATCCTGGGAAACCTGCATAAAACATTTTTTTATAAAAATTAGGATACATATTGAATGTTACAATCTATACTATAAATATGTAAATAAAGTTGACAAATTAACAAGTATAATTCTTACCCCTATTGGTGAAGAACCAAACCCATAAGCAATATTGATAGCCACATCAATGTTCTCAACGTTGATCGGCAGACTATGCAACTGTGGTGTGCCATGGGACACCAGCTGTATATTTGTTCACATAATTTATTAGATAATTAAATAGAAATAAATTGCGAAACAATTGAACATTTTGACATGAAACAAAATATAATATTAAAATAATGAGTTTTACTTACAAAGCGAAGTAATCCATCATCTTGGAAGTTAGAAGCAAGGCCATATCATATGCCTCCACACGATGTGCAAAAGTGTGGAGTAGCATGATGCTTTGAAGACTCTGCATCTCTTATGTGATCTGTAGATGGGTCCATCATAGAAGTTCCAGCCCCTTGGTCTGCATTTCCTTGGACATCAGTCCCATGCTCAAGAAATGTATCTGCCATGTCAAATAATGCCTCATGTGTATACTCAATGATAGGACCTGCAGGAGGATACACCCGAGGGGGTTTTGGTGTGCGTGGTGGGCATGGCACATGGTTAGGATCTGTCTTGGCACCTTCCCTATCTTGGGGTATCCCATGACCAACACCCTAGTTTCCTAAGAGATTGAAGTAGTTAACATGTTTCCCTAGGATGAATTCTGCATACAACTTCCTAAGGAAATAAAATGGGATGTCCCTATTCCCATGGGGGTCTTCATCGAAGAACATATAGCAACGATCCATCCAATTGGCCTTTATATTTGGTTCAATGCACCAGTCTATGGAAATGTGTGGTCGACTGGTGGGTGGAACCAATTCAGTGCTAGGGTCTCGGAATAATGAAAATAACTCGTCTTTTGTAATTTTAAGGGCTTTGATGTCTGTATGAGTCAATCCATCGGAGTAGTATTGCCTCATGGATTCTCTATACGAGGTAATGTTGTACGGATCTCCTTGGGCATCAAAAATTGTGTTTGTTATTGTGTCCAATGCATCGGCTAAAGAATCTCTCAAATGACCCCCCCCTCTAATAGATGAGCTAAGGTGCCTCAATGATGACAAGCGCGCAATAATCTGTGCATTTCTATCTTGTTCCCCCTCCAAGTTTGGGTTTGGTTGTGGGTTAGGTTGTTGTGGGTTATTAGAGGGTGGGTTTTCCACATTGTGTTGTTCATTTGTGTTGTATGTTAATATTTAAACAAAAAACTACAAGTTATTTTACTTATAATCATTATTTGATTGGTCACATTCAATTATTTTTTTAAATTTGTTCAAAATAATTATAAAAACAATGAAATTATGGAAAAAATTAAAGAATGGAAGACTAAGTGAAAAGGATAATCTTGCATTTACCTTCCATTGGAGAAATCCACCTCGAACTCAACCTCGACCTCGAAAAGCTAAAACACAAATCACACTTGCGCTATTTTGCTCTTGCGGTTTTTTGCTGTCCCGATCCTGTGAAAATGAGATTTGAGGGGCCTGTGGCCTCTGTTTTATTTTATTTTTTGCTTTTCAATATCCCATATGCGATATATTGCACTTGCGATATATATTGCATATGCGATATTGAAAAGTAAGGAACTAAGGATTTTTTAAAACTAAGTGCATGTTGTCTCATGGGAAGTGCATCCCTCTTGTGCTTGCTTCTATCATACCTTGGATGATTATTCTTCCATTCAATGTTGTTGTATTCATTTCAATTAGGGATTTTAAAGGAATTTGTGTTGATTTTAGTCTTCTCCTCAATTGACTTGAATATTTCTTCAACGGTGTTATGATTGTTGTCAAAACAAAGACTACGCTTTTCATGTGGAGATATTTAACAACCAAATATTTTATCTCAAATCATGGTGCTTTTCTCAAATTTTGAATTTGTCTCCAACTGAGAAACTATCTTATCCAAATATTCTTCTATAGAAAGGATCTCAAACTCTTTCCTTTGAAAAAGTTATTCATTCTCTTGAAGTTGACTTGTTAGGTCTTCATTATTTTTCTTGGCATCTACTATTTGACTTTTCTTACACCAACAATGGCATTTTCAAATTATTTGGTTCTTATGTATTTGTTTCGGTTCCTTTATTAGGGAGATAATTTCATCTTCTTGCTTGAAATTTTTTTCCTTCTCCTCTAGTTTATTTGTCAGGGTTTGTTGTGTATTTTCAATTTTTCCTTTCAATCCAATGTTAAGACCTAAATGTTGGGAACATTTCCCCCTATTGGGCACAGTTCCCCCTACAGTGTGGCACGGTTTACCTCCTATATGGAAGTGTATTACATATTATTGATGTAGGCTTGGGTCTATTAGTTGTTATTGTACACATATGTCTCCTATATATAGTAAGGGGATATTCTCATATTAGTAAGCATTGCATATTGTCTTGTCTTGGGTACATAATTACATTGTGTAAGGAGGTTCCTCCCTCAAAGAGGATTGTTATTTATCTGTGTTCTTCATTATTCGGGTGTGTATTACTCTCTTTTATCATGTTTCTACTATTTGTGTGTTATTTATGGGACTTCGTTGCATAACCTCCAAAACTAATCTTTTAGTCCCTTCTTTTGAAATATAATATTCATCTTGATACTTTTGCAATTGCTCCATTAATGACTATTTTTCTCTTTCATCCTTCCTTAGTTCACATAGATAACTAATAAGTTCTTCCTCTAGATATACTTATTATTTGGTTTCAAAGTCTTCTTTATCTTTGGAGACTCTGCTTTTTCTCTCAATGGCTTCATCATTTGTTTTGGGTTGTACCTCATTTTATTGAGAGAGTTTCTTTTGAATAATGATAGTATATATTCTCCTAGAGCTATGTAGTTTAATTCCATTGTCCCATTTTGTTCTTCTCACAATATGATAGGCCATTCAAAATTGCATTCATTTTCTTTGGATTGTCTTTGTGTACATTATTTGTATTGAACCTTTTGGTTGATTCTTTGGATTTGTGTATCCATTATGAACTACACTCCAAATTTCAAGCTCAACAAATTGCATATATGCCTCTATTCTGATGCTCCATGGTACATAATCTATTCCATTTAAAAAGGGAACTTTTTTAGGATATACTGATTGAAATTCCATGAGTAATCTATGGGATATGTCTTCTAGTTGTCAAACTATGTGAATAAAACATGCTTTGACACCAATTCTTTGAATATTTATAGATGTTGAGATTGGGGGGGGGGGTGAATCGGTATCAGACACTTCTACCAATTTTAACTTCATCACTTCAAGTAATAATCACACATTAATAAAACATTCAACAACCATTCAATAGAAATGCACAATACATAATGATTTTACATGGAAATCCAAAGAGGGAGAAACCACCAAAGTTGTATCCTTTATTAATAAATTGTTTTTTGATTCCTCGTACCACCATATGCGATATGCAACATTTACAAAACACATATGCGATATATCGCATATGTGATATGCAACATTTACAAAATGCATATGCGATATATCGCATATGCGTTTTGTAAATGTTGCATATCGCATATGTGATATTTAACATTACAAAATTCATATGCGATATACCACATACTCGATACGTTTTCACAAACCTTAGCCTTTTGTTTGGGCTCGGGTTATTCCAAACGTACCATCAATAATGCATATGCGTTCTTTATTTGCACTTCGAAAGTGCGTTTCTGATTTCCTAAGTGGAACCAACTTCATGCGAGTGCCC
>LPNX010064332.1:183500-196216 GCA_001517045.1 Pseudotsuga menziesii | reverse complement strand
CCCCCAAAAAAATACTTGTTGGATCCCCCCCCCCCTGTTGGACTATTTTTTTGGCGGGGGGTGGGGATCGGAAATACCCCCCCAAAGGGTTTACCTAATAGTTTCTAAAGGTAGCATTATAATTAAAATATTATATCTACTATAATATATAGTAGGATCACAAAAATAACAATGTCCAAGCATAGAAATAATAGACCCAATATTTTGACCTGGGAAACCACAAGGGATAAAACGCAACAACCTTGTGAAAGAGATCTTAGCTCAAAGTACAACATACATCCAAATACATAGTAATAACATATAGCAGAATATCGATAAACCCCAAGAAAAAAGGATAAACTCCTCCAAAGAAAGGGAACCCTAGAAAATACGTCTTCTAACTAGTAGTGAAATTCTTCCTTGAGTGGAGTGAACTTGGTTGGGTGAAAATGAGCGACGCACCTTGTTATTTATAGTTGACTTTATTTTTTCTTGTTCACTTTAACCAAGACCAACTTGCACACTTAATCTGGTCTGACTTGTATTTTATGCATAATAATCATTGTTTATTATTAATATATTTTCTAAGGCCCACTCGGTGAGGATGCCTCACACAGCTACTACATCAACAATCCCTCTTATCCATGGAAGAATCACCATACTAGAACACCACATATGGATATAATTTGTAAATCAAAACTGTCTCTGACATCTCTATATCATAAGCAAGTTCTTCCAACACAATATTAGTCCATCAAGAAGTGTCAACAACTCAACCTAGTCCATCGGGGAGTCAATATGCACCAAATCAACCCTGTCCATTGGGGAACCTACATGTAAAAACTCAAATTATTCTATCAAGGAGTCAACAACTCAACCCAGTACATTGGTGGGTCCACATACACCAGCTCAATCCATTCCATTGGAGATCCTACATGTAATATGCACTAGTATGCACTAGTTATATGCACCAGTCTCTCCACCCCATCATAGGGTGTCTTAGACATATACCCACTCAGTCTAAGAGTGTCTAAGAGAATGCACTAAATTTCTACATCACATCACATGATGTCCAAGAGATCTCCCCACTCAGTCATAGAGTGTCCAGGAGCATGCGTTGGTCTCTCCATCCCTTCACAGGATGTCTGAGAGATCTCCCACTCCATCACAAAGTGTTCAAGAGAATGCAATGGCCTCTCCACCCCTTCACAAGGTGTCCAAGAGATAGATATACCCACTCTATCATAGAATATCTAAGAGAATGTTGTGGTCTATCCACCCCTTCATAGGGTGTTCTAGAGATATCATCACTCCATCACAGAGTGTTTGGAAGAATGCAATGGCCTCTCCACCCCTTCACAAGGTGTCTAATAGATCTCCCCAAAACATCATAGAATATACAAGACAATGCAATTGTCTATCCACCCATTCACAGGGTGTCCAAGAGATCTCCCCACTCGGTCACAAAGTGTCCAATAGAATGTCACAATGAAATTATCCTTCCCTCTCAACGAGGGAGTTAACATGGGACTAATATCCCCACTCCATCACAAATTTACCAAGAGAAGGTATGGTCCCATTTTTAGACATCTAGGGGCTATTCCCCCCACTCTATCATATAGTGTTTGGGATAATTCATTTCCCCATTCTGACTCATCTACCCTTGGCCAAGTCAATGACTAAAACTGGGCAAATGTTTGCTTGATGTTGTAGACATCCATCTTCACAAATGGCACATAATGGAACATGTGGGCCAAATATTCATTTGCATGAGTAATGTGGTGTAGTGAGATCCATTATTGATGCACACAACCTCATAATGATTTACATGCAACACGTGTACACCAAATATTCTCTTTATAGAGAATCTACTATTTTGTTACATGAAGGAAATGTTTTGGGCAACACTGCTTGCATTGGCTCTCAACCTTGATATTTTTTAGGATTTGATACATCAACATAGTATGAAATATTTTGATTCCTAGACTCAAAATTGAATGCCTTGGAAAATATTTAAATCCAATTTTTGATTGGCTAACCTAAACAAGCTGATATTTGATCAAATCAAGGACATTATCTCAAATTTATGTTGACAAAGTCAGGCCCAAAGCCTCTAAATCTAGATTTAATTATTATAAATGAATAATAGCCAAGGCCTTAAAGAAATATAAGCACAGGGATTGTTTTTCATAAACCTATTTAGATGGTAAATTAAGTGATTTATGGATGAATATACTCCTATTTTACAACGTGGTTACTCCCTACTTGGTTGCTTGGATCCACGACTAGCATGTTCGTATTCTTGGTATTATTCTTGTGGTTCTATGGATTCACGTTAGGATGTAGCTTCCAACACTTATATTTGGTGGGACCATCTATATTACAATGGTTGAAATGGTTATTTGGATGCTTGCATTGATTTGTAGTGGTTGTTGTGTTCTTATCCTATTGTTTCCACTTTTTGTTTTCTCCTTGGAAGCATCTTGGTTGCCTTTCTTTTTGGAACCACTTGGTTATCCTTTAGTCATGTCCATATTCTCCATATATTGTTCTTGCAAACAAGCCTCATTAATTGTCATGGGTTTAAAGAGCATCACTTGCCTCCATAAATGTCTATTTAGACACCCCAAATATTTGATGAGTACCTCTCTTTTCTTTGTATATATATCCAACATAATGGCCATTTTTTGAACTAGCTAGTGTACTTTTGCACACTCTCCCCTTGCTTCTGTTGGAACTCATGCCAATAGGTCCATTAGTCCTCTTTGTACCAAATATGCTAGAACTAGGAATTAATGAGGGTTTTAAACAACTCCCACTTAGTTAATGGGCAATCCCTCCAACCTAAGCATCTCGGTGTGACTTTCCCACCATGTTTGAGAATGGCCCTCTACCTTTAGTCGAGAACACGAAATATTTTTCTAAAATTTTAGGTTATGAAAATTGAAAATGGAAGTGAGACTCGGGATATAGCAAGCTCATTGTGGCTGTGAAGATCTAGCCTTATATTCCTTAAAAAAAACATTTCTTAATAGATGTGTGAGAATCCTTGATTTAGTAACACAACTTCAATGTAGATTGGATTGAGAAGAATATATTGCACCTGTACCAATCCCTTCATCAAATTAATAATAAGTATAGAGTCACTCATCAAATGAATCTTCTGAACTCTTTTTCCGACAACCTAAGCTAATATCAATTTTAGATCTAGAAATTTTTCTTTTTTGTTGGTACCCTCCCAATCTGTGCCATTAACTTTATAAAATGTGAGTTTAAGAAGTTTAGAATACCACCTGTGCCTCCCAAAAAAATATTCCCTTGGGTTGTACAATCAATATAATCCCATGGAACAAATTTTTCACTAATTTATGGGACCACCACTCTCTTTCCTTTCACTAATGACGTTTGTTTAAAGTTTTCTATGATGCTTAGCCTTTGTGTTGCTATCAATTGTGAAACATTAAACTTTTTTCTCAATTTTATTAGTATTAACACCCACTAGGGCGTCATGTCATGATGGATAGTACAGGATATATAGCATGCCTTGGGGAGGTTTGATCCTGAGTGAGGAGGGCCATAGTCTACCATGAGACATTAAACTTACCATCAAATAGTTCACCATTCTTTTCCAGCCACACCCCTTAGGTACATAGTAAAGGTAAATCTCTATACTTTTATAATTTTATGTTCTCACACACAAAGTTTAAGCAGGCATTGATAAGGAACCTAACTCATAAGCCTTCAATACAAATACCTCTTTTCAATATACCCATACAATCCCAAATAAGAACTATATTACTGAGCATTAGACTCATACAAATATCGATCTTCATTAGGAACTTGAATTTCTAAATTATTGAGTACCACCAACACAAATCCTACTCAACCTTTGCTTCCCTTAATAGTTTGCAACACAAGTCCTAGACTAGGTTGTATCACAAATTTGTTTGATATTAGCATAAACAAATACATACGAATTCCAAAAAGGATGGGGATATCATACTCTAGTACTTGTACTTGTATGGAGAGCTCCAACTCTTGTTGGTTATAGAAATCCTAGACAAAAAGAGGGACCAAAGATGCGGAAAAGTGGGGTTAAACATGATAACCATGACATAAACATCCAAAAGAACCACACTTACGAAACCCTGTTAATGTTTCTTTAGTCAATCCTTTCTTAGTTGGCCTTAGTCAATAAAAGATATGGCAATATTGTGAACTTTAGGAAATCGATCAATAAAAGTTATGTTTTTTATGTAATTATTGGGAGAAATATCAAGAATTGTGTGTGAGAGGCTGATGAATTGATAGGTCCATTCCATAGTTTTGACAAAACATGTTTACTATTTTCTTCACTCCCTCCTCCAATGACATTTACAGTTGGGACTAGCCTCCACTCAGCAAATCACTTCCTTCTTTCTAGTGCTCCCCTCCTCTAGGGGCTTATAGATATTGACATAGGAAGATAGTGCTTCTAACAATAGAACACCTCTATGTCCTCCCAACCCCATCGATGTTGCTAGTCTTGACTCCATCCCAACACTCAGTTGTATGCATCCAACTCACAACAATAGGATCCCCACTACCGACTTCGACACACTACCCATTATAGATCCCCTTCTAGTTGTTATAGTTCTTTCATACATATTACTATTTCGAGTTTTCCTCGTTTAGATCTAGATATTAGGAGAGACACTTCTAGTGTGTACCATGGCATACTCACTATTTTTGGATCTTAGATCCCAGATCCACTCTCATTGTCTATTTATTTCCCTATTTAGACAATCCGTCATGACCTAGGAGTTGACATATAGCCCATAAGCCATAAATGAAAATATTGTTGATGTCGACTTCGATGTACAACATGGGCCAACGCAAATGCATTAGCCCTCTATGTTAGGAGCTAACAAGACCAAAATTATAGGATGCAATAGTTGTAGGACCCATTGATGAATAAAGTGAGAGAGGTTCGATATTGTAAATAAGAAACCTTAGATAGGTATTCACCTTCCCTATATCCAATAACCATTAGGGAGGTTGACTACTAGTTTGATTCCCTCTTGGATGATATGTCTTCTTCTTGATTGTGTTCTCTCTTGAGATGACAAAAATAGATAGATTGTAATTCGTATTTTGACTCCATCATTATCTAAATACCCCCCCAAGAGGTTATAATTTCAAGAAGAAATAGATATTTCTAGATTGAATACAACCTAGTTTTAGTCTCCAAACATTTGAAGGTATCTAACACATTGCTCCAATACAAAAAAACATCAATATTGTTGCAAAACTAAACTCTACTATGTTGTTCATAATAACATAAAAAACACATTAAAAATAATTTATATGAATTTAATAAAAGTAGAATTATGTCTACTCACTAACACCTAAATTACATCAGATAACACCACCAAAAAAACCAAAAGGTTTGTCCTTTCCCACCTCTAAATTTGAAATTAAAATTACATTCTAATGCTTCTTTACTTGACCATAGAACCTTAAATATATATTATTACATATTTATAAACTAAACCAACAAAAAGACACACACACACAAAGATATATATATATAGTCACATAAAAGAAACCATCAAGATAAATAAAAAATAAAAAAAATCAGCACCATAAATTTTTAGGAAGTTTGAAAACGAGTTACGGCACATGAATGGGGGTTTTGATCCAGCCTTCCAACCACTACATGTGGAACAGAGAGAAAAGAGGGTCAAGAGAGGAAAGAACAGGATATGCAAGAGAATATGTTGCAGAGGCGTCCAAATTGTCTTATGGAAAGAGGTACATTAGAGCATGATTGGAAAGAAATGGCTAAAACCTGAGTCAGGTACAAATTTTAGTACTGCAAATGATATTTTGGAAGTTGCACCTACAAAATGGATAGTTGACATTGCATGTCCAAATTTGAAGCCTGGATTCATGGTTCTCTGCATGTTCCATTAGTATTGTATAGTACAAAGTTTGGCTTGGCTCTTCATGCTACTATGAATTTTCCTTGTTCAAAAATAGTGTGCCCTGTCTTCTCCAATGATTAGTGATGGGGTGTTGTCGTATCTCTCTACAGTCCTGGGTTCTTGGTTCAGTGATGACCGAAAATGGTGTACCTCTTGTTAGCATTCTCAGCCTGGAGATTTATTTCTCTTGTTAGCGGGTTCTTCATGCTTCCCCTATTCTTTGTTCGTAAGAAATGGTGTTGTCATCCTGTTGATGCAGTTTGGTTATTGTTTTCACTATGTTTCAATTTTACATTTCTGGTTGTTTTCATTAGTTTTGATAACCAATAAAAACCCTTCATTGCATTTTTTTTATTATACTGCATAGCCTCCCATGGAAAACATCCTCTTGAATCATGTCTATTATATATCAAATACATATGAATTTATATTAAAACAAATTCTACCTAGTCTTGAATTTGAAATCTAACTGAACTCTAAAAATAGAAACTATTACAACTGATTTGCTTCATTTCAGGAAATAGACTGCTCAAAAATAGGATTCAAATCCCCACCTACATATCTCAAATATTGACAGTTGTGTGAAATATGAAATATTGTTTTGTAATTGACTATGTTCCTGAAAAAATCCATATCTTCATTTTCTCAGATGCTCCTCCAGATCCTTGGAATCAAATTTTGAAGTTGATGACTCAGATAGTAAATTGAAATTCTAGAAAATTGCCCTTTGAAGATGACTTAAATTCTCCCAAAATATAATACCTGTGTAACAAATGAGATATTTTTTTGAATATTGGCCCATCCTGAAGAAATGAATTTATATTAAATCAACCTCTACCTAGTCTTGAATTCAAAATCTAACTGAACTCTAAAAATAGAAATGATTACAACTGATTTGCTTCATTTCATGAAGCAGACTGCTCAAAAATAGGATTCAAAGCCCCACATGCATATCTCAAATATTGATAGTAGTGTGAAATATGAAATATTGTTTTTTAATTGACTTTGTTCCCGAAAAAACCCATGTCTTCATTTTCTGAGATGCTCCTCTAGATCCTTGGAATCGGATTTTGAAGTTGATGACTCAGAAAGTAAACTGAAATTCTGGAAAATTGCCCTCTGAAGATGACTTAAATTCTCCCAAAATATAATACATGTGTAACAAATGAGATATTTTTTTGAATATTGGCCCATCTTGAAGAAAAGCCTCTCTCAGTTTCTGAAAATGCATCTTTATTTGGCGGAAACAACTCTTTGAACTTAATGACTAAAACAAATATTTTCATTAAAAATATGCTATGTTTCTACAATTGATATCTGATACTTTGTTTGTTTTTCTTGATGTTGAATATGGAACACTTGCTGATGATGGTATTCTGATTGTATAATATCCTTAAATGTTCTTTCAAGTTTATTTGTAAACTGGCTTTCGCACTCTATCTTAAGTTTATTTGTATAAAATGTACTAAGTGTTATTCTCAACAATTCAAATGCAATTACGCATATTGTATTTGAAGCCTTCGCATATTCCTTCCTCAATCTATAATCCATTTAATATTAGGATATATGCCAAACCATGCTCATAGGGAGCATCCTCGTCCTTTAAAAATCCTATAAACCTCACACCCTCATTCTATCCAAAAACAGAATAAGAGATGAAATCCATGCCTGATTAGGCATATTTTCAGGCCTCTATGCACTTTAGTTATTTGTGAATGTCCAATATCTGGGATACTTGGATCTATCAAAGAACGATCTCACAAAAAAACTTCCTTAATAGACGTCTATATATATTATATTTTTCTTAATCTCTCCAGTAATATCCTATGACTATCCATACTATTGTTAGAGCTTAATAACATTGGTCTAGAAACTCTTGATTTGTCCCATAATAATATAAGCTTTGAGGTCATCCTTGATTGGATTACAAACTCCATTTTTTTAGTGGATATGTGGTTGGATGGTTGTCGTATTTCAATGAGATTCAATTACCAAGACATGACTTCTCCTTCTCTTTATACATCTCTCTATGAATCCAACGACGCCATCACAAGGGACATAGATAATCTATTCTAGAACATGGGTGCATTAAAAAAAGTGAATCTAGCTAGTAATCAATTGTGTGAGAGCATTCCATCATCCATTGGAATTCTATCTTGTAGCATATTCTTCTCAATTTTTTTAAAAATTTTTAGATGCACTATAACTTTTGGCATCAAGAAATGTAAATATTATTGTATCTTTCTTTACAAATATAACTATAAAAAAAATCATAAAATGTAGGCAATCGGTCCATCTACACAATAGAAGAATCTCTATGATAAAGTTGTCATTCAATAGTAAATGAAGTATATTTAGTTTGTTCCAACCAATTAGAATACCACTTGATCACATAAATGTGGCCTTATCAAATCTTAGTTGTTTGAGGAATACTTATGCAATTTAACATAATGGAAGATCAAATTATGCTACCATTCCTGTAGATAGTGGCCTTATGTATGTGAACAAAGTTAGAGAATGAGATAAAAGAGTTGATCTAGTTTTATTTTAGAAAAATAAAATATAGGAAGGGAAGAGACATGACTCCCTTTTCCTTTTCCATGGCCCATGGGTGCATCCATGGAGCTGGGTTACACTTTTTGGCAAGGCACTTCTGGAAAAAACACAAAAACGTACCTCGATCGAGCAATTTTTAAACCCTCGATCGAGGTCATAACACCTCGATCGAGGATTTAACAAGCGCTCGATCAAGGTTTTCTTAAACCCTCGATCAAGGTGTTAAAAACTCGATCGAGGGTTTATCAAAACCTCGATCTAGGTTTTAAGACCTCGATCTAGGTTTTAAGAAAACCTTGATATAGTTTTTGAGACCTTGATCTAGGTTTTAAAAAAATCTTGATCTAGTTTTTAAGACCTTGATCTAGGTTTTAAGAAAACCTCAATCTAGGTTTTAAGACCTCGATCAAGGTACTTGTGCAAAAAAATTCAAAAAGAGGTTTTAATAGTAGCTCGATTGAGGGTTTATTAGACCCGTGTTCGAGGGTCTAATAAACCATCGATCGAGCTACTGTTAAAAACTCGGTCGAGGGATTCAAATACCTCGATCGAGCTACATACCTCAATCGAGGGCCTACAAAATAGAGAATTATCCCTCTTACAGGAAAATAAATATTTCTCTATGTCTTCCAGTGGTGTAAACCCTGCCATTCATGGCACATAACTGAGCGGAGTTTATACTTTTAGATTCATCACCAAATCCTCTATCCATTGAGGTATCATGCATGATTTTTGGCATTCATATGGGTTTTTTTTCTTATTAGTTCTAAAACTTACACTTAGAAAAATGACAACAACTTCAAAGTAGCTCAAAGAAAAATCCGTAGGGTAAAAAATACACATGCAAAAATTTCTTAAAAATGCATAGCCCACACATCGACGCGTCCTCTTTAAAAGAGTATCTTTGTTTTTTAAATTTTTGAAAACATTGAAAACAAAGTTGGGATGGACACACATGTGTATAAAATGATGATGAAATCATATGTGGTCACTTTCGAAAAATAATAAATAATTGTATATTGCGAACTAAATTAACAAAAAAATATGCAGACCACAGTGCATTTTGTGTAGATCATGCTCATATTTTTTTTTTGTAAATTATTAATGTAATATTGAATTATTGGGGTTGGACACGAGCCACTTATTAACTTCTTCAAATTTTTAAGGTTACACAGTTCATTAAATGCAAAATTTCACACAATAAATGACATCGGAATATTTTTTTAAAAATATCATTGGGAAGCCAACATAATATTCTACAATCTTTTTTTACTACAAGTCGAAATTCACATGGCATATATGTGTTTCGAAGGATTATATCTAGTGCATGAGTAAAAATCAGGTTTTCATCACCAAATTTGGCCAAAACATGTTACCCCCCTTCATGGAATCACCCCCATGTCTTTGGAATCCTTGACCTATTTCCAGATTTGATTTGTATCCAACTCAATTAATTTGTGAGGTCCTATAGACATATAAATTAACCTTATCTTTATGATATAGGATACAAATATGGGAATTTTATTTCTAGTGGGATGTTGTGTCATTGGAATCCCTAGAGGATGTATGTCAGTGTACAAATAATAAGATCATGACTACATCTATAGAGAGGATCAACAAGAAGATGATATGCTGCTAATGACCACAAATAAATATCCCAAATCTATGGTTTTCTAGTTACACCTGGAAGATCTAATTTTTGTGTTTATAGTTGACATGAGCATCTACTACAAAGAAATATTTGAAAAAGGGATGATGAAGTAAAATATGAGATAGTTAAGCTAGATAATTGAATTTATACATGAATTATTATATATTTCCATCCTTTAAATCTCTACTGAACTATAACATACAACCTCTAATGCCTCTAAAAATATGTGCTAACCCTTCTAATAAATCATTGGTCTCACCTGCTCTGTTTTTAATCATTCCTGGGCATTTTTTCTTAGCTTGATACAATACATTGTCTTTTGACAATGTTGATAGATCCCCCTTGATAAATTATTTTATCCCTAAAGTACTATGTGTGGAAGTATTCTTGGGCCATCCCATGAATATTTTTTGGGGGTAGATCCCTGCACTAAATAAATATTTTGACAGTAATCTATTCCTCAAATAGCATTGAAGTACATGTAATGTCCCTTCATGACCCCATCCAAAAAAATACAAAGGCTAGTAAAAAGGTGACCATGAGTTTGACATCTTGGGCTGGGAATCCGACTGTTTAACTTAGAGGGTGAAACTTGTTACAACCAAACAATAGGGAAATAGATCCCCTAGGGGAAAGGGGCGTTCAAGAAAAGTAAAGGCATGGGAACCCAATGAATGCTGACTAGGCAACATCATCGTAGTTGTGAATGCTGACTAGGAAACATCATCGTAGTTGTGAATGCTGAGAGAATAAAGAAGTCGTATTTACTTACTAACACAATGTTCATTTGAATATTAAATCACAGTCGTTTAAGAAACAACGCTCTACTCATTTGAGAAACAAGGGGACCATGCATTGTTATAGTATGGTGAGTTAATCCTTCTATTAAAAATATTCTATACCAAACCCACTATTCCAATAAGGTTATTATTGGTAAATTTAGATGTACGAAAGAAAAGGCTCTAACATATAAACATAGATTAATCATATAATATGTGTGTGTGTGTGTGTGCCTAGAGGTAAAAGGAAAAGAACAAAAGACTTACATGGCGTAGAACCTTTATAAGACCTTTTTTTCCTTAGAGTAAAAATGACTCTAGAAAATGTTAGATTCAAATGATTTTGGCACAAAGTCAAATACTTATCAAGTATGCATAGGTATTTTTCAAATAAGAAATATATTAAACATAAAGGTTAATTGTTAATCCCACATGTACTCAGGAGAAGGAAACGAGGGACCTACACATTATAAAAGGAGAGAAGTGTAAAGGAAAGGGGCGCCTTTTGAAGTTCTATAATCTTAAAGAGTTTATAATCTTAGAAAGGAGTCATCTAAATCCTGAAGATAAAGGACCGAAGTCCATTTTCAGGCATGATCTCCCAATGATATATCAAAGTATATGACTTTTTCATTTTGGTTATTTTTCCTATTTCCATTCTAGATCTGAATACGATTGGGATTTTAGCATTTTCTTATATTTTGTTGTTATAGATCATTCCATGTCTGATCAACGATCTGGGTTTCATCTTTTTGTTTATGGGGTTTTCAGTTTTTTTTAGAATGAGCTTTACTTAAGCCTCTGTTATCATGCCACGAGCTGAAAAACATTTATAGTCTGGATGTTCATTATATTGTGTATTATGCCATCATCCTCATCGCCCTGGAGATTTCTATAAAGTTGGCATTTATGCATGTCTGAACATTGTGTACTTTGGCCACAATATAGATTGGATATTTGGAGGCTTGGTTGTGCAATGATTTGAGATCGGGGAGTGTGCTTGGCTATTATGCTTTGTCAAAAGCATTGCTTAATAGATTGATCTGGAAATGGCATGAACATTTTATAAAACGCTGGGTATATTATTGATTTGGTGAATGCATGATCATTGCTTGTTTTATTGAGCGGGAAATTGCATGATAATTTTATGAAAGGCTGGTTATATTATTGATTTGGTGAATGCATGATCGCTGCTTATTATTTTGATCTGGATATTGCATGAAAATATCATTGAAACGCTGGTTACATTATTGATCTGGTGAATGCATGATCATTGCTTTTATTTTGATCTGGATATTGCATGAAAATCTTATTAAAATGTTGGTTACATTATTGATCTGGTGAATGCATGATCGTTGCTTATTATTTTGATATGGATATTGCATGAAAATATTATTAAAACGCTGGTTACATTATTGATCTGGTGAATGCATGATCACTGCTTTTATTTTGATCTAGATATTGCATGAAAATCTTATTAAAACGCTGGTTACATTATTGATCTGGTGAATGCATGATCACTGCTTTTATTTTGATCTGGAAATTGCATGAAAAATTATGTCAAACGCTGCCAAAGTACTTTGATCTGGGGTGTCCTATCTTCCCGCGATATCTTCAATATGGTGAATGCATGACGAACGATGTTATACTTTCAAACTGGGGTTTGCATGAATCTGGGCTAGTTCATTAGATGTTTTAAATATGCCATGTTTTGAGAAGAAAATCGATCTTTGGCTTATCTATGC
This sequence comes from Pseudotsuga menziesii, assembly GCA_001517045.1. Taxonomy (NCBI): domain Eukaryota; kingdom Viridiplantae; phylum Streptophyta; class Pinopsida; order Pinales; family Pinaceae; genus Pseudotsuga; species Pseudotsuga menziesii. The sequence continues at coordinate 183,540 of LPNX010064332.1, read as the reverse complement.
TACTGGTCGATCTGTGATTCATGTGTTTTGTTTCTTGCGA
>LPNX010064332.1:129202-163131 GCA_001517045.1 Pseudotsuga menziesii | reverse complement strand
ATAAAGATAAGTACAATAATAAATAAAGAGTCTATGTATTTATTATAAGCTAAAATAATTAAATAACTATTTTATTCTAAAGTTCAATTAGGAACCAACAAAATTTTCTTAGTTAAACAAAATAACTATTAAATTCCCTATAGTTCAATTAATTTTTTTTTTCAAGAAAGTAATGAATTCTTGATTTAATTGAAGTTTAAACTAATGGCCCTTTCCTAAAATATTTTCAATAAAGGCCCAAGCTAAGAGAAGGCTTGAGGAATCTGTTCATTATTCGTGAATAGGTTTTGGAGAGTTTTTTCTCAAAAACAAGCATTCTTATACATAGCCTGATTATCCAAATAGTAGTAACCCACCCTTAGGATTTCTATATCGGTTTCATGTCGGAGCCAGCTCGAGGGGATCTTGCATGTCGAAGCCAGCTCAGGGGGATCCAGATTAGAACCTGGAACGATTCTGGGTTGTGGTTGGGAGTAACGTGGTAGTTCCCAATTTATCCGATTATCATTTCTAAGGTCATAAATAGATAGGGTTTTATTAATTTTGTTTTTTTAAGAGTGCAGGGTTCTTTTAGCCATTAACAAAGATGCATAGTTGCAGGTAAGAGGTTTCTACATGTCCAAGTTATTTTAATTATGTTTACATGTTGTATTTATAACTATTATGCTGTGGATTAAGATCTGTAATTTTATTCTCCAGTTTGAATGCATGCTTCAGGTTTACTTTATTTGATTAATTTGAATCTCAATCTTTAATTCTTAAACAGATTCTAGGGTTATATTTCTATTAGAGTTGTATTAAACTAGTTTCAAAATTTTATGTTATATATTAGAATTTAGTCTAGATTTAACCCTTACTTCTCTAAATGATTTTTACAAATGAGACCTCTATCAAACATATTAAAACTAAACCCTACATCATAGTAGAAGTCTCATTCAAAAAAGAAGTAAAAACACGATAAAAATGTTAGAATTAAAATAAACCAAAGGTTATAAAAAATTAACTAAATAAACCTAATATTAAATCAACTATGCTTATAAACTAAACCAAACATTAAACATATTCATAAACATAAACCAGGGATCAAATCCCTTAAATAACTCAAACACAGAAGCTAAAATGCAAACGTTGGCATATTACATTTTCCAGCAACGAAGAAAACCATTACATATAAACCTATCTACATATAATAATAACAATCAATTTACCAAACAGAATTACCATAATAAACAAACTGAATCACCAACAAAATCCCCATAATTTTGCATATAAAGGCTGAGATCCTATCAATGAGTCGAGAGGAATCCTGTTTACATTATTAAATCCAAAACTCTACAAAATCAAGAAGTTAAACATTATACATTTTCCAAGCATTGAATCCTATTGAGGAATGGCCAAGATGCATCCATGATTTCCAACTTAAAACTATCTACACAAACAATATACTAATTATATTATAAACAAAACCCTAATTCAAACCCTGGATCAAATTCCATATGCTCCAACTAAGAGTGTTAACAACTCTTAAATTAAGAAACAAAATAAAAGAGTAAATCAACTATCGTGACCCAAGATCGAATCCCATAATCTCCTACTTATCAACATTAACCAATAAATATATTAATAGTGCTTAAACAATATCATCAAATAATAAACATCAAACCATCAGCCAACGATCAAAACCCCATATCAAGCCCATAGGCTCCGGTTGGAAGTGCTTAAACATTATTAAGTGAACAATAAAACTCAAAACCAAAAATCAATTATCAAGTCCAAGATCCAATCTCATGAAGCCCCGACTCGGAGTGTTAACAAATTTATACAATTAAACAAAGTACCATAAGCCTACATATACATGAATTAAAACTATAAAATATAAACTCAACAATACATAGGCCATGCCTTATATAAGATAGAGCCATGCCATTACGGAAACCATTAATGACCATAGCAGTAGCAGAAAAAAACAACAATAGTGTTATCCCTCTAACCAAGTAATATATCAAACATATAAAAAGAGCTAAGATTTCCTTCGGTAACAACATAATGCAATTAATTGAACATTACAAACAATTCCATAAACCATAGATAGGGAGTATTTCCACAAGAACCAAATCAAGTACGAAGCAAGGGCTCTACCCCTATCATTATTTAACAGAGGTAAAATTCCCAAACTGAAACTAAATAAATAAATTGACAGAGTAAAACCATTTAAAACGACGAATCATTTCCATAAATCATAGTAAGGTTTGACACCCAAACTACATTCCACATTCAACTAAAAATATCAAAATGGTGGTATCGTAGTGCTATTGCGAAGAAATGGAACTGATAAAAATTATAATTTCATCCATTATAAACTAAAATGCAATGCTCGTAGAAAAAAAAAACAGAGATACGAATCAATTAAACCAAATACCATCACATTCATCCAACACAGAGTTAAAACTTTACAAAGTCATGTTTGTATACAAAGAGAACGAATGGGATGAAAATTACTAACCCAGACTTATAGACTAGAAACCAATACATAACCCACTGATTTTCCCCAAACCCTGATGAATCCCAATTGAAAATCCCGTTACATTTTCTCACACATATAAACCATGCAAGCCCATAAAAAACTTATTACATGGGTAAAGGCCCTCATCGTATGGGTTTACTTGGGAAACAAATGTCGTCGACATCATCCCTTCTCCAAGCATTGCAGAGCACTCACGCTTGTCCCCAAACCCTCAAAAAGAAACATAGGACATTAGAAGTATCCACTTGAATCCTTAACTAGAAATGGAATGTGAATGAGTTAAAACATAGTGAAACGATTGCATACCTATTGGATATCTCACGCTGGGATAGTAACTCTCAACACAGTCTGCATAACTCAAATGGTGGAGCTTAGCTCCCCTTACCTCTAAATGCAAATCCTTGCAAATGGGATGTGAAAAACCATAACCAAAGGGTTATGGTTTGGGCCATCGTGGAGGAGCCACGCTTCCCATTACATGGGATCCTTCAAAGCGCAATGTTTCCTCCACCATGTTTCAAATCAAAACCCCCTTCTCAATAGTCTGAAACTTCATACACTTTACAATAATATAAACCCTCTACACTATACTTTAAGAGCGTGAAATTACCATTTAGTCTTAAAACCTCTACATTATAGTTTGATCCCATGTCTTGGGCATAGGGTAGTATTACATTGACAAAGCCCTTATCATTTAGGACTAGCAGGCTCTAGGTGCTAGGTTCTTTACTTTTCTTCATCACATTTACATAGCATAGGTTTATCGAAGAGTCACCTAGAGTAAGAATATACACATCAAGCATTAGTTTGCAAGAATAAAGTAAGCCTGGTATCATAGGATTCCCTTACCTTTTCGAGTGAGTCCTTAGGGAAAAATCCTGTCACTCCCCCACTTTACTAATAGAGGTAAGTCATCCTCATCATTTAACAGCATAAGAACTAGATAATGTAACATGAACAAAATAATATTAGAAGCATCAGTAAACAGCATAACATGTAGATAACTACAAGTACACCAAAATATAGAATAATGACATTTAAACATCATCGTCACATAGGAATCATATAAAAAGGAAAAATAGAACCAGACTTTAGGCATAGTTCTTATCAAGTTATAATTTTGCAGTTAAGAAAATATGTCCCTTAAGATCTTAGTAGCATTATTATCCCTACAATTTTTTTAATGGATTTTAGGGACATTACAAGTGGTATCAGAGCCTAGGTTCAAACACTAAGAGACCTAATGGGTGCTACTAAACATCCATTGTAGAAATAAACATTTCAGAACATTTGAAATTTTGTGAACTAATAGAAAAATATTCGTTACTCAATATTTTAATTGCAGGATTAAGAAACAGTCCAAATCATGAATACATAAGAGGACAACGGCCGAAAAGGGAATCTGAATTCCCCAATGCGAGAAGAAGAAATGGTGTTGGAATTGAATTTCAATCTAATGAAAACCATACCGAGTATGCAAGCAGAATTACAAAGATTCAAAGATGATAACATGAATGAGAGAAAAGGGAAGAAAGCAATAAATGAGTCTTTACTTCGAAACATGACGAGAGTAAACCCTCACGTACACCCTACCCATTCCAAAAATAAATCCTAGGAAGAGTATCATCATAAAAGAAGGACCAGAAGTCCAAAGGAAGAGGGAAAATAAGAACACACACCTGAACTTCCAGAAAAAATAATATCACGGTTTTCCAGTGAAGGTTTCCTCTCGCCTTGCATATAAAGGCGGAAAAATGATGACAACCTTTAAGGAGAATTTCGAAAGATAAAATCCCCAACCTATGAAGGAGAGATGAATACAGGGGAGAATGTTGAAGAATGGCTCCTAGGTATGAGCAAATACTTTCGAGTACACAACTACTCCAGTGAGATGAAAGCCCAGATGGCCATTTACAATATAAATAGTAAAGCAGCTAGATGGTGAAGAGACATAAAGCATACTAGAAAGGATGAAGTAAAAGAAATATGATGGAGTAGTTTTTGCAGAATATTTCAGGAAAAATACATGTCTGATAGGTTCTTTGACAGGAAAGTAAAATAATTTCATGAGTTAAAGATGGGCTACATGGCCATGGAGGCCTTTATCAATAGATTTTTGGATCTATTACATTATCTCCCTTACATAAAGGATGAAAGGTTACGATAAAACATTTTTTGGGGTGTCTTCCTCCAATTTTTTGAGAAAGAATTGAGTTTGACATGCCCAAAAATTTGGACACTACCTTACACAAAGCTAGGATTTGTTATGAGCATAGACAACTAAGGCAAGAAAACATAAAAAGAAGTCGAGATATGTCTAGGACCTTCTCAAACAACCAAAAACATGGTTCCAAACCATCGCCATACAAAAAAAAAACATTATTTTTTCGGCTAACAGAAGCTTCAACAAGATAGGTGCAACACCAAATGTGCCAGCACCAAATACCAATAGACCAGCAGCAAACAAAGGATCCAATGTTGCTTCGCTGCAAGTCAACTGTTGGAAATTCCAAGGACCCCATTATGTCATATATTATCCAAACAATACTAATGGAGTCTTACACAATCTACAGGAAGACCCGATGGTAGAGGACATGGCTAGTACACCAAGGATATATGTAGCAGTTGACGACCAACAAGTAAACCATTAGACCACTATGGTCCAAATAAAATATAAGGTTTTAAACACTTCTATTTCAATTTTGGTTGATCTTGGTGATTTCTGAAGCTATGTATCACCCAATATTGTGGAAACATGTAAACTGAACAAACTGAAACACGTGAAACCATGGTTGGTACAACTAGCCACTGGTACAAAAAGAAAGGTTTCAGAACTAGTGAGAGACTGTGAGATAGACATGAACGGGTTTCCAACTAAGGTAGATCTAAATATCTTACACTTAGGATCATACGACATACTTATCAGCATGGACTAGTTGGAACAACACCATGTCATGCTCAATTGTCTAAAAAAGTCAATCTTGTGCACGGATAGCCAAGGAATCAAACAAAGATTCAAGGCATACCTAAGAAGGTTTCTGTTATACAGATATCCCTGCCTTACATCCAAAGAAGTGTATTAGGAATGGTTGCAAACTTTTTGTAGTGAACACTCAGGATGTAGAAGTTGAGAGAGAACATAAAATTGAGGAATTTCCTATTCTCATGGAATTTAAGGATGTATTTGTTGAGAAAATACTGGGATTACTACAAAAACAAGACTTAGAATTTTCAATAGAACTCACCCCAGGGTCAATATTAGCTTCAAAATCCCAATACCGCATGAGCGCACCAGAATTGGTGGAGCTCAAGTTACAGTTACAGGAGTTGATAGAGAAGGGTTATATCTGACCTAGTTTGTTCCCTTGGGGAGAACCTATACTTTTCATAGAGAATAAGGACAATATGATGTGAATGTGCATCAATTAACTTCAACTTGACAAGATGACCATCAATAACCGTTACCCACTCCCTAGGATCGATGACTTGTTTGATCAAGACGGAGGAGCAAATATCTTTTCAAATATTGAATTATGTTCTGGATACCATCAGGTATGGATCCGTGATGAATATATACACAAAATAGCCTTTCGGTCCCGATATGACCACTACGAGTTTGTAGTAATGCCTTCTGGGATAACCAATGTACCAAAAAAATTTAGGTGAATGATGACCAATATCTTTAGTAAATACCTATATAAGTTTAATTATGTCTTTATATATGACATACTAGTTTAATCGAAGAGTAAATAAAAACATGAGCTACACCTCTGCATAGTATTGCAAGTTTTACGTGAGTTCCATATTTACACTAAGTTTAGTAAATGTGATTTTTACAAAGCAAAGATACAATACCTAGGTCACATCATTTATGAGGAAGGAATAGTCGTCGACCTAGAAAATATTAAATCCAACAAAAAATGTCCTACCCCTACCTAGGTCACATACATTAGGTAATTTTTGGGATTAGCAGGTTATGATCGAAACTTCATTGAGAACTTCTCAAGGATTACCTATCCCATGACCTCCATACAAAAAAAGGAAAGTAACTTTTTGTGGACAACCAATTGCGAGGAAAGATTTGAGAAGCTTAAACAACTTTTGACTCCTACACCTATACTACGAATTATGGATCCTGATGGGGATTTCGTTGTTTGCACAAATGTGAGCAAGGAAGGACTTGGTGTATTCCTCATGCAAAATGATTGTGCAATCTCTTACATGTCATGAAAATTAAAGGAACATGAACAAAATTATCCCACCCATGATCTTGAGGTAGCAACCAGTATCCACTACTTAAAGATGTGGAGGCACTACCTCATGGGGAAGAATTTTCTTCTGAAGGAAAAAAAAATGAGTATGAAGTATTTGTTCAACCAACCAGATCTAAATGCTAGGAAAACCAGATGCTTTCTCTTCCTTAGCGAGTACCACTTTGAATTAAAGCATATAAAGGGAAAGGAGAATAAAATCGTCGATGCTTTCAGTCGACGAGCTCATATGTTATATGGGTAACTTTGAGCCAAACCGATTCACATTTTCATGATAGGATGAGAACGACAAGTGGAGTTGATCGATTCTATGTCAAAATCCTCAAAAAGATTCAGGAGGACAAGTTGTTTCAACAACAACAAAAATATAAGGTAAAGGAGATCGGACTATTGTCGTCCAAGGAGAGACTATATGTTCTGGAAGGAGGATACATCAGGTCCATCATCTTAACATAGTTTCATAGGAATCCCTACTCAAGGAATCCAAGATATAAAAATATGATATTAGCAGTAAATAAGCACTTTTTATGGCCTAAGTTAAAGGCTGAAATAATGTTATTCATCGCAAAATTTCAAGAGTGTCATCTAGTCAAAGTTGAGCACCAACATCCTTCAGGATTACTACAACCGTTACCCATTCTGGAATGGAAACGGGAGGTTATTAGTCTGGATGGTTATTAATACAAATCAGAATGATTCCATCTTTGTATTGGTTGACAAGTTTTCTAAAGAAACAAACTTTATCCTAGTTAAGTCAACTTACAAGGTAGTTCACATTGCCGACATATTCTTAAAGGAGATATTCAAATTGCATGGGATACCAGAGGAAATCATCTCATATTGAGACACAAAGTTTACCAGTAATGTTTGGAGATATTTGTTCTTTGTCTTAGAAACGCCATTAAATTTTAGTGTGTCCTACCACCCACAAACAGATGGGAAGATAGAACAGTTAAACTAGATTCTAGAGGACATGCTTAGAATGTACATTCTGAACAATCCCACAAAGTGGGAGGATTATTTGCACCTCACGAAGTTTGCATATAGCAATGGATACTATCTAGACCTCAGCCAAAATGAATCCCTTATAGGAACTCTATGGCTAAAAATGTAGAACACCGACGACTTGGGGTAGCCTAGTGGACCAGCTCATGTTAGGGCTAGACTTACTGAAGGACCTAGAACAATTAGTCACCAAAGTACAAAAGAACCTCAAGGAAGTGCAAGACTACTAGAAACGTTATGTGGATAAGAAAAGAAAAGATAAATATTACTAGATCGGTGAACTTATTTATTTAAAAGTAAAAGTGAAGAGAAGCTCATTAATCTTGGGAAGGTGAAAAAAGTTGGCACCGCAATTTTGTGGACCCTTTGAGATACTAGCCAAGAGAGGGTAAGTGTCGTATGAATTAGCTTTACTCGCTCATATAAAGGTTCACAATTTTTTTCATGCATCATTATTGAAGAAATATGTATATGATACTAAACATGTTATTTATTGGTCCTTTCTACAGGTGGAACATGAAGGGGATTTTATACCCAAAACCTTTCATATTCTGGAAAAAAGGGAAGTACATCTCAGGAAGTGAACCATCATCCAGCTGAAAGTGCAATGGAACAACTTTGGAGCCGATGAGGTCACTTTAGAGAATGAAGAAACCAAGAGTGAGACTTACCCCGCCTTGTTTCATGACTTCATTCCTAGAACATTGGGATGGTGTTTTTCTAAGTGAGGAGAGATGTAATATCTTGAATTCTTACCTTAACTATAATGGGCATGAGTCCCATTGCATATGAGTAAATTTGATGTTTATGTTTATATATTGGGTGTATGCACCACTGCACATGAGTTATGTTCATTAGTTAGATATATTGGGTTTAATCCAATGCATATGTTTTATTATCTTGTATATGATTGTATATGTTAGGTGTGGGCCCTGATGGACAAGGACTATTGTCATGGTAGGATGTACTGAATTTATTATTGTGTGATTAGAATATGCATATACTAAGATGACTATTGTGATGAAATGTGCATAGGAGTGAATGCATGATTGAGCTCTATAATTTCTTGGGCGTAAGCCCTGAAGCACATGAGTGATGAGATTTTGTGTTGAGCATAAGCTCTGGAACTCATGATTTACGATATTTTGTGTTGAGCATAAGCCTTGGATCACATGATTTATAATATTGCAAGTGTTGGGCGTAATCCATGGAGAATACCAAATTGATGTGGAGCATAATCTCTGGAGCATCAGATATTTGGCCATTGTAGCCCTAGGTGTATTATACAAGTACATCCTAGTATTAGTGTTGAGCGAGAGGCTCTAGAATTGCACTAGTGTAATGACCAAATTAAGATTGTTGATCTTAGGCTCTGAATAATGCTAGGGGTTATTGAACTTAAGTGTGTTGAGTGAGAATGACTCTGAATAGCACCGACCCTTATCATACTTATTTTAAAGTTGATTAAATGAAATTTCAAATATACTTCTCATCAGGGACTGGAAGAACTACCATGATACACAAGGTAATCCAACATGCAAAGAGGATCTGCAGCTGCCTAACTTAGTTGACCAACCCTACCTGAGGCCCTGATAAAAGAAATAGTGGAAGATTAGGGAAGCATCAAATAAATAAGAATATGTTATATGATGCATGAATAAATATTAAGAATAATATGTAAAGTTTATATATATCATGAATAATAGAATAATTATCATATATATATATATATATATATATATATAAGCAAATAAAGAAAACTAAAATAACAAATAAAGAGTCTATGTATTTATTATAAACTAAAATAATTAAATAAATATTCTATTCTAAAGTTCAATTAGGAACCAGTAAAAAGTTCCTAGTTAAACAAAATAACTATTAAATTCCATATAAGTCAAATAAATATTATTTTCAAGAAAGTAATGAATTGTTTATTTAACTGAATTTTAAACCATCTTCCCTTTCCTAAAATATTTTTTATAAAGGCCCAAGCCAAGAGAAGGATTGGGTGATCTAATCATTATTCCTGAATAGTTTTTGGAGAGTTTTTTCTCAAAAACAAGAATTCTTATATAGATCCTCATTATCCAAATAGAAATAACCCACCCTTAGGAGTTCTATATCGCTTGCATGTTGAAGCCAGCTTGAGGGGATCTGGATTAGAACAAAGAACGGTTCTGGATCGTGGTTGGGATGAACTTGCTAGTTCCAAACTTATCATGTTATCAGTTCTAAGGTCAGAAATAGCTAGGGTTTTATTAATTGTTTGCATTTAAGTGGGTAGGGTTCTTTTAGCAATTAACAAAGTTGCATAGTTGCAGGTAAGAGGTTTCTACATCTCCAAGTTATTTTAATTATCTTTACAAGTTGTATTTATAACTATTATGCTTTGGATTAAGATCTATAATTTTATTCTCCAGTTTGAATACATCCTTTAGGTTTGTTTTATTTGATTAATTAGAATCTGAGTCTTTAATTATTAAATGGATTCTAGTGTTAAATTCCTATTAGATTTGTATTAAACTAGTTTCAAAAGTTTACGTTATATGTTAGATCCTACTCCAGACTTAACCCTTAGCTCTCCAAATGATTTTTACAAATGAGACCTCTTTCAAACATATTAAAACTTATTAATTATTGCACATGATCTAGGAACTAAGAATCAATCTCATGAAAGAATAATCAACAAATACTCATGAAATGGTGTTAATCGGGACCAGAATGGTTTCCTCCCTGTATATTCAATAAACAATGAATAATTACAATAACAATGTCAACCAATAGCTTAACTCCATGAAGAATTCGAATACCTAAGGAGACAATTCGAATGCATTGAGTGAGTCTAGCTTAACTGACTCTTAGCCATTCAATCACACTCAGTTAACCACATGACCAAAACCCTAATTGACTCACCAAACCCTAACTGAAGTTGGAGTGCAATAAATGAATGAATCTCAACTGAAGGAGATCAAACACATGTCATAGCAATCCAACCGTCAAGTGCTAGTGCTCCATGACTTCAATGAACCCCGATGAGGTTAATTGAAGCTGAACTGACCATCAAAAGTTGGTGGAGGTGCCTTGTTGACTCTAGATCATTAAATAATAATAAATAATCATTAAATAATATATTTAATGACTGGAGGCACCTTAATTGACTGGTTGAATTGATTGTAACCACCAGTTAGCAATTAGGTGCATTAATGTCACTCAGATCACCCCTGGAGTGCTCTAGTTAGCCTCCTTGACTGTAGGAGAAGGCTAAGTTAGCCTCCTTGACTGTAGGTAGACATGGGTGTGACTGGGTGATGGCAATTAATGCTCCACTAATGTCAATTAATGTCAATTATACTTAGGATAGTGGTTTAACTAGGCCAATTTGACCAAAAGAGTGTGTATGATGGTAAATGTCTCCAACACCCCCCCTTAAGCTATACTCAAGAATAGTTAGAAAAAATAAATGCATAAAATGCTAGGGCCCTGACAACTAAGGCCATAGGTCACCCTGTACAATGCTGAAACTGAAACAATGCTCAAAACAAACTAAGTGAGGAAAAGAGGGAAAACCCAGTGGGAAAAACCCCCCCTCAAGCTGAACACTAAAAGTAGTCTAGATCACCCTGATGAACTCACCCCCAATAGTGAACGGAGGTAAGTGAACTTATTTTTTGAAAATATCTTAGTGAAGATGTCTGGAATCTTCTCATCAATCGAGTAGTATTGCAGAATGATGGTCCTGTCATGCACTAGCTCCCTGATGTAGTGCATGTGAATCTCTACATGCTTGGTCCTCTGCTTGGTAACTCGATCTGTGGATATCTTAATAGCACTCTGGTTTTCACAAAAGAGGATAGTGGACAAAGTACTACCAAGATCAAACTCTAAAAGAATGCCTTGCAACCAAACTGCTTGGATGCAAGCATTCACCCCTCCTCGATACTTGGCCTCTGCTAAAGATAGTGCTATGGAAGCCTAATTTTTTCTTGACCAGCAAATAGGACCACCACCAAACATGAATACATATCCAAAAGTTGAATTCCTATCAATAGAATCACCCACCCAATTGGAATCTGTGTATCCAACCAGCTCTAGCTCGGAGTCTGCAACATAGTGAATGCCATAGGTCCTGGTTCCCTGAATGTACTGGAGGATCCTCTTGGCTGCCTTCCAATGAATATCATGAGGCTACTTCATGTATCTTGATATATCATTCATGACATAACAAATATCAGGCCTATAATGTGTCAAGTACAACAAGCTACCAATCAGTTGTCGATAGATAGTGCAGTCCATGGGAGGTGTGTGTTTTCCTTCTTCAAGGATGATCCCTAAAAGGAAAGGGAATGGTGCAGGCCTACATTCAGCCATGTTAAACTTGAATAATAGTTCTGAAATTTATTTTGACTAAGTGACCATAATCCCATCATAATTTTGCTCAATTTCGAGCCCCAAAAATTGTTTTAGAACCCCCAAATCACTCATTTCAAAGGCATTGTGGAGAGTAGTTTTGATGGCTGAAATGGAGGCAATTGTGCTACCTATGATCAGTAAGTCATCAACATATAAAAAAATGATAATTATATGACCATCATTCTGCTGTAAATACACATTTGTATCTGATCTACATTTCTGAAAGTTTTACGAGAGAAGGAAGGCATCCATCTTGGAATACCACTCTCTTGGGGCCTGTTTTAACCCGTATAGTGAATTCTTTAGCTTGCAAACCAAAGATGGATCAGTGAGGTAGCCCTCAGGCTTCTTCATGTATATCTCCTCATGAATATCTCCATGTAGAAAGGATGAATTAACATCCATGTGATGCACCTCCCAGTGCTTGGATGTGGAAATAGCCAAAACAAGGGGGATGGAGTCCATTTTTGCAACCGGTGCAAAGGTATCATGGTAGTCCACTCCTTGGACCTGAGAGAAACCTTTTGCTACTAGCATTGCCTTATATTTGTAGGTGCTTCCATCAGCAGCAAACTTTGTCCAAAACACCCACTTTCATTGAACCAATTTCCTTCCCGAAGGAAGAGAAACTAGCTCCCAAGTAGTGTTTTTCTAAAGAGAATTCATCTCTTCATCCATGGCAACTTGCCATCTCCGATCATTCCGAGCATGGTAGTAAGATTTTGGATCTGAACTAATCATCAAATAGCAATTTTTGGACAGAAAATTATTAGAACAAGAGAGCGCAATACCTGCTCTTTGGAAATCAGACCGGGTTCTCCTTGGATCATACGGATTTCCAATGTTGTCTCCTGCGGAGGAGAGTGTATTTTGGGCCCATGTAGGAAGATGATTTTGCACTTCAGGTTCTGATTCGGTATCTGATGATTGCTGCACACTGATATCAGAAATCATAGGATCCAAATCAGGGTCATCACCCCCAATTTCGTCATCCAAATATTCAGTGGAATAGGAAGGAAATTCAGCAGTTTTCTCCTTCCCTAGTTCCACCTCCTGAAGAGGCTCATCGAACTTGACACTTATCTCGATGATGATCTGTTTGGTCTTGATATATAGTAGCTTGAATCCTTTAGATTCATCAATATACCCAATAAACATACATTCTATGCTCTGCGGTTGCAAAGCCCTTCTTTTATCAAGCGTAATCTGGGCCCATGCAGTGGACCCAAACACCCGTAGGTTCAACACATCTGGCTTGTGTCTGAAGTATGCTTCGAAAGGAGTCTTTATTTTCACTGATGAATGTGACACCCTATTCTGAATGTATGCTGCAACATGCATGGCTTCAGCCCACAAATTTGCAGCAAGCTTCTTTGACTCCAACATACAGGTGGTCATCTCTTTGAGAGATCGGTTCTTCCTTTCTACTACTCCCTTCTACTGGGGAGTGTAAGGAATTGAGTGTTGGACCTGAATACCACTTTGGGAGCATATGTACAGAAACTCATTACTGACATACTTCCCTCCATTATCATATCTCAATATCTTGATCTTAAGCCCAAAGGCATTTTCGATCAAGGCCTTCAATTCAGAAAAAATTTCACATACCTCTGATTTCTTTTTGAGAAAGAAAACCCATGTATACCTTGAAAAATCATCAATAAAGGTAAGGAGGTACCTTGATCCATTCATGGATGTGACAGGCATTGGACCACTGATATCAGAATGTATCAGCCCCAATATGCTTGTTGCTCGGTTTGCCTTCCCCCGATCGAACTTGTGCTCAGGGTGTTTTCCAATCACACAGCCCTTGCAGACTCCCGTGGTTTCCTTGATGACCGGGAGGCCTTCAACCATGGATTTTTTCTGTAATTTCTGCAAATATTTGAAATTAATATGGCCAAACCTTTCATGCCACATCCTACTAACCTCATTTCCATGAGTTAGCAGAGCGGTGGGCTTTGCATCCGCAACAAAGTGAGAGAACTCATAGGCTTTTGCATGATGATTTGCAAGGCCTTTTGCAATGAGTTTCCCGGATGCAATTTCTATTATATCAACATCATTTGGGCTGAAAGAGACTCTCTTAGGAATTCCTGTATGTGTCATATAATAGAAACTAAGGAGATTTGCTGCTAGAGACGGTACATAAGAAACTTTAGAAAAAAACCATTTTCTAGATCTACAGTACCTTATCCTTCGGAAATGATGGTGGAGTCATCTCCCATGTCGATGGGAATGGATTTGATAGTCTCCAAGAATGAAAAGGAGTCTTTTTCAACCATTATGTGATTCGAATCTCCACTGTCAATCAGCAGTGCTTTGGACTTCGAAGTGCTTGCCATGAGGGCATGACCTTTCTCATGCTGTGGTTCCAGATCTTGGTGATCTCTCCTTCGAAATCTCTCTGGAATATTGATGTGATTCCTCTCAAGGAGAGAGGTTGCTTCATGAATATTTTTCTTCATGTAGGCATGTTCAGGGTGAAAACCCTTCCCGCAATAATAACACCTAACTTTTTTTTCCCATTGTGCCCTTTTCCTTTGTTCTTCCTTGAGCCGGAAGATTCATCATGCTGCTGATTTTCAACTCTAGGCTTGGGAGCATCAAATTTAGTTTTCTGATTTTTCTGTTGCTTTTATTTACCCTTCACATCTTTGGGCCCCGAGACATGGAGAGCTTGATCACAGGAATATCGAATGATCCCCATCTGGACAAGCTTGTCATGTTCATTAGTTAGGGACTCAATGAAGGAATTAAGTCTAGGCATCTTCCATCCAGGAGTTGTGAGATTCCCCGCACGAAATGTAGAAACAAAAACTAAATAATCAGCCCCAAGTTTGGAGACGATGGCTAGGATGAGTTGATCATCCTCCTTCTCCACTTTCCATTGCTTCAAGAGGAAAACAGTATGCTTGAACTTTGTAAAGAAATCATTCAGAGTCTCGAAATTGGAAGGTTGGAGAGACATGAGCTCATTTTCAAGTTGGTAAACTATCAAGTCATCATGCTTTCCATATAGATATTTCAATTTGTCCCATATTTGTTTCGGTTCCTTCAGATCCATAAGATGGAAGAGAAGGTCATCGGAAATAGAGAGGCACAAGAAACCGAAGGCTTCATCCTTCTTGTTCAAGAATCTTGATTTTTCTATGGCAGATCCAGGCTCAACTTCAATATCCATGGTGACTCTATAGAGTCCTTTGGAATACAGTTGAATCTCCATTTTACTTTTCCATGTGTGGAAATTGTATGGAGTCAACAAAGGTACTGAGGAGGCCATCTAGATATGCTGTAGCGAATGCTTCACCTATAGAAACCTGAAAATCAAAACAGAAAGGGAAAAATAAGGTCGAACAGCCTGCACATTCTAGGATTTCATCACACCCAGCATAGTCAATCAAGCAAGATTGATCAACAATTTCTTTACTTGGGATATTGAGTGGTAATCCTTCGCTTCTGGTGTAGTGCTGGAATTTTGAGCTATTGCTCACTTTCCATGGAAAAATATGTCAAAAATCTTGTTTTTGAGAGATTGATATTCATCCCTCCGTATGCTCTGATACCATATTAATTCTTGCACATGATCTAGGAACTAAGAATCAATCTCATGAAAGAATAATCAACAAATACTCATGAAATGGTGTTAATCGGGACCAGAATGGTTTCCTCTCTGTATATTCAATAAACAATGAATGATTACAATAACAATGTCAAGCAATAGCCTAAATCCATGAAGAATTCGAATACCTAAGGAGACAATTCAAATTCAGTGAGTGAGTCTAGCTTCACTAACTCTTAGCCATTCAATCACACTCAGTTAACCACATGACCAAAACCCTAATTGACTCACCAAACCCTAACTGAAGTCGAAGTGTAATAAATGACTGAATCTCAATTGAAGGAGATCAAACACATGTCATAGCAAGCCAACCATCAAGTGCTAGTGCTCCATGACTTCAATTAACCCCGATGAGGTTAACTGAAGCTGAACTGACCATCAGAAGTTGGTGGAGGTGCCTTGTTGACTCAAGATCATTAAATAATAATAAATAATCATTAAATAATATATTTAATGACTGGAGGTGCCTTAACTGACTGGTTGAACTGATTGTAACCACCAGTTAGCAATTAGGTGCATTAATGTCACTCAGATCACCCCGGGAGTGCTCCAGTTAGCCTCCTTGACTGTAGGAGAAGGCTAAGTTAGCCTCCTTGACTATAGGTAGGCATGGGTGTGACTAGGTGATGGCAATTAATGCTCCACTGATGTCAATTAATGTCAAATATACTTAGGATAGTGGTTTAACTAGGCCAATTTGACCAAAAGAGTGTGTATGATGGGAAATGTCTCCAACACCCCCCCTTAAGCTATACTCAGGAAGAGTTAGAAAACATAGATGCATAAAATGTCCTTGAAAATTTTTAAAACATGTAAAATGTGGTAATTTTTTTTTATCACCCTCATTGAAAGCAATAGAATAGACATCAAATAGCATAATGCCTACAGCTCAGGTCAAACATGCCTTCTACATATTATATACAATCATGATGGAAATGAAGTATCGTGTTCCAACTAAATCATATATTTATCATACATAACTAGATGCCTTTTTGAATGATGATAGGAGTTACACATAACAAAATCACCCAAAATCATTTTACTTCTCAATAACCCTTACAAAAAAAAAATATCGTAAAACAAGTATCGAACCCAATAAATTTATGTCACAAATAAAATTGCTGAACTTTTTAATACAAATAAGAAAATCTACCTGTCACAAAATTCTAAATACATATAAAAGAATATACTAGTACACTTTGGACAACTCTATAAGAAGAAAACCAAAATAACGACCATTCCACTATAGCCCTTCCATTATAATTAGTGTGCATTCATTTATATTACAAACATCCCAAACATCAACAATAACATACCTAAAATATGAATATATACACTCTCATTAACACCTTAGATCCAATAATAAATGTCGAGCAAGATCCTAATAAAATCACATTTTAAACAACTGGGTCGAATTCAGTTTAAATATATAAAAACCATGTGGTGTCTCTCCATCAAGAGTAGTATCCACTAACAACATATAAATTACAGCTAGTAGTTTGAACATGACCCTTAATATAGCCCATGTAATACCCTATAAAATTGAAACTACAATGATTGTCACTGTAGTTGCAAAACATTTCACTATACGAAGTGCATCTACCATACTAGGAATATCTTATAGCCATCAGGGTCCATGCACCCACAATTCTATTATGAATTTGTTCTAACACATTGTACACATCCTCTATACTCCAAAACTTCACATAAATTGCGACAAGATCTCTCTCTATGTAGGCATCTGAATCAAACCCAATTTTCATAACACCTCCATCAACTTATTTCCTCAACTCAAAAGCCCCAATTTGGTATAGGACTGTAGAACAATAGAAAAAAGTAAATTTCCTTAGATTTGTGCCAGTTAATTGCATGTAGTAAAACAATCTACCATTCATCTTTATAACATGATTTATGCCCATATACTATAATCATGGAAGTCCAAGACAATAATAGATTGATGAAGAATTGCGTCAAATAGTTGGTGATCATCCTCTATACTACCACAATTTGTCTACATGTTAAAAGTTTATTTGTTGGTGTCTCAAATCCATTATTCATCATGTGAGAATGGAATTCTCTACCTTTCTCAAAGGCTATTTGATTCCCATAGAGATCTCTATAAACATGCATAAATCCCAGTGCTTGTACGAATCACAAACTACAATGACCATCTATACATCGAGAATGTGATGAGAAAAGCAAGTGTGTAAGTCATGCGAAGCAAGAAATCAATTCCTTGAGTAAAACCAATTTCTTGAACATAAAACTCTGTATCACATGGTAAATTATAAGGACTTGTACCTAAAATCCTTGCCACAGTGATAATGCCTCATCTTTGTTGGTGGTGGTGCTTCCAAGTCCCTAGGAAAACCAAATTTTTTATTTTCTTCTACGATCGAACAACATACAACACCTATCAGGCTACCACCCATGTGTTTCCTTGGGAGGAACCATAAAAAAATAAGACATAATTATTCTTATGCACTAGTCATTACTAAAAAACATCATCCTCCATATAAATCTATCAAGATGGGAGGATGAGGGAGGGTTTTGGGAAAAGAAGGGGATGAAAGAATTGAAGAAAATCCTTTACCTGGTATCTTTCTTAGGTTTCAAAAGAATCCACTTTAAATCTTGGAATACCTTTAGTAATAAAATTTTTATTCATTAGAATTTTTTCTTTATGTAATGACCCAATTCAAAAATTCCCAACAAAGGCAAAATTTTGGGGATTTGAATGGAACAAGAGGGTATCGAATTTGGTAGGGATTTATATGGGGAGTATTAGGACCACTAAATGGAATCTATTATAACATTATGAAAAGTTATATACATCTTCAACTCGATTTCAGAACATTGAAAAAAGTGGTAAAATTACTAGTAATTTATGGTGCAAATCCCCCTCGGGTGTGAGCATGAATAGCTCTCCAAATCCTATGTGAACCTCTGAAATTGTCAAAAATTGTATGGGGACTTTTCTTAGACTTAATTTACTATCATTTTTTATGGTTAATAGCTATGCAACAGAGGTCTGAAGATTCATATTCGGATGCATAAATTTAGTGATATTTGCTTAAGGGAAATGACATGTAAAAACTCAACTTTGACTCACAATTTGTGTATATAATGGTTCAAAACATAGCATAATGAATATGGACCATCAAAAAAATTGTAATATCTCACTAAAAACATATCATATCATATCCAAGTTGCAACATACAACAGATATATAACTCCATTGAAATGGGAAATCAACACATGGAACCTAGTCATAGAAAGCTTAGAAATGTTAACATTTGCATATGTATTTCTTCTGATTTAGACTTACAGATATGATTAGGGACATATTACATAGCCATAAATCATTCACCCATTCTTTGGCATCAACTAGACTCATTGGTGCGCAACCACCATTCACACAAGTGCTCTATCATAGAGAAATATGGAAACATTGAAGTGGGGATTGAGAGAATGGGAGGAAATATGGGCCATGAATAGTAGAATCCTCATATATATAGTAAAAAAACTCCATGAAGCTACAAATGAGAGTTCAAGGTGGCCTATCTGACAACTAACTTGGATGATAATCTCACTCTCTTGAAATTGGCTCACTAGTAGGGTAAGTGCGCACTCATCGTGCAATGGACAATCTAGTGCTTTCCAAAATGCCAAAGGAAAATTATAAAATTATCAAAATCCATTTCCATTCCTTACAAAATATTTTTATAACCATACTAAGTTCCTCCAAGGTCTAGTTCACTCCCATAGGCTTCCTCCAACTCATCCTTGATGTTTAGTAACCTCCATGACACTTATCCTTCTCATCAACCCTTCATCTTCCTCCAAATTTGAATTGCTTCCAAAAAGCCCTAAGTGCACCTTCTTGGAGTATATTTTTATCCTTGACATGTTATATTGTCATAGGTCTGCAATCAGTTCTGACTTGTCATAGAATTTTCCATCATTGTTGTCATAAAATGGGAATCTCTCTCCAAGTGGCACCTAGTTTCTTCCTAGCCTCTTCCTCTTCTATGGGGAGTTACTCCTCTTTACCCATTCAAATCCTTGGGATAATTATATGTTACTTGACACCTCTTCACCTACCAAGAACATTCCATTACTCATAATCTCAAATTTGGGGTTAATTAATGACATGTGTAAGGAAGAATCTATCCACCCAAGGTCTCCATGAACCTCCAGATGTCCTTATGAAGCAATGACACTTTATTTCATCTGTATTTATTATTTGTATGGCCCAATTTAATGTGTAAATGGAAAAATAAGGTTCTCTTGGGTCCCATAGCTCCCTTATTGCAAGATTTAATGCCTCCTCCCCAACCGAGGGAACTAGTAGGTGGGTGAAACATTGTCAACTAGTAGTCTCATTGGGATGGGGACATGACACTTGCACTACAACTATACTTAGAGGATACATAAATTATTGGAAGATAGATTTGTTTTTGGATAGTCATATTTTCTTGTACAAGAACACAATGATCAAAATCTATGCTTGCTTTAAAAGTGGATTAGTATCAAAAGTATTGTTGTATTTTTTGTTTCATCTTGAAAGAATATCAGTCCAATTTAGAGGCATAGAGAAGGGACCCAACTCTACCAAACCAAGATATAAAAATTGGGAATAATAGTGACATTCCAAAAATAGGTGGATAGAGGATTCCTCTTCCTAATGGCACAAAATGCAATAGTTGGGTCCCTCAATCCCCCTCTGCTTCATATTTCCTATGCTTAATATTTTACCATAGACAAGGATCCATTAAAACAACTTCACCTTGGGGATACTATCCCCTCCCAACACCTTCCCCCCAAAGCTAAGTGTAGGAGTTGAGGTATCTTTGCAAGAAAAATCTTGTATCCAATAACCTCCCAATAGAAAAACCTTGGATGTCAAATTACAATAAAAATAAGATGCAACAATAAATATACCTAAAATATTGCATATCAATGATATAATATACATAAAAAAATCTGTGAGTGATAAAAGAGGATGGAAAAAACTTGGTCATCACTACCTTTAAAGAAAATGTTTCTTTTTAAGGTCAAACATGAAGAGGTGGAGAATGGGCTCTTATTCCCAAGTTGTCAAGTCCAAACAATACAAAAAACATGTTGCAACAACATGAAAGGTTGGAGAATGGGCTCTTACAAAATATATTAGAGTGATTATTTAAGATTTCAATCCCCCTACTCCATCCCTAGGTGGAATCCTCTTATAAATACCAAATGATTCCTCAAGGCATTCAAGATATTAGTTGGGTGGTGGAATTGTAATGGGACAATTTTTTCTTCTATGGCTTCTATTTACTATGCACTATACACAAAAATCAATTGCATGTATAGTGCACATGTGATTTGAACATATCATGCACACAATATCAACATATTGTGCACGCAATGTGAACACATCGCACATGTAATATACAACACTTCACATGGCGTGGACACAAAGTTTGGACTTAAACATAACACACATGTGTTATGTAACACTTTTACACTCCTACTCACATAACTACAAGCCACCTCCTATCCTAATTTTCTACTATGGATTTATCTTCAAAGTAAACAAGCCTACCATATGGAACTAGCATAACCATGGATAATGTGACATTTTCCTCTTTTCTCAATATGCCTATGTTTCAAGGACCACTACAGTATGTTATGTAGAAAATCGTGTATTATGAAACTGTAGACATAGATAGAACCCTTTATGCAAATGACAATAATGTAATTTAAAAAAAAAAACAATATATTCTTTTAATATTTTTCTTGTGATGTAACTTCTTAACAAAAAACATCACGTTGGCATTTTGGCCATAACGTTTTTCATTTCTTAACCATTTCATAAAAAAATTATATGCTACATACTAGACACCTACCTATACATTCTATAATAGATGCAATCCTTCATCATTGCATTACGGCCTTCAAAATCTACACTAATACTTGGTGAAGTGATTTGGAGATATCCTCACATAGATAATTATGAAAAAAAATTAAAACATGTTAATTTTATTTTGGAAAATTAACATTGCACTAGTAATACTCTTTACCTACATATATACAA
The DNA here is from genome assembly GCA_001517045.1 of Pseudotsuga menziesii. Classification (NCBI taxonomy): domain Eukaryota; kingdom Viridiplantae; phylum Streptophyta; class Pinopsida; order Pinales; family Pinaceae; genus Pseudotsuga; species Pseudotsuga menziesii. The sequence continues at coordinate 141,217 of LPNX010064332.1, read as the reverse complement.
GTTTTTGTACATTGACTCCATAATTTAGTCAATCCAAGTCTCCACTAACAAGGACATCTAACTTATAATTTGCCAAAAAAATAAAATGACTATATGAGAAAAAATCATAAGTGAGCTAGTTATGAGAATTTTCAATAAATAAAAGCTATATATTCAAAAAGGTGCCATTCGATTTTCTACATTTAATATTTTTTACTAAAACCAAGATTCATTGTACAAGTGTCTTGAATATCCTTCAAAGAAGAGGGATGTCTATTTTTTCAAATTTGTGTTACATCTAACGCACCAAAAGTGACCATCATTAACTTGCACTCACCCCGTTACTGAATCATATGCAAATATATGACTTATTATTGTTGATAATTGAGATTTCCAATTCCAACTAGGTTTTGGTATACAATACCATGTAATTAAAGGATGAGATGTGGAATTAATCTTCTTGTTAATATGATTGTTGTGATCCTATAAAGTTTGCAATAATTTCATATTCAAGGCCTCATTGTAATGCCTCCTATATGGGTATAACACATATGTGCTACTTATATGGAATAACAACTTAGGTCCTATAACATTGATTCAAAGGACATAATATTATCTCAAATGTTAAACCAACATAACAATTTGGTTTAACTAGTAGTAGTTGGTGAAAACGTTTCATTTAATTCTTTTGTAAGGTGTTGTAGTGTTTTTTTGTCTAGATTGTTTGTGGTGTCCTCAACATTAGGCCAATAGGCCTTTCTACAACCCAAGTGGGTGAGATGTGTCACATCTATCACATGCCGGCTCCAAAAAAATATAAAAAGAAAAAATTATAAAATCAAGAACATATGAGACCCAAATTTAAATTAACTAAATAGTAAAACACATTTATATAAATGTATATTGAATTTCAATTTAAAATTCAATTGATTTAAACCTAATAAATTTCATGTATTCTTATCTCCCTCTAAAGATAATCAAAATCAAACTTAAATAAACACATCACAAGAATTTAACAAATGACCTATCACTGTGTTTATTAAAAAATTTGTACTTGGAAGATCTTATGTGATAAAAACTACATTTAAGTAGACAAATTTATGAAGGAATATTTATGATTTATTCAATAGAGAGGCCCTTTCTATATCCCAAGTGAATGAGATGTGCCATGTCTCTCACATGTTGGCTCCATTATATATATGAAACATTATAAAATCAAGAACATGTTACATCTAAATTTAAAGTAACTAAATTGCAAAACACATTTCTATAAAGATATATCAAATTTCACTTTAAATTTCCATTGATTTAAAACTCTATCTCTATATGTAATCAAAATCAAACTTAAATAAATACACCACATGAATTCAACAAATAACTTATTACCTATTTATAGATCTTTATTTAAAATTTTCTACTTCTGCTATCTTCTATCATCTGATGTGATAATAATTAGATTTAGGTAGACAAATATTAATCAAAATAAAAGTTAAATAAAAACACTAGGGGAATTCAACAAATGACTTATCACCTATTCATATATCTGTATTTAGTTACACACACACATTAAGTGCACCTTTTATCAGTTGATAATGAGAAAACAATTCACAACAAAACACTTTAAGTAGATCACTTTAAGTATCTATATATTATTAAAGTAAATAAAATATTAAAATAAAAGTGGTCATCTTTACATGGATTGCACCCGATTTCTCTTATTTTTTTCTTTTGATTGTAATGTATGTTAGAAAGTATACATACACCAAGGGGGTCTTATACACCAAATTGGCGTCTCCCTTAGTGTTTACCTTAAAAATAGATTGTTATTTTTTTTAATGTTAGAAAGTATACTTTTAAGTAAATAAAAAATCTATTTTAATCCAAAACAAAATTCCTTGAGGGCCTGTGCAAGAAGTTGAGGGACCTTTTAGATGCAATCTTACTTTTTAGGAACAGGCTCATGTTACATAGAAAAAGAACGTGCTCCTCTTCCATAGCACTTGGAATAGTAAATCCGAGCCTGACATGTCAGCAGACATGTAGGCCAGGTAACAATAACGCGCACGCGTTATAGAACTCCAAAATGCGCGCGCGTTTTGTAACTCTATAACGCGTGCGCATTTTGTAAATCTAAAAAAAAATAAAAAAACACACAGTCCCGACCCGAGAGTCATTTTCACCAAACAGGATCGCGATTACGACGGCATGCCCATGCCCTAGGAGCTTGGAAGAGTGCCCATTCCTCGATTTGAAGACAAATCCTCCGTTGAATCATCATATTAACAGGTAATTCATTCACCCATAGCTCTTTTTTTTCAATTAGATACTTAAATTACCATTTTTTATTTGTAAATGCAATAAAAACCATAAAAAAATAAACAACCATCTCATAGCCAAAAAACCAACCAACCAAAGATGATGATATGCCAATGCCTTTCCCAATACTAAACACATAAATTGATCACATACAATTGACACAAATGTTTCTAGGAAATGCCATTGGAAAAAACCCTATTGACATGCATTATGTAGGAAGACTAAACTTTGTATTTTCTTTTTCCCTCATAAAAAACAATTTAGATGTTATTCTATATCTAATCAAATGAAACTCTCTAGTACATAAAAAAAAATAGAATAGTCAATAACCCAAACAATTACATGACCAAAAGAGCCTACCCTTCAAGAGAAATTCACCAACAAACCAAATATTTCCTAAAAATATACATCATATGCCATACATATGAATTAAGGCCTTTAAAATTACAAGCAAGCCAAAATTCCTAGAGATTGTGAAACCCATAACCATTAGAAAAAAACCACTCTCACTAGAATCTAGGAAGCATAAACAAACATCTTTTCAATATGACTGGAAGCATAAACAACCATCTTTTCAAAAAGTGATGAAAGAACTCATACTCGCTATAGAACCATGGACAATTTCATAATGGAGAGATGACTCACTATTCAGAATGCATGCCCCAATATCCTCATACACTGCACGATTACATCCTGAAAGACAAGTAGAAAATGAACACTCCTCAAAATTCTCTACAAAGTCATCAATCTTAGCTGATGAACCCCTCATGTACATAACATGACCTACATGATACATATAAATTAATCCTCAAGGATCATCATAATACACATCATATGCTCTACATATATAGACATAGGATACCATCATAATCTTGAAATTGTACTCATACAATGCCGATTGACACATATCATCAGGGTTTTCTCCTGTCGAACTCTGGACTATACTAGCTCTGGAATATCCATCATCATGCTCTAAGAAAGATTGTCCTTGATCAAGCAACATCATCATAGTCTCCAAGGCATGTCCCAAACAATGAAAAATTCCTCCTTTCCTGCCAAAATCCAAACCTTAAACGAAAGACAAACCTCTCAACAAAATTTAAATCATCTTTCTAAGTTAGCGCAACCATCTTTCTAAGCCAGAACAAGTTATATCCAATTCTTACTTACTCATTAACTGAATGTAGTCACAAGTTGAACGAAACTTACGTTTTAATTGTGAAATGTTTAATCTTAAGTTTAAATAAATATATGTAAGTGAATTTGTCATTAAATTGCTAACTTCAGTTTGATTTAATACATTTTCAATTTTGAAGAGACGTCATTATATGCCATGTATATGTTTCTAATGATTTGCTTATTGATGTTTTTTTTGCAGTTGCTACAATGGATTAGAATGCCGCGATTATAATTGAGCTTTCCCGCTTAAGGGGCATAAGTGCTTCTTTTCATGGCGGCGATGAGATTCGCCGCTCGCTTGCATCCACCATGGATGCTATTGTTGACACTATTTCGTAGTCAACTAATATACTATATGATATCACATCATATAGAGAGAGGAAAAGAAGAGAACAAGAGGATGGAATGGATTATGTGGCAATAAGAAGGTTAAAAATAACAAAGGAGCACATTTTTGCATTATTCATGGATCCTCGGACTAGAGAAATCCCAAATGCAAACCGGCCACATATATCCATTGAGTGGTGCACATTCCAACCATTTATCGATAACTGGATCGATAGATGGTATGTGGTCTTTGATTTGCCACCGCATAACAACAGAGAAATGCCCCTGTATTTCCTTCGAAAGTTGTATGCGGAGTTCGTGTTGCATAAACATGTGAACTATTTTCCTTACTTGGAGTTTCAGGGGATCGGTGGGGGGATTCCCCAAAACCGACCAAATGCGAGGGTCCAAGACCCTAATCGCCCTATCCCTGCACCTCACACGCCATTGCATGGGCCAGATGTCCCACCTGCAACTCGCGTAGTTGCTGAGACACGGGATGCTTTTTTGACACTGGCACGAGTGGTCCTTCGCCATAGCACTACTCTTCAGCATATGGGGTGGGATGCAGGACCTAGTGGTCATGATGCAGGGCCATCGCCTTCTTCGGGGCCATCATCTTCTTCGAGGCCATCGTCCAGTGCAGGACCATCCACTGGTGCACCACCACATACTAATGCAGGACCATCCACCAATGCACCACCATCGGCACATCCCCAAGAGAGTTTTGATCCTCACATGTGCACATCGTGTGGTCGTCCCTGCTATGTTATTTCCACAGATGTTGCGTTCATTGGTTTTTTGAGTGAGGTATGTAGATCTGGTTAATTTTAATAAATTCTTCATTTAGTTTCCTCTTTGTACACATATATATAGTTTGATCTAATATATTAATTTCGTGAACTTGCAGTTGTTTTGTTTTGACGCCAAAGACCCCCCAGACTTTGGATTGGGGCATGGCATTGCAGCGACCGATCCCTTTGTTGGTGGAGGGATCCATGATGGTACAGGCCCATCTGGTTCTATTGAGGTAAACATTCTAAAATTTCAATTTTTCAATTATGCTTGTCAATAATTTGTTAATTTCCACATGCTTTACATGTTAGTTCACCAATTCTATCTATGGTATAATATTTACAATTATTAAACTTACAGATCCTAGATCCGTCACTGGGTGGAGAGATCCACAAGACACATCATGGTACCCAGGTAAACATTTTAATACGGTAAACAATTACAGTTGTCATTTTTTAAATACATGTACATGTGTTTGTTGAATTATGCATACATCTAACTACATGAACACTTGCTGATTGTAGGCACCAACCCAAACATCTGGGCCATTTCCTGTAGATGCATCTCCTCCCAGGCCTTCCATGGACAAGGGTCGTGTGTACATGAGGCGGTCCACTCCAAAAAAGACTCGAGCTGCCCATGGCCATGGAGTTACTGAGCCCATGGTAATGTATATCCTTCAATGATATTTGTTGCTTAACTTGAAATCCGGTGCATAAGTTGTTTTTCTTAATGTTTTATTTGCATGTTTACTGCATCAGGAGCCGGAGTTAACGGAAGAAAGTATAGCATCGATGGTTGATGCAGCAGTTGATGCTGCTTCATCAATGGCAGCTAGTCACACCGAGGTATACCTAACTATTTCAACATGATCTTGACATAGTTTATTATTGTTGTCTATTGTTTATTCATTCATGTCTAACTATTTCAACATTTGGTGATTGTAGGGCCCAGCAGCAGGAGTAGTTCCTGCCCCCCCTGTTTTGACCACAGTTGAGGCACCAGCAGCAGGAGCAGTTCCTGCCCCCCTTGGTTCAACCACGGATGAGACCATGGTAATGTATATCCTTCGATGATATTTGAACTCGTTAAGTTGATATAGACATATAGTTTATTATTGTTGTTTATCTAGACATAGTTTATTATTGTATTTTATTGTTTACTCATGCATGTCTAACTACTTCAACATTTGGTGATTGTAGCCACCAACAGAAGAAGTAGCTCCTAGCCCCCCCGGTCCGACCATCATTGATGTTGAACCAACGGCTCCATCTATGACACAAGGAACTGAACTCCAGCTATCACTGGATGTTTCAATTTCGAACAAGATGTTGATAGGTTTTGAGTTAATTGAGATATGGTATTGTAGAGTCCGACTCCACTGACAAGGAGATTGGTGATAGGATGAACATGGACACATCCAGAGGTGGGGGTGAGTGTTTGTTATAATTTTCTAATGTATTAGTACATAGTTAGTTCAATTTAATAATTGATGTTTAATTTGCAGGATCCATCAACACACATTGATCCTAGAGATGAGCCTAGTGGATCAAAGTCGGGAAAGAACAAGAGGAAGCTTGACTTCTGATACATTCCTTATAGAATATATGTACATTTGCATACATGTGCAAGTGGCTTGGATAGTTTTCGATACATGTGATTTTGGATAGTTTTGGATATATATGTACTTTTGGATATGTGTACTGTTGGAGACGTGTACTTTTGGATATATATCTACTTTTTGATACATGTACATTGACATTTCACTTATAAATGAATGATATATTTCACTTCGTATGAGTTCTTCGGTTTCCACATGTTGTTATGTCAATCTATTGTGTGGATTATCTATTATTTATGAATGCACTATGTCAAAGTTCTTGCACGTGTAATTAAATCAAACTAAGTGCAATACAATGTAATACAATGTTTCAATGAACTCACGACATGCACACTAATTGGATACATCTAATTAAATGTAGTGAGTTTGGATGATAAAATTACAAGTTAAGTGAATGTTGAAGTGTAATATAATAAAAATAAATTACAAGTCAAGTTAATGTTTAAGTGTAATATAATAAAAATAAATTAAAAGTTAAGTAAAGGTTTATGCAAGAGGTTTTTTCCCTGGATGTGCTATGTGTCTAGTTGCATTGGTGCACTATATAGAAGTTTGTATTTGTATTGTATATAGCGAGGCACACCAAAGAACAAAAGATTTGTGTACATTACCACACCTAGATAGAGGTAGTTGTACTATGAATGTTGACCTATACTGCTTATGGTATTCTCCAGAACCACATCAGTGTGCATGTTACAATATGGAACACTAAGACATATAGTAATATTTTAGTGTGTCGAGGCATCTATAATAATTCAATTTTTATGTATATAACTTAATATAAGGTACATCGATGTCATTTGTTTGATAGTACACCAATATGATGATATGTAGTTACAATCACTTGTGAGTACAACATCTATAAGGGAATAAGTGAATTGTGTATCAATAAGAGCATCAATTTGTTCAGTAAATAGAAGTTTGTATGTGTTCAATAACTAGAATTTTGTATCAATAAGAGCATCAATGTGTTTAGTAAGTATAAGAGCATTGATCCATGTAATGGTGACAAAAGAAATGTTATGTTCTGGTTCAATGTTTGACATAACTAATTGGTTCAACAATATATAGTAGACTAGGAAAGCCTAATCAAACGTTTGACATAACTCATTGGAGTGGAAATAGCCATGCATACATAGCAAAATATCAAATTACTACATAAAAGATTCAACCAACAACATGAATTATACAAGGACTCTCATCCAATCATGTATTTAATTCTTCCCAGCACATGATTATCACATTTCAATGGAATACATGGAACTTTAATATAACATATAATGCTCATCATGTATCACAAAAGGATCAAACTTGGTATCTTTCCATCGTTCATCTTTGGACCTTTAGAGGATCGATATTTCCAACATAAGTTCGTGAGTACAAATTATAGATGTACATATATAGGAAAGTCCAACATAAAACATTACTAGAAAGGACAATGGACATAAATTTAACATATAAACAACTATAAATCACATATCAAATCTCAAATTCTTTGCAACATTACAATAGTTAAGAAAATAACTTTCACAAGGTAAATTGTTAGCCATGGGTGGCTGAATGGCAATAACAATGCTCCACCCAACTGTAGATTCTCCGAAGGTTTCTACTTTTCTGTTTGAAGACCACCCTTGAGTTGGGAAATGATAATCCACTAGGGTTGATGGTTACTTGAGATACATATTTTTTAGCTATCGGTGACAAAAATCCCAGGTATAGTAATGAGGTGGGTCCACATTACAGATTATAGGCCCTAAATCAAACGGTATCTTCAAGACAACTATCTACTTCAGGCCAACCAATAGGCCCCAGACAACTATGTAATCAACATATTACATGTGTATATATCTCGAGCCAATCAACATGCCCATCTATTGGGATACTCAGACAAAATATATGCATTAATAACATGTAATACATTACCTAGGCCAAATAATAGTCCCTCGTATTAATGAATTCATCAATTGACTATCCCAAGCCAACCAATTCAATACGCTTTCTACAAATATCACAAGTCGTACAAATAAGGTGTCCCACCATCATTAGAATGTAGGTCTTCCAAGGAATGCCAAACAATTAATATAACTAGGGCTAACAACTTATGAATTGCATTGACGTGCACTGGGCAAAACCCTAGTTTAGGAAATGACTGTACAACGGAGTCATTGGGACACGAGGACACGAGAGAGACTGCCACCTAGGGGTAATGGCATGCCAGGAGACCAACGGATTCAACGGTTCGTCGATCCCATCTCCAGTTGCCGAGTTATGTCAAGTTGCAGGTCGCATGAAAAGGTCGTTCAAGGACAATTGGTCAATCTTAGTCCGGGAGAAAAAAACCAAACGAAGCAACGAAAGTGTGTGCCGTTAGCTCATGCAAGTGTGTATGGGCAATTCCGACGTGGGTAGACCACCAACACTTTCTTGGTCTAGGGTTTTGCATATTTGACCCACGAATGCTAGATTTGCATTGAGGTGCACTGGGCAAAAAACTAGTTTAGGAAATGACTGTACAACGGAGTCATTGGGCCACGAGGACATGAGGGAGAGGGCCACCTAGGGGTAATGGCATGCCAGGAGACCAACAGATTTGACGGTTCATTGATCTGACCTCCGGTTTCTGAGTTATGTCAAGTTCCAGGTCGCATGAAAAGGTCGTTCAAGGACAATTGGTCAATCTTGGTCTGGGAGCAAAAAACCAAACGGAGCGACGAAAGTGCGTGCCATCGGCTCCTGCAAGTGTGTATGGGAAATTCCAACGTGGGTAGACCACCAACACTTGTTCGGTCTAGGGTTTTGCAGAGTTGACCCACCAATGCCAGATTTACATTGAGGTGCACTGGGAAAAACCCTAGTTTAGGAAATGACTATACAATGGAGTCATTGGGCCACGAGGACACGAGGGAGAGGGCCACCTAGGGGTAATGGAATTCCAGGAGACCAACATATTCTATGGTTCGTCGATCCGAACTCTGGTTTCCAAGTTATGTCAAGTTGCAGGTCGCATGAAAAGGTCGTTCAAGGACAATTGGTCAATCTTGGTCTGGGAGCAAAAAACCAAACGGAGCGACGAAAGTGCGTGCTGTCAGCTCCTGTAAGTGTGTATGGGAAATGCTGACGTGGGTAGACCACCAACACTTGCTCGGTCTAGGTTTTTACAAAGTTGACCCACCAATTCCAGATTTGCATTGAGGTGCACTGGGCAAAACCCTAGTTTAGGAAATGACTGTACAACGGAGTCATCGGGCCACGAGGACACGAGGGAGAGGGCCACCTAGGGGTAATGGCATACGAGGAGACCAACGGATTTGACAGTTCATCAATCCGACCTCCGGTTGCCGAGTTATGTCAAGTTACAGGTCGCATGAAAAGGTCGTTCAAGGACAATTGGTCAATCTTGGTCCAGAAGAAAAAAACCAAACGGAGCGATGAAAGTGCGTGTTGTTGGCTCCTGCAAGTGTGTATGGGAAATACCGACATGGGTAGACCACCAACACTTGCTCAGTCTAGGTTTTTGTAGAGTTGACCCACCAATGCCAGATTTGCATTGAGGTGCACTGGGCAAAACCCTAGTTTAGGAAATGACGATACAACAGAGTCATTAGGCCACGAGGACATGAGGGAGAGGGCCACCTAGGGGTAATGGCATGCCAGGAGACCAACGGATTTGACGGTTCGTCGATCCCACCTCCGGTTGTCGATTTATGTCAAGTTGCAGGTCGCATGAAAAGGTCGTTCAAGGACAATTGGTCAATATTGGTCCGGGAGCAAAAAACCAAATGGAGCGACGAAAGTGTGTACCGTCAGCTCCTGCAAGTGTGTATGGGAAATTTCGACGTGGGTAGACCACCAACACTTGCTCGGTCTAGGTTTTTGCATAGTTGACCCACCAATGCCAGATTTGCATTGAGATGCACTGGGCAAAACCCTAGTTTAGGAAATGACTATACAACGGAGTCATTGGGCCATGAGGACACAAGGGAGAGGGCCACCGAGGGGTAATGGCATGCCAGGAGACCAACGGATTCGACGGTTCATCGATCTGACCTCCGGTTCCCGAGTTATGTCAAGTTGCAAGTCGCATGAAAAGGCCGTTCAAGGACAATTGGGTTTACATACAAGCTAGGGCTTCTACAAACTAGTGCATAGCTTACAAACTAGGGTTTACTATACAAAACTAGCACTCTTACTACAATCTAGGGTTTTGTATATAAGATAGGGTTTACATACAAGGTAGGGCTTCTACAAACTAGGGTTTAATGGTTGCAATAGGTTCATAGTCCCAAATTTCAACACAAACAAGGAGATCATTGAATACTTGTGCAACAATATAACATTCCTAAATAGAGCAACAACATGAGCTCAAGTACTCATTTACTTTTGCTAGTATCTCTTAACTAACTCAACATGACATACTTATCATTTACTTTGGCCATATAGTTTAGGACTAACAGTTGATTGTCCTAAGTTTATTGTACTACAGCAACAAGAGTATATCAGTCCAATGTTAGGTGGTTTTAGGTCTCCAAAATAGGGGTATTAGAATAGTAGAAGGGCTAGGATGATAGGCCAAGATAGTAGGGAATGTAATCTAGGCTTGGGACAAGGTTTAGGCTAGTAAATGCGGACTATTTATGACTTCCCTAAAGTATACAACAGCAGCAAAGTAGAAATACCTCAGCATTAGGGTGTCTAGGGTCTTGGAACTAGGTCGTTAGGGTGTCTAGGGTCTTGGAACTAGGTCGTTAGGGTGTCTAGGGTCTTAGGTAAGTAGGCCAAGCTAGTTTAGGTAGGGCTGAGGGTTCTTGCATGCCATTGGCTCTTGCAAGTGGGTATAGGAAATGCCGATGTGGGAAAAATACCAACACTAGATCGGTGGAGGGTTCTGTAGAGTTGACCCACCAGTGTGAGATTTGTATTGAAGTGCGTTGACCCACCTCAACAACTTGCATCTAAGAGAGAAAAGTCATAATCCACAGATGTAACCTTGAGGTAAGTTAAGGAGGAGTTCCATTGTCACCTAGACACTAACTCCTCTTACTTTTGTTTGGTTCTACTTCTCACTCGATTAACACACTTAAGTAGTAGAAAACCTAAGTAGTGTCATCTGTCTACTAGTTTTCCCTAGATTCCTACTCGAGACATCACAATTAACAAATGTAGTGGTTCACCTAGTTTTTCATCTAGTTTCTAGTTTAAACCCTAGTTTGTGTTCTAAACCTTAGTTTTTAGGTTAAACCCTAGTTTACAGTTTAAATCGTAGAAGCCCTAGTTTGTAGTATAAACTCGTTTTTATAGTTTAAGCCCAAGATTGTGGAAATCCTAGTCTGTAGGTTAAACCCTAGTTTCTACTCTAAACCATAGAAACCCTACAAACTAGGGTTTACTATACGAAACTAGCACTCTTACTACGGTCTAGGGTTTTGCATACAAGCTAGGGTTTACATACAAGCTAGGGCTTCTACAAACTAGTGCATAGCCTACAAACTAGGGTTTACTACACGAAACTAGGACTCTTACTACAAGCTATGGTTTTCATAGAAGCTAGGGTTTACTACAAGCTAGGGTTTACATACAAGCCAGGTCTTCTACAAACTAGTGCATAGCCTACAAACTAGGGTTTCTTATACTAAACTAGCACTCTTACTACAAGCTAGGGTTTACATACAAGCTAGGGTTTGCATACAAGCTAGGGCTCCTACAAACTAGTGCATAGCCTACAAACTAGGGTTTACTACATGAAACTAGCACTCTTACTACAAACTAATGATCTCAAAATAAAGACATACTAATGACCT
>LPNX010064332.1:14900-119093 GCA_001517045.1 Pseudotsuga menziesii | reverse complement strand
CTTCTAAAACATTAACCAAAGTCTTTCCTACCCCCTCTGAATTATTAAAAAATATTTTTTATGTTTTCAATAACGCGTGTGCGTTTTGGTTCACTATAACGTTAGCGCATTTTTGTTCACTATAATGCGAGCGCGTTTCAAAATTCTATGAGCAGGAATATTTTTTTGAATTCAAATAAAACGCGCCATGTTTTTTAGAGTCAAAACCAATCCGAATCACTTGGTCACATGTCAACCTTAATCCTATGTTTATGGTTTGGTGTTTGCTTCGGTAATACCAAACCTGTGTTATGGTAATCATGAACCAAAGCTAATTGGGTGTTTCTTCCAGTTTCTGAAGAAACCTGTGTTTAACCACTCTTTACAGTATGCTACACACAATCATTTTTGACAAAATCTTAAACACAAATATGGTTTTTTTTACATATTCCAAATATGTAACTTTTATTTAAAATTATTAATTTTTCATATTTTTCTTCAAATTCTTTTCTCTCCTACCTCCTTAACTCGTGAAACACACTGTTAGTGTTTCTTCTATAACTTTTTCAATTCTTGATCACTTCAAACAAAAATTGTATGGTGCACAAGTAGACACTAACCTCTACGTTCTATCAAAACCCCATTTCATGATTTTTGCATTAAGACCTTCAAAGGCTGCACCCACAAAACACGTACCATTTTCGAGGTTTTCTCACTTAGACAATTATAAAACTATTATAAAATTACTAATTTAATTTTCAAAAAATAATTCCGCACTAGTACTATGGGTTCTCTACATGGATGTCAATTTTTGTAGCTTGATCCGATCATTTAGGCCCTCAAAGGCTGCACCCACAAAAACATATACCTTATAATTTCCCTGAAAAATAAAAAGTGCCTGTTAGGAAAAATGAAATTTGACATAGCTATGCAAATTTTCGATACATAAAAGTTATATATTCGGAAAGGTGATTCAATTTCCTACATTTCATGTTTTTTACTCAATGCAAGATATTTTGCATAAGTATCTCAAAAAATCCAAGTAAGTTGAGGGATGCCTGATTTTTCAGGTTTCTATTGCATCTAACGTGCCAAAAAGGTCCCTCATCTTCTTGCACAGGCCCTTGAAATAATTTTATACAAGAAAATATATTTGGAAGTGTATAATATCATGTTGGGAAGAAAGGCCCTTTCTATAGCCCAAGTGAGCGAAATGTGTCACTTATCTCACATGTTGGCTCCAAAAAAATATAAAATATAAATTACACATTTCCTTGCCTTACATTCAAGGAACCATTGACAAAATTTCTAAGATCCTTAATAAAAAGAACATTCAAACTCTCTTTAAACCTCATAGAATCCTCAAACAAATGTTTCGTAGTGTAAAATATAAATCTGACCCTCTCCTTCCGCAAAGTGTCTACCAAATTCCTTGCACTTGTGGGAGTCCTACATTGGACAAACTGGTAGATCAGTGAAAAAAAGGATTAAGGAACATATCACTGATATGAACCACACTCGTCTTAACAAATATATTATTGTTGAGCATGCCCATCATTCTAAACATCTCATTTTCTTTGGCAACACCAAAATTCTTGCTTCCACTTATCATTATTCAACTAGGCTCATTAGAGAAGCTCTTGAAATCGAAAAACACCCAAATAATTTCTATAGAGAAGACGGGTACAGACTTAGTCAACCTCTAATCAATAAACTAATACATCTCGGTAGACCTTTTCTTGATCTTTCTATTTTTTCTTAATTCTATTCTTTTTAGTTTATTTTAGTTAATTAATTCATTTAGTTTTCAACTATTTTTAATTCCATTCTCTAGCTTCAATATTCCATTGTTTCTCTATTAACTTTTTTCTATTAACTTATGTATCTCTTTCTCCTTTTATTCTCTAAACTTTATAATTTTCTAAGTTTTTATTTTCCATTCTTCAATTTTCTTTTAAATTTTACTTTTATTTTTCATTTTTCCTACTTCTATTTATTACTATTTCACTAAGTTATTTTATATTTTCTCATCCCTAATCCTTCTAATTAAAAAAAAAATCCTTTATTATTTATTATTTTTAATATTTTAACCTTTTAAGTTGTTCTTACCTTGCATATTCAAAATTTTAACTAACCCTATACTTTTTGTTTAATTATTTACATTTTAAATTAAAATCTTTCAAATCTTTAGTTTTCTAATTATTTCTAATTAGAATTAAAAAAATTTAAATTTTCCTTTTTAATTTGTTTCTTATTTGATATTAATAATGAAAATTTATTGTATTTTTTTATATTTATAATTCATTTTTTTACTAAAATATTTTTTTAACAACTATATTTTTAGTATTTCTAAATTTATCAAGCATGTCTTCTTCTATATTACATTTAAATTTAAATTAACTAAATTACAAAATACATTTATATAAATGTATATCAAATTTCAATTTAAAATCAAACTTAAATAAATACATCACACTTGTTCAACAAATAACTCATTGGTGTTTTTATTTAAAATTTTCTACATCAAAAATTTGATGTGATAACTAACTAACATATATATATATAAATGGGCAAACAATTCATAACAAAATACTTTACTATATTTATATATTAATAAAGTAAATACAATATTAAAATAAAAGTGGTCATCCTTATTTGGATTATATTATTCTAATGGCATGGTGGAATTTGTAATGGAGATATTTTTTAATTTTTTTTATTGTAATGTATGTTTAAAAGTTACGAGAAAATGTATTTTAGTCCAAAATAAAAGTCCTTGAAATAATTTGTAAAAAAACCATATTTTGAAGTGTAAAATGTCTTAGTACAAATTTATAAGTCCTTGAATAAAGAATATGCTTCAAATTTTAAGCTTTGTAATATTTTAAGCTTCGCTTGAAAACTAAAAAACAAAAAAATATTGCAAAGAATGTATCGCTCCTCATTATAGCCAGACACTGCAAGGCCGATTCTTACGTGTTGTTGATAATATACATGTATCCAGTGAATGCTAGTGTAGAAATTTCAAAGTTGAACCTGATGAGGAGCGATTTCTAGGTTCAGGCCTAACTATGGGCATTGATTCCATTAGTCCAACGATCTCCACAAGGTCAAAAGCTTCTTCCTTTTCTAATGGGGGAGGTCAAGGGCACTGATCAATTTGAAGTTTTCATTTCTAACGGGGAAGGTCAAGGGCAGTAATTTACAAACTAATTACAAACTAAAGGTTATCACTCTTATAGGCTTTATGTACTTAATTCTTACAAATAAACATTTTCAAACTTTTTTATGAAATGTATTTCATTAATTTTAAAATGTTATACCACATTATATATACATGAATTTGCTAGTTTGTTAGTGATATTGGTTTTTTTCACAACTTTATTACTTTAGCTTTGCATAAGCAATATAAATTGTTATCCTTGTGATTAGGATGTTGAGCATACATTAGTACAACTATAACTACTAATCTCTATGTTGAACATTACATTCATTGTAAAATATACTTGAGAGGATTTTCCAAGAAGGTGGTGTTGAACAACTACAAAAAGTATGCTAAAAAAATGATTCTTCAATTTAATGTTTTTTTGGCCATTTTTTTTTGCAAGAATTTCTCTTGGTGTATAATAAATTAGTAAGTGGTAGCAAGTAGTTATTGAAATAATATTTTAGGGAGATTGTGTTTGGTAAAGTAGGAACTTGATTTTGCATGTGTCATTGGAACCCAATTTCCATGAAAATTATGAATCTAATTTAGATTGCCACCATTAATCATAGTTACAATAACAAAAGACATTTTCCACAAACTGGTTCATAATTTTTAATAACTAGAACTTTTGATGAATAAGTTACCACCAATCCCAAAATTCTATAACCAAACCCTATTAATATTCCCTTTGACTATTATGACCACTCCTAATGGGTTCAAATCAAGTATCTTCAATACATCCCATAAAATGAAATGTATATTTAGGTAAGGTTCCAATTGTGCAATATTTTACATTATATTTATCAAACCACATTATGGTTGTTGTTACTAAATGTTTAGACTACAAAGACTTCCTAAAGTTGTTCATGTAGATCCAGAGTGAAAATTGTTTTTACTAATGTTTTTACCTCTTATAAGATTTAGAATAGGCACACCATTGTTTGATTCAAGCATAAATTACATCTTTTAAGAATTAGGCATGTGTCTCAGAAAGATTAAAAAAATCAATATCATGGTGTTTTGAGATTTATGTGATAACTATTTATATTAAAAAATATTATTTCTCTTGAATTGATCAACTCTTACTTAACTTTTTATGTTCAGAAACAAACAGAGCTACCTCACTGTAGATGTCGGGTGAGGTAGACTTACTAGCTCGTGGCTTGCTTGTGAGCTGGTTGGGTTTGCTAGCTGGTACGGTTGGCTGGGATTACTCGGATTGCTGCATGGATGCGGCATGGTACAACTGGCATTGCAGGACAATTTCCACAAATCTAACATGAAATTTGAAAACAGAAGAGGAATGGGTCGAAGGAGACGTGAGCTTCGTGATCACTGTTGAGATTAATATGGCAACCTTCCTTCAATCTAACTCTTGCTGAAATAGTTATGTCGGCTTCATTTACTGAACTAGTACATACAAAAGAACTCCGATGAATGGAAGAATTGTTAGCATGTCAAACTCAGCTAAAGAGCTTGAACTTCTGTTTTTTGTTCGTGTTTATCGAACAAAGCTAAGATGTGGCACCTCGTGGGTCTCAGTGTTTGTCATGCCTATGCTACAAGCTTTTCATAATCTTGTCCACACTTGGCAACTGCATGCATAGTAAGGTGATACGTGTCATGGTGTATGATTTTTCATTAATTTTTATATATGTGCTTGGGAATCGGCACTCTGACATTTGTTTGAGCTCCACGGGAGGAGCGGCCAGCTCGTGGGCGAGTATTTCCTAGTTTTGCATTTACAAGGATCCACATTTCAGTAATGGAATACAGTTTTGTTTTGGTGTCAAAATGACCAGCGATTTTGGTTTTAAAAAATCATTTTTTAGGTGAAGAACGTTGCAGTCATGATGAGATGGTTTCCCTATGATTACATACAAACCCTAAATATGTGTGCGGTGAAAAGATCTGAGCGATCCAGTGGACTGGTTCCCTCTTCTTTGTGGCTTTTAGCACATGGTTTCTCACGTTTTTATGTTTTTCATGCACGGAGCTAGTCCCATTGGCCATGTGGATACGCAGAAATAGATTACCTCTTCATGTGATCCAGCTCAATGTTATCGCCAGGAAGGAATCCCCTGACATGCTGTCGTGCGTTCCATTTAATGCATTTTGTTTGAATCTTGCCAAATAAACATAATCGCTTTGTTTTCCATTTATCTATGCACTCTAAAAAAATTGGAGTTAAAGGAATAAAGTAAGAAAAAAGAAAAAAAATGAAATTGAAAATTCTAAATTTAAACTCATTCTACACGTAAAACGTTACTTGTCACATGTGACGAAAACAAGAATCTAATCATTCCAACTCTTATAAAATGCATATTATAAATCTATGTGAGGACCGTGATACAAATTTTGGCATTTCAAAATGACAATTTTAAATTTTAAGAAATTATTTTAAATTGTCATTTTAAATATTTATAAATTTAACAATTAAAATGTTTAAGAATAAATATTTCCATTTTCTACGCCCTAAGCAACAGACTCACTTCTAGTTTCATATTGCCCAGCCGCAAAACTATCATTCAATATAAACTAGTCGCAAAAACTGTCATTCAATATGGACTTCGAAAATCTATGTAAACTAAAGTCTTAAAGTCTTAAGGCAGGGACTTGCTGCGCTGCAGTTCTTGTTTTTTTTTTTCAATACAAGGATAACAACTGTGATATAAATTATTTTGGTTTTGGTCAAATGGATTTTCCTTTCCTTATCAAATGGAAAGGATTATTTATTTTATCTTTTGAATATAGAAAGGTTAAACCAGAAATAACCCTTAACCCTGCCCTTCAAATTTGATCCATGGTTGAGGGTGATTAAGTTATAGGTAAGTCCTATCACGGTCAGTCGTGAAACTTCAGTATACAGGGATCAACTCCAACGATCAGAGTCAAAGACATAAAGGGGAGGAGACTATATGGCAACTGGCAAGTAATTCCTCTATTTTCAATACATGTATATTATCAACAACACGTAAGTAATTCCCATGGAAGTCAAGTTTTGTTAATAGTAACGATATGCAGGGGCGAGCTTGAATTACCTTAGAGACCAGTGCAATAAATTTTCAAAATGATGAAGACGCCTCACGCAAAATGGAAGCAGGCCTGGAATTTGACGGCTTGTGAACGTTTTTTTATGTTTTTAAATGTATTTGACAGGTAATTATAAAATTTAACCGTCAAAGTTGACAGGCATTAAAAACTCCAAACCGTAGATTTGAAGTTTACTTATTTAATTAGTCCCTCATAAATTTTAATACTAGTTTGGGGTGTAGGCACGCAACCTATAATGGTTCAAATTATAATACTAGTTTGAGAATATAGGCCGGTAACCTTTACTAGTTTGAGAGTATAGGCCAGTAACCTCTACTAGTTTAAATTTTAATACTTGATGAATGTCTCATGTATTGCATGGTGAAACTCATTAGCTTGGGATCCAATCTCAGGCTTACCAGAACCTATCTCAATTGCAGGTAGGAAGACTTAGTTTGACAGTCACTCAAACGTATGAACAGTAAGCTGAAGGGCATGAAAAATCCCAAAACTTCATTAAATTTCTGTTTGACAGGCAAAGTAAATTTGAAATTTGAAATTCCAGACCTGAATGGAAGTACTGGTACAGGAGCACATGCCGATATCTATTGTAGAAATGTACTGGTAGCGGAGATCACGGAGATCACATGGAGATTTATTGTACAAATGCAAGAAACAATTACCACATGAACAATAAATGGTGTTTTCCATTTAAATAAAAAGTTTCAAAAAATTATTTTTTTGAGGTTAGTTTAAATGTTTTATTAATGAAAAGTTTGCGTTTTCCATAAGTCACAATATTAGAAATACCAATTCAGGCAGGGAGTGTGAAACTAATTTTGTTTTATGAAAAACTTTAATCATTAATAAATCCAATCTGCTCAGTCACTAATAAATCCAATCCCTCTGGTAAAGGAGATAAAGGTTAGGAGATTAGATTGAAGATTGTATACTCTCTTTTATTAATGAAAAACTTATTATTCCTGAGAAACGAATCAACCATTTCAAAAAAAATGGGACCATTTTTAAAATATAAATTATTAATATTAAAAATAAAAAGAATTTGAAAAAAGAATTTTTTATTTTGAATGCGTGAGTATTCTATTTATTAATGAATTGGAGTTAGAAAATAAATATTTTTTTGTATTTTACCATGTTTAAAATTATCTAATAATTTTGATAGTAAAAATAGATTTAACATATTCAAAAGCCTTTCCTTTAAGACATCCAAAATTACTCATTTGCTCGTATACTTAATATTTAACCTGCATTGAATCTTTTATGAATACATCTCCCCACGTTTTTCTTTGTTTACGTCGAAGCAAACATCTTTAATTTGGAAAAACGTTGGCGTTCTTTCAGGAAATGTTTGGAAAGAGAAAGCAATTGGAAAATGCCAATGGTGTTGTGCACGAAAATTAAACGTTGTTTAAAGTGAAGGAAACAGAAACAAGTGACAAAGGCATTGATAAATAGCCATCAATCATTTTAAATTTAAATGACGGAAAATGATACGCACTCCGGGTAGACCTGGTAAAACTAGCACTAGCAGGGCAGACCTAGTAGAACTAGCAACATTGACTAAGTAGATTTATTAAAAGACAAATTAAACACTGCACGAAAACCGCCGTGTCTCCGGCCGGCATCCCGCAGTGATTCAGGAATCGAGAAAAGCTCAACGGTTCGTGGTGGTTCAGCAATCGATCTGTGACCACCCTGCTACTGATCATCATTATCCTGCTACGGCTTAATTACAAGAATCATTGGAACTATACATAACGGAGACGAGACTGAAAACAGAATTATGTCAAACTACTCCATCGCTCTCAGAAATTGGCACTGATATTGCTGAAACATAAATTGGAATTTTACACAGAAAGATAAGCAGAAAAACCATACACCAAAACCTAATTTAGCATTTAAATGAACTCTTTAAAGAAAGAGCCCTTGGTGAGCATCGTAAATGTGACAGAGGTGGCCGGGGTCTGTTCTATGGCAAATGAATCGTACCGCAGGAAGAAGTGCGCCAGAAAGAGGCGACTGACAATGCCAACGACGTCCTTCCCTGGACACTGCTTGTTGTCAGCCGACGCTTCTTCCGTTTCACAGCCGTTCGACCACAGGAGGTGCTTCACCATCTTCGCGCCTTCATCGCCCATGAACCGACGCGGGACGAACTCCTCTGCCTTATCGAACAGTCTGGGATCCCGAGTGGCAAACGGCTGGTAACCGCACAGCATCTCGCCCTTTTTCACCGCATAACGCCCGTCATGCGATTCGACGACGAAATCTTCCTTAACTTTCCCATACTGCAGTGGGACAGGGGGCTCTATCCTCAGTACTTCGTACGCAGTCGACCGGACCAGAGCCATGCTCGCCAAAGCCTTGCTGTTGAGTCCCCCATGTGCTTCAACGGCTCCGCGAACCTCGTCGGCTAGATCTCTGTGCAGTTCGCCGCCCGCGGCTGCAATATATTTGACCATATTAGTTAGAAAAACGCGCAGTCCACCGAAGGCATTGAAGGCAATGTAAAACAGAAGATTATTGCAGGCCTCTTCTCTGTTCAGTCCGAACTGATTTTCGGCCACATCCAGCGCGGAAGTCGCATTTGTCCACAAAAAATTGTATAGTTTGTGGTAGTTCTTGGAGACAAGGGAGAATGGCACAGGAAGTAAATGGATGGTAAGCTCGTCCAAGAGTTTGGGAAGAACTCCCGAGCTTATGGTAGGAGAGATCACAGCAGCTAGCCACTTTAGGATACAGGAAGGCCCTTCGGTTCCGAGGCTGGCTGGGCCAGGGGCTACTGGATCAGCGCCGGCAACAGACCGGCAAAGAAAATTACACATTAATTGATCCATCGGAGCACTGAAACATGCCTTCCCGCTTGTCGCCATTTCATTCTCGACGACCACACTGAGCTCGTCGAACGCCTTGGCAAACTCTTGAAAATATATCTCTCGATTTCTCTTAAGTAACTCCAGACACCAGCTCTTTAGCGTATGATGTTTTTCCAAAGACGGGTCCATAAAAATGGTGGCCCTATATCCTCCGGTGAATTTCAGGCTGGGCATGTAAGTGCCCGCCACATAATTCTTATCAACCTTGCTCAAATCGTGGAGCACGGGGAAGCTCTTCGAGTCGAGGAGTATTATGACTCGATTGGAGGAGAAGAAAGGCGGACCAGGCGGCATATTCACTCTGAAGATCGTGCTCTTATATTTCTCCACCCGACGCTTGAAGAATTGATCGATCCCTCTGAAGTATTCGAATCGATCCAAGATGGCACCAACAAATGGAAGGCCGTAAGTTCCAGGGATCTCCATTACCGGAACTGGTGCGGCCGCTCTTGCTGCTTTCAGCTAAACTTACCGAAATATGGGAAATCAAACAACAGGAACAGAAAGAAAAAAAGCCTTCCCAAAGCTAATGTATTGCTCTCAGATGTGAGAGCTAGCGACTATTTAACATAGACGGTACATGGGGAACTCTGAATGACGTGCAATATAAAATAGTTTCAGCCAGCGTTTTTTCCAATGTGCTCTACCGCCATTTTCGGGTTTCAATTTGTTTTCAGAGAGGGTTGATTCCATTATTTCATACCACCATGGCACCATGTATTTTAAGTCTAGTATTTTAATTCTATTATTTGATTTACGGTGGTATTTTAATTTAAAGAACACGCTGATCACATTTTAAGATTGGAGACTCGAATCCTGTAATAATTGCATGGCCCTGCGCATCTGTACGACTTCTGAACGTTTCAGAATCAATCAAAAAGCTATTTTAACTACTGGTTCCAGTGTTCAAATTTGAAGGTGGGTCTTAATTTCAAGCGTTTTAGAGACGAAGAGAAAAATAAATAATTGTATTTCAATTGATAAGCATAAATTAACTGAATCCTTTCACCAAAAAAATGCAAAAGACAAATATTGTTCATTCAAATTTTTACAATTTTAAACAATTGAACACTTGCTTAATTTCTACATGAAAAATGATATATTTTCAATAAAATTTATTTCACGAAAAAAACCCAAAAGACAAATATTGTTAGCTCAAATTTTTACAATTTTAAACGATTGAGCACTTGCTTAATATCTACATGAAAAAATGATATATTTTTAATAAAACTTATTTTGAACACATTAGGTTGTCACATGTGTATCATTAATTTTACACTTCAATAACATAACAACTATTCTATTGTATTTTTTCCACTTGGAGCACACTTCATTATACAAAAAAACTACATAGACTATGCCATAACCATATTGGGGAATTCACATGCAATCCAAGCTTGAGTGATGTAAGAATGATAAAGATTGGACACCTAAGAAATAATAATACACAACTAAAAAATATTAAAAACAATATTCCTACATACCAAGCAAGTTAGCAACACTGGCATAACCAGGGTCGAGACATCGAATTCTTTTGTTCAATACTTGTCGTAAAAGCATACATGTATGCAATGAAGGGGAAATGGATTCAAGCCTAAGTCAATTGAAACTCACTACATGTCTAAGTCTCAACAGTTTTCCTTTTACATTGAACCAAAATACCAAAAGAAGTTTATTAATGGCTAGATTTGAGAAGTTCTAGGTGCAAGTAATTAAGGGCTTGAGGCTCTAAAATTTGTTGTGTTTCATACCAGTCCATGATTCACACAATATAAAATGCAATGAAATAAAATACATATGCAGATGTTTAATTCATTAAACAATGGAAGCATTTCATTCATTCACAACATTTAATGGGTTCATCTGAGTTATAAAACAAAACAAACTTGCAAGGATTTAAACACAAAAGATACTTATCTTAGTAGAAGCTTGTCCCACAACTAGCTACGTCGCTACAACGTTCCACCCAACCATAGGCCAATGTGCTCATCAATCTCTCAACAACACTGCCAACCCCGAGTTGGGCATGATTTCCACAAGGAATAAGGGGAACATTAGCAGGCTCACACGTAGCCAAGGATACACAAAACTCAGCCAAGCCAACACAGTTGGGTTTATCAGGCTATGAACAAGATGGAAAGGCTGATGGCTAAGCTAGTGAGCTCAATTAAAACCATGGACACCTACACTAGATCTATCGTGACTTCTAAAACATCCACACACCCAACACAAGGAAGCATCCCCTTCTCTGCTATGCAGTCCGTCAGGCCATGCCTTCCCTTCCAGTGTTATTCACAGTGTGCAAAGACGAAATCCATCCCTCTAGCTCTGCCTGTGAGGTTCCTTCTTCCACTAGGTTTTTCAATCTAGCTCAGACCCCATTTCCACTCCAAAAACAGCCCAAATTCATACAGCATAGGCATACATAGTAAGTTACACAATACTGGGTTAAGGAAAATAGTTGGGTAACAAAAAAAAATCATCAGGGAGGGGTGAGAACAACCCCTAATAGCAATTCGATCCCCAGGGACGTTTTGGCACTAACGTGGCCAAAACGGACTCAACAACACCCAGAACAGAAAATTCGATTTCCCAGAGATATTTTGGCCCTAATGTGGCCAAAACGGACTCAACAACACCCAGAATAGCAAATTCAATTTCCCAGGGAAGTTTTGGCCCTAATGTGGCAAAACAGACTCAACACCCTCAGTAAATCGTGGGTCTCTTCTCCCACTCCCTCGCTTCACCAAAAAATGAGTTCCTGCTTGAATAAATTGTAGAGAACGACTACCCTCGTGAGGGAAAACACACAACAACAAAAAATGGCAGTAAACTCAACCACATGAGTGCATCCGAAAATGTATGCCTGCGCGTGAACACATGAGGAATTTCTCCTCTGTGAGTAGTGAGTTGCGACTCCCTCTGTGACTACTTCTGGCCAATTCCCCTACGTGAATGTGGAATGGGTTTTCTACCCACGTGAGGGACTAAAATGCGACCCCCCCGTCCTTTGGGCATGCATCAGGTCAAGGACTAGCAGCTCTGCCAAAACTGACAGCTTCCCATGCATGCGTTCCCAAAGGAAATAACTTCCCAACTAACCAATGGGAATTAAATATGTTGGTGAATAAGACAAGGAAAGTAGTTTCCCACTCTCTTGGGTTCTTTTGCTGACATTTAGATTTTCCCCATTGGCCCCAAAGGTTGAAAATCCCGCCCGCCCCACCCCCTCCCCTTATCCTTAG
Organism: Pseudotsuga menziesii; assembly: GCA_001517045.1. Lineage (NCBI taxonomy): Eukaryota > Viridiplantae > Streptophyta > Pinopsida > Pinales > Pinaceae > Pseudotsuga > Pseudotsuga menziesii. The sequence continues at coordinate 106,731 of LPNX010064332.1, read as the reverse complement.
GAATCATGCCCCCATCTCATTATTGTTGCATTGACATAACTGGTTGTGGGTATTTTAATTAAATTACATATGTACATGGCATCCATAATTATAATGTGCCTCACTAGCACAAAATACCATCAACATTGATTTTAATTGCCGAAGCATAAAATGATAAATCAATGGTGGAGATTTTTTCTTTAGCTCCACACCGCGATTAATTACAATATATACAACATATAGATTTAATGCAGTCGGGGTAAAAATTGGGGTGTTACATAGGTATTCGAACAACACATTCATTGACGCAACTCACTGTCTCCTAAACCCATGTGGCCATTTCAAGATCCATTGGGTGTACAGTAGCATTTGTAAATGCACTTTGAATGAACATGTATGTAGCCATTAGCAACAACCCAAGACTAGTACAAGACTTTGAGACACCACAAAGACAATTACCATGAAAGGTGTAGTTGTGCACATTATCCGAAGCTCGTTTCTTGTCATTGGCTTTATCTAGGTTGAGAATTTGATTGAAACTCTTTTCCTTCAGAAAACGTCACATTTTGAAAATTTTCCACAAATTCCCACATCGTGTACACATCTTCAAAATTGGACAAAAAACCAAGGGAAGCAATCACAACCTCAATCTAGGAAGAAACCTTCTTGTTGTCGTATCGACCATTCTCTATAGGATTATACATAGAAATGTTATTGGAATAATGCCTCTTTTAGATTTTTATGATTCTATGCAAATCAGAGATGACTGATAAACCCGAAACCAAGAGAAATATTATTATTTTCTGCAAGATTCTATACACGTTCTGGATTGATTAATGTTCCCTTAGAGTTAATTAAATTCAAATCTGCAAATGCACCTTGATCATATCTAATTTTTGCTCCATAGATTTGTACAAGAGGGATTCCAGAATCTGGTCCTAGGAATCAAAGCTGCAATAAGGAAGTGACAATCCAATTGATTAAGTATGTAAGCCTGGAAGTGGTTTTATCGAGGCCCAACATGTCCACGGTGGTAATGGTTTTTGTAAAAGATCTGTGGATCCTTTATACTCCATTGTCGTTATTCTATCTCTCCATCATTTTCGAAATTATCCTCCTTAAAAAGTTCACTTTCAGATTGTTCTCCACATATCTGTAATTTAGTTAATTATGTTAAAACGCGTCATGTTTCTTGTATAATGGAACTAATACCTTATTTGTTGCTTCTTTTGTAGGGGTAGACCTCATAGTTTTGATAAAGAAACTCTTGGAGATGGGAAACTCACGTAACAAAGAAAGAAAAACTAGAAGGAATATCCCCATTGAAAAGGGAAATGAGGTAAAAGAAAAGGCTATGTTGCAAACGGAGAGAGTGAGACATGGTCCAGACATTCCCACTGATACTGTGACCGATATTAATAGAGTTGATGACATAACAACCTGTACTTTAGAACCACAAGTGAAGCAGTTGCGTCCAACGGACCCAAATCAAATTCCAATATCAACATAGTCTCCAACCAATAATCCATCAACAACCCATGTTGAAGCTCTTAAAGACATAGGTATATTGAGAGACGTTGAGTATCAAGCGTTGGACCTACGAGCAATGATTAGTTTGCAATCTCTCCAAGAAGGCCACAACCATGTTGAGCACACTCCCAATATGGACCGACATGTGAATGAAGCACCACAGCAAAGAAGCCCTAGGATTCATATCTCATATCCACCTTCCCTACCTCTACTGCAAGGAAAAGGACTCCTAGACGTATCCATGTGGATTAAAGTTGTTTGTCAGGCCTTGAAGGTAAGTTGCCCAAGCGCATTATCGATTGACAATGTAGCAAATTAATGAAGGAATATTTTGAATCCAAAGGCGATGGAAGTAAATGTCAATTATTATTATGTTTGTTATGTTAAAGTCAAACTGTTGAGTTGTTTTTAGGAGAATTATGGGCATAAAGATTGTTAGAAGTTCAGAGGCTAACAATCATATTTTTAGAAATCTCCAATCTACTTTTAATACGATTGGGAAGACGTCTCGTAATAAAGATCTTTAGGAAACTCGTCGTGTGTTATCATAATCAGTTGTAAGCAAGTACACAGAGAAACATCGCCTCCTTTCACACACTTCTCACATACTTAAATTAAATAGAAAATTTGTTAAGAAGTACTCTGTTATAAGAGAAAATCTTCAGACTCCAGGTGGAAAAGATTGTTGGGCTTTTGTCGGCAGGTTGCCTCATCGAGATATGAAGCTAATTGATGATGTTAAGGACTTAGTACAAAGGTTTTGGCATGATCATACCAGACCTTCATCTAACCAAAGACATGTTCTAAAGATGAGAAAAGGTTCTACTGAATGTGAGCCCCACGTCAAACAATTCCTTGACACAACATAGACTGAACTCTATGAGAGATTCAGGAATGAGCACACACAATTGAACATGGTCAAAAAATACTTTGAGAAATGTAAACCATGGTACGTTCATATATGCATTGATCGAAATACATGCTGTTGTAGATACCATGTAGAATATGAATATTTTTATGACACGTATAAACATATATTTTTTTATTTGCATACTAACCTTGAGCAGGGCTACAATGAATCCGTAACAGCACCGAATGCATCGAGAGATTTTATCCTCACCATCATCTATCCAAGGCATGAAGGACAAAAATACTATGGAAAATCATGTCTATATGAGAATTGTTCCAGGTGCAGTGGGTTTGCTCTTTTGAACCATTTCATTCATGGAAGCGATGAGCATCAATTTTGCAATATGAGTGTGGAGATTTAGAGCTTCAAGTACGTAACCTATCAATCACATAGTCCGAAGGAAAGTAAAAAGATTGCATTGGTGAAGCCATAGGTGCAAATGATTATTGCATGTTTTTCCTCTTACATGTTCAGTTTCTACATATACATTCTTTAAAGGTCACATTCTAATATGACCCTTGTTTTAATGGCAACAGGTACGGGTATGTGATTTTTTACGGAGTTCTACAAGAAAACGGAGGATTATGTTAAACATGTGCATGTAGCGCGATGGCATGATGAGTAGTAAAAAAAATGCAGGGACAAATTTTCCATTGGGACCTGTTGCCACCTAATACACACTTTAGAACACAAAGAAGTCAATAACCTGCTTTGTGTGTCCTTGGGGGCAAGTTAGAGCTGGGGACCACTGTCACGACGGTCTACTAACTCCTCCGTTTAGGTCAAATCCCAACAGAGCCAAGGGGGGTAGTCCCCACAGGAAAATATTCCTAAGTCTAGTAACTATTAGTTAAAGGGATATTTTATTAAGGTTGTGAGGCTAAGACTTTATACTATCTAAGGAATGACAAGCATCATGCAAATACAAAGATTTCCTTTTAATGACAAGCAGACCTTGAGATAAATGAAGACTAGTGCCTATTAACAAATGGAGTCTAAGGATAAATTACAACTTTATAGATTTACAAATGAAATTGAAATCTAAGTTAATTAACCCACAGTTTAGGTGTCATCCAAATCAAACCAGATTACAATATGGACAAATGAATACTATGAACAATATAAGCAGTAATGAATGAGTAGTTAAGCAGTATAAACAATATCCACAGTTGTATCAAATGTTATGAACAGATTGAATAAATGGAACAATTATTAAGCTATTACCCAAAAAATGTTGAAAGGAAATGAATTAATTGTGTTACACAAGATCTACATATTACTAAATAATGTGACTACTTAACCAAATGAATTAAAGATGCCACCACAAGAGATTGCGATTTTGAAAGGAAATACTTGTAACTGAAAAGTGAAAATCTTACAGTGAAATAAAATGTGAAAGTGCTTGCAGTAAAAGCCTTGAACAACAAGGAAAAGATAAATAGCAGTGACCTGTGTTTGTAGGACGTTTTGCAATGTCTCTTGTAAATTTTAATAAATTTTAAGGGGGGGCTTAATGTTCAGTGAAGTCTTCGATACAGTGGTGTGACTACCCCAATCTAGTATCTCTCAAGTCAAAGAGGGAGTGTTGGTGAGCTCAAAACAGTGGAAAAAAGTCCACCTATAGCTCCCAAGTCAAACCCCAATGCCCTAGTGCTCAATAAGGATGACGTAGAACGCCTAAAGACACCCACGATCTTCTACTCCAACTAGCTTCCGAGGTCACTGTCTTTAATCAACAGGAAAAATAACAAGATGGATGCTTATTAAACTAGAGCCCCTAAGCCTCTCCACTTTTCATACCCTTACCTGAGTTCCCTAAAGAGATATAACAGGGGGGCAAAGGATACATAGACAATTTAGGTTGTATATTTTAAATAAATTGCATATTTGGTTTTAGAGTAAGCAAAATGAATTACATAATTAATAAGTTAATAGAGTCAACCTGAGCATTATCCCTTATGGGAGGTCCGAGTACTTGATCTCTGGACAATTAAGAAATGAAATTTCTTTGCTAGAAAGTAAAAGATTGTAGAAATTAAAGTGAGCTAATTAAGGTTTCCTAAAGCCCCCAAACCCCTTCGTTTTTCATACCCTTGATCCAAGTTCCCTAAAGGGAGATAACAGAGGGTAGAGGATACACAGACGGATGTTAGGTTGTATATTACTCTTTGCAAAATTAAATGACAGGAAGTAAATTATAGAAATAAAATAACCCACAAGCCTCAAAGTGAGCTTTGTGCCATAGGGCACGGTGCAGGTACCTTGAGGTACTTGGAGCAAATAAATTGTAGAATAGAAAGAAAAACTAATCTAGATTCATGCTTGAAAAATAAATGCTCAAAAAATAAGCTAAGCTAAACCAAGTATGCTAACCACACAACAATCTCCCTAAAAGAGAAGATGGGTAAAACTGAAAAAATCTAGATCTATTTGAAATAGAAAAACAACAACTAGTGATCTAATTCCTACTCTACTTCCTAATCTATTTACCTATAGATTACAAATGCTTTATAAATTTTGTACAATACCCCAAGAGAACTTCTCTTTGGGGTTCACAAATATTAGAAAAGAAGAGAAAAATGTGAGGGTTTGAACCCCTTTTGGAACCAGTTGAAGGTTCATGTATTTTTGGGCCAATTTGGGAAGCACATCCCCTTCACTTGTGTAAAACCTATCACAAACTAGAAATATTTGCTTGCTGGAAATCACAGAAAACTCAAAGAAATTATCAGAAAAAGTTAGTCCAAAAAATCACTAATTTATGGCAAAAATCTGATTGAAAAAATAACTGAAATGTGATGTTTAGAGGGCTGGAAACAGATTTTTTAGCCACTTAAATGCTACTAAAATATCATATATAAAATGTTTAATTAAAATAATGAATATTTAGGCCCTAAAAAGAAGGTTTTGACCACTATACAATGGTAGAAACCGTAGATCTAGAACCCAAAAAAAAACTCTGAAAACAAGAAACCCTTGGAGGAGCCCTTCTTAGCTTTAGATCCCTCCAAAACAAATCTATTGGAGCTGCAACAAGTAAGCAAATAGATGAGCATAAAAAATAAATCTTATAAAATACTTTGTAGAATCTTACCAATCTATTCACAAATAAAGATAGAAGTACTTCTACCTACAAGTCTCTCCACAAAATACTTTGTGGAAATGTTCCAAGCTAAACAAATGCAACAATAATTGATAAATACACAAGGTTATCTCACTAATCCAAGCATGAAATGAGAGATCCACACCAACAATTTGCCTCCAAAGATTTCTTCTATTATGGCCCAACTAGGGCAAGATTCGGGCCAAATGCTTGAGAGAATATGAGAGAATATGAGAGGAGAAGAGAGAAAGATTTCAACACCATAACCTTTGCATAAGAATCAATAAATAATGAGGGAGGGAAGACCTTTTAAAGTTGAAAAGATCCCAAACCCACTCCTAAATCAAGGGTCCAAACCACAGATCTAAACTCTAGCTCTCCTCCACCCTTAGATCTAGGTTTGTTGACTTTGCAAACCATCCACCAATCATAAGCAAACCCTTAAATCTAGCGTTTCCGTGACTCAAGTGGGGCCTCCTTTGACTTAAATCTTGATTTTTATTATTTATCTTTTATTTAATTTTTAATTTTCAATCTTTTATTTTTATCTTTTATTTTTTTATCCTTTATTTAATTTTTATTTTTAATCTTTTCTTTTTTCTTTTCTTTTATTTTTTATTTTTAATCTTTTATTTTTATTTTTTATCTTTTATTTTTATTTTTTATTTTTAATCTTTATTCTTTTATTTTGATTTTTGATTTTAATTTTTGATTTTATTTTTAATTTTTTATTATTTTATTATTTTTTATTATTATTTTTTTTATCTTTTATTTTTTATTTTTTATTAAGACAAGAGGGGCACCCCACTTAGGAGATTTTCAAAATTTTATTTTGATCATGGGGGTTTATTTAAAAATAAAAATTGACTATGCTTTTCCACCCGCCAATCTTAATTACCATGGCCTTATTTGATTTTTTCATTCAAAATCAAATAATTTAATGTTTTACCTTAGGAAATTAAATTAATTTCTTTGGAAAAAATACCTTGTATTAACCAAAATTGGTCTAACTTCCTAACCCCTTGTCAAAATGACATGAGACTTGAACCAATGGCTTAGGAGGTGTCATAGCATTTTCATTTTCATTCATAGCCCCTATTACAAAATGCCAAGGTTCAATAGATTACATTATTACATCAAAACTTAATTAATTAACCACCCAATGGTAAAGTTAATTAGGAAAAAATCAAAATCCTAACGAAATTTCACAAGACTACAAGATATGACTAGCATGGTCATGGACAACAACTTGAAACATTAGCCACCTCATGGGCTTGATTATCAGAATGCCAATTCACTACTTTGGAGGATTGGTGAGTGAAAAACCTAACCAATAAAAATTGTTAAATAACAAGATTAACTAGAAGGGAAAAAAACACTCGGTGAAGAGGACTTCCCTAATAATAAAGTACATGGCGACAACCTTAGAGGAATGACCCATGCTGGAATATAAAGTTACATTAATTATCCCACGTAGGGGAGCAACCATTTCATGTACAAAAGGGGCAAAATTGCTCTGTTGAGTGAAAAATCCCTAGGATTTTTCCATGGTGCAAATTGTACAATATGTACATCTACAATGTACATGACATTGCCACTTAGTTGAAATAGGTAGGCAATAGGACCATATTGTCAATTGTGGATTTTGTAGAAAACTACACCCCTCAACCACAAAATGAAATTCAGAGTCAATACTACCATTCCGACCAAGTCATAATCATGGTACATATTACGTATAGGCATGGCCTTGAGAGCAGCATTAACAACAGGATAATATAGAAGGAGACAAACTTTTACATAAGTGATGATAGATGCCATGATCTGCATTATGTGCAACATTGTTTTCAAATTTTCTATGATCAGCTAAAGGAGGGAGATATACAGATGGATCAGCATTGGATATGGTCATATGGTTGTGCAGGCCAGTTCAAAAATGCTCGAGTCTTCCAATGGATGAGTATGTTATATAAGACTTATAATGTGCCACATATATGGAACTACTTTGAGACCCGTCACGGAAAATGTGAGCATGACAGGGCCGGTGCATGCATCAAGATCTCACTATGGAGGAGATGAGGTTTACCAGAAACCCCCATATCAAAGATGCAGAATCCATAGTTCAATGGTGCTCTGCAACAATGTCAGATCTAACTAAAGTGCGAAATACATCAACAAGGGTAGGAAGGCCAGTTAGGAATTTTTGGCATGTGGTTGACATAGATCTATCCCGTTCCTATAGTTGTAGCACAATACAAGGAACACGTGGATTTCATTCAGTTCAAAGCTCAAACAACTCCTTATTTGAAATATGGACGAAGAAACTTGCTTGCTTTTGCAGCCCTTGTAGAAGCGATGAATGGGATGAATGCAAATGCATGGATTAGGTTGATGATTGGGATCGTGTGTCACTTGCGGTAGACCCATGTGTATTCAGTGAAACAACCCACTTAGAGGAGAGTCAGTCAGGGATTTCGATAAACTATGACCATATCTCAGATATTGTAGAACTTGGACACATATATGCAGTTGTTGCCATAAAAGAAAATGAACAGGGCACAAATTATTAGTTGGCACGATGCATTCAAGGTAAGAAAATCCTGAACATATCATTGATTGATGATGAAGGCAATGAATTTCCTATTGGATTAATGGTGGTTGAGGGTGAATATCTTACACTAGATGGGAAATCACGAAGAACTAGTGGGCATGTATTCGTGGATTACAGACAAGGTTCTATGGTGTATCACTTCACAAACTTGATTGTTGGCACGAACATCCATCTACAAATGATGTCAAACAAGAACTCAACCAAGGTATGTTACCTCTTGCCTCATTCAGAGAATGAGATATTGATGGAGGCAATTAGCAACAGAGAGGATCCAGATGGCTATATTGAATGAGATTGGGTAATTGTGTTTACACTCCACTTGGGAGAAACCCTAGTTTGCATAATCTATCCTGGAGGCATGCTTGGGCCTTGCAAAGTTGGGGGGGAGGCTACCCTATCCATAATCCTATGCCACTATCCCAACGGAACCGATGGTTCGTCCATCAGATCCCCAGTCAACGTTTTATGGCAAGTTGCGGTAGGACTATAAAAGCCATTCAGGGACGTCTAGGCCAATTCAAGGTCGGGGTCCCCATACCAAATTGGGCAGNTATAAGGATCGAGGTATAAAAAGGGGTGGGGAGGAGGTTTTAAGTATTGGGAGGGGGTTTCAACAAAAAGAGTTTGGGTCAATATCTCTTGAAATTAAGGCTATTCTTTAATATCCCACCATCGCACGTCCTATGTGAGAGGTTCACTAAGTGAAGTCCCTATGTTTCCAAATCTGTTGGCTCTTGCAGGTGTGTTTGGGCATGGTCGCCATTGGCAAGCCACTGATGGCTGCCTGGCATAGGGTTTTGCAGGATCAATGCACCGTTGCAAGGGTTGCATGGACCCCACTGGGGTGAAACCCTAGTTTTCAAAATCTGTCCTGGAGGCATGCCCGGGCAATGCATACTCGAGTGGAAGGCCACCCTAGCCATAATCCCATTCCATGATCCTAATGGAACTGATGGTTCATCCATTGGATCCCTGGTCAACGTTCTATGGTGAGTTGCAGTAGGCCTACAAAAGCCATTCAGGGAAGCCTGGCCAATTCATGGACGGGGTCCAAAAACCAAAACGGGTGGTGATTTTTTATTTTGTGGGCTCTTGTAGGCTTGTTTGCAATGACCGCCATCAGAAATCTACCCCCAATCGCTCGACACTGGGTTTTGTAGGAATGGTGCACCATTGCCAGGGTTGCATGGACCCCATTTTCATATGAATTTCAACTCGACATAGCTCGGCAACCGGAGGTCGGATTGATGAGCCGTCAAATCCCTTGGTCTCCTTGCATGCCATTACCTCTAGTGGCCCCTCTCCATTTTTTTTTCATAGACCAATGAGTTCATTATGCATGAATTCCATAAACTAGGGTTTTTCTCAGTTTCCTTCAATGTAACTCTCACATTGGCGGGTCAACTCTACAAAACCCTCCTCCGTGCCATACTTGGTAGTGTTTCCATATTGACATTGGCCATACATACTTTTCGGAGCCAACGACATGCAATCTTGCTGCTCCGTTTTGTTTTTCGCTCTCGGACCGAGAGTGACCAAGTGTCCCTGGACCGCATTTTCATGCAACTTTCAACTTAGCATAACTCGCCAACCAGGGGTCAAATAGATGAGTCATCTTCTCCGTTGGTCTCCTAGAATGCCATTACCTCTAGTGGGCCTTCTCCACCATGTTTTCATGGACCAATGGGTTCATTGTGCATCGGTTGCGTAAACTAGGGTTTTCCTCGGTTTCCTTCAATGCAACTCTCGCATTGGTGGGTCAACACTGCAAAACCCTCCATCGTGCAAGTATTGGTAGTGTTTCCATATCTAGATTGGCCATATACACTTGTAGGAGCCAATGACATGCAATCTTGCTGCTCCGTTTGGTTTTTCGCACTCGGACCAAGAGTGACCAAGTGTCCTTGAATGACATTTTCATGCGACTTTCAACTCGACATAAATCGACAACCAGAGGTCGGATCGATGAGCCATCGAATCCGTTGGTCTCCTAGAATTCCATTACCTCTGGTGGGCCATCTCCACCGTGTTTGCATGACCCAGTGAGTTCACTGTGCATCAGTTTCGTAAACTAGGGTTTTGCTCAGTTTCCTTTAATGCAAATCTTACATTGGTGGGTCAACTATTCAAAAACATCCATCATTCCAGTATTGGTAGTGTTTCCATATCATCATTGGCCATATACACTTATGAGAGCCAAGAACATGCAATCTTGTTGCTCCATTTGGTTTTTCACTCCTGGACCGAGAGTGACCAAGTGTCCTTGGACCCAATTTTCATGCAACTTTAAAGTCGACATAACTCACCAACCGAAATTCAGATCGATTATTCTTCGAATCTATTGGTCTCATGGCATGCCATTAGTGGGTCCTCTCCACCACATTTTCATGGACCAATAAGTTTGTTGTGCATCGATTTCATAAACTAGGGTTTTGCTCAATTTCCTTCAATGCAGCTCTTGCATTGGTGGGTTAACTCTGCAAAACTCTCCACCATTCCAGTATTGGTAGTGTTTCCATATCGACATTGGCCATACACAATTGTCAGATGCAATGGCATGCAATCTTGCTGCTCCATTTGGTTTTTCTCTCCTGGACCGAGAGTGACCAAGTGTCCTTGAACGACATTTCCATGCGACTTTCAACTCGACATAACTCAACAACTGGAGGTCAGATAGACAAGCCGTCAAATTTGTTGGTCTCCTAGCATGCCATTACCTCTAGTGGTCCCTCTCCATCATGTTTGCATGGCCCAGTCAGTTCATTGCACATCAGTTTTGTAAACTAGGGTTTTGCTTAGTTTCCTTCAATAATACTCTCGCATTGGTGGGGCAACTCTGGAAAACCCTCCACCATGCCAGTCTTGGTAGTGTTTCTATATTGAAATTGGCCATACACACTTGTTGAAGCCAAGTTCATGCAATCTTGCTGCTCCATTTTCTTTTTCGCTCCCGAACTGAGAGTGACCAAGTACATGTCATGAAAAGCATACAACATGTTTCACGCGCTTCTTCATAGCTATAATTCATAGATCTTGAAAATACGAAGAGGTTGTACAACTGCATATTGGAATTTACTGTTGAACTAATACTCTTCAATGCTATAGATGATATGGTAGATAGTAGGTTTTCTTCCAGATTCATCGTAGAATTAATGACCGCAACTTGTCTACCTAACAGTCGTTTCCTTCCCAACAAAATTTTTCCATGACCTATTCATACTTTAGAGAGAAGGAACTCCTATGAAGCAGCTGCATTGGCAGGGTCTGGATTGTCTAAAACATTTCAAGAATCCACTGATATTAAGCTTTTAATTATGGGACCTAACAGGCTAGATGGAGATTTGAGACATATATCACAGTCTACATTAATCTTTGTTTCCACCCATTTATTTGGACTGTATATATGAGAATCCGAGATGGAAATTGGTGTTAGAAATATTAAAACATCTGCCAAGTGTCTTCCATATAGTTTCAAGTGTTTCAGGGAAAAAAGATTTAGAAGAGGGAAAATACTTGTATTAGTGATCTTGTTTACCATGTTTAACAGTTTAACCAATCACTAATATACAGATAGGAGAAATTTTTTCAAGTCCATATAAAAAAACATATGAAAGGAGTTAAAGAGGTATCAAGAGAAAAAGGGGGTGAAGTCCCCACCCCTCTAATCGATGGAGAGGACGTGACCATGACATAGCTGTTAGCTAATACAGGAAAACTAAGCCCCACAATATAAAATGCAATGAAATAAAATGCATATGCAGATGTCTAATTCATTAAACAATGGAAGCATTTCATTCATTCACATCATTTAATAGGTTCATCTGAGTTATAAAACAAAACAAACTTGCAAGGATTTAAATGCAAAAGATACTTATCTTAGTAGAAGTTTGTCCTGCAACTAGCTACGTCACTACAACGTTCCACCCAACCATAGGCCAGTGTGCTCATCAATCTCTCTGCAACACTGCTAGCCCCGAGTTGGGCATGATTTCCACAAGGAATAAGGGGAACACTAGTAGGCTCATAGGTAGCCAAGGATACACAAAACTCAGCCAAGCCAACACAGTTGGGTTTATCAGGCTATGAAGGAGATGGAAAGGCTAACGGCTAAGCTAGTGATCTCAATTAGAACCATGGACAACTCCACTAGATCTGGCCTAACTTCTAAAACATCCACACACCCAACACAAGGAAGCATCCCCTTCTCTGCTATGCAGTCCCTCAGGCCATGCCTTCCCTTCCAGTGTTATTCAGGATGTGCAAAGAAGAAATCCATCCATCTAGCTCTGTCTGTGAGGTTCCTTCTTCCACTAGGTTTATCAAGCTAGCTCAGACCCCATTTCCACTCCAAAAATAGCTCAAATCCATACAGCATAGGCATACACAACAAGTTACACAATATTAGGTTAAGGAAAACAACTGGGAAACAAAAACAAATCATTAGGAAGGGTGAGAACAACCCCTAATAGCAATTCGATCCCCAGGGACGTTTTGGCCCTAACGTGGCCAAAATGGACTCAATAACACCCAGAACAGAAAATTCAATTTCCCAGGGACATTTTGGCCCTAACGTGGTCAAAATGGACTCAACAACACCCAAAATAGCAAATTCGATTTCCTAAGGAAGTTTTGGCCCTAATGTGGTAAAATGGACTAAACGCCCTCAGTAAATCATGGGTCTCTTCTCCCACTCCCTGACTTCACCAAAAAATGAGTTCCTGCTTGAATAAATTGTAGAGAACGACTACCCTCATGAGGGAAAACACACAGCAACAAAAAATGGTAGTAAACTCAACCACATGAGTGCATCCGAAAATGTATGCCTGCACGTGAACACATGAGGAATTTCTCCTCTGTGAGTAGTGAGTTGCGACTCCCTCTCTGACTACCTCTGGCTAATTCCCCTACATGAATGTGGAATGGGTTTTCTACCTATGTGAGGGATTTAAATGCGACCCCCACCCCCCCGTCCTTTGGGCATGTGTGAGGTCAAGGACTGGCAGATCTGCTAGAACTGACAGCTGCCCATGCATGCGTTCCCCAAGGAAATAAATTCCCAACTAACCAATGGGAATTAAATTGGTTGGTGAATAAGACAAGGAAAGTAGTTTCCCACTCTCTAGGGTTCTTTTGTTGACATTTGGATTTTCCCCATTGGCCCCAAAGGTTGAATACCCCTCCCCCACCACACCTTATCCTTAGGAATCATGCCCCCATCTCATTATTGTTGCATTGACATAGCTGGTTGTGGGTATTTTAATTAAATTACATATGTACATGGCATCCATAATTATAATGTTCCTGGCTAGCAAAAAATACCATCAGCATTGATTTTAATCGCCAAAGCATAAAATGATAAATCAATGGTGGGGATTTTCCCTTTAGCTCCACACCGTGATTAATTACAATATATGCATCATATACATTTAATGTAGTCGGGGTCAAAAATGGGGTGTTACATAGGTATTCGAACGACACATTCATTGACACAACTCACTGTCTCCTAGACCCATCTGGCCATTTCAAGATCCATTGGGTGTATAGTAGCATTTGTAAATGCACTTTGAATGAACTTGTATGTAGCCATTAGAAACAACCCAAGTACAAGACTTTGAGACACCACAAAGACAATTACCATGAAAGGTGCAGTTGTGCACATTATCCGAAGCTCGTTTCTTGTCATTGGCTTTATCCGGGTTGAGAATTTGATTGAAACTCTCTGCCTTCAGAAAACATCCATTTTGAAAATTTTCCACAAATTCCCACATCTTGTACACATCTTCAAAATTGGACAGAAAACCAAGGGAAGTAGTCACAACCGCAATCCAGGAAGAAACCTTCTTGATGTCGTATCGACCATTCGCTATAGGATTATACATAGAAATGTTATTGGGATAATGCCTCTTTCAGATTTGTATGATTCTATGCAAATAAGAGATGATTGATAAACCCCAAACCAAGAGAAATATTATTATTTTCTGCAAGATTCTATACACGCTCTGGATTGATTAATGTTCCCTTAGAGTTAAATAAATTAAAATCTGCAGCTACACCTTGATCATATCTAATTTTTGGTCCATATATTTGCACAAGAGGGATTCCAAAATCTAGTCCTAGGAATCAAAGTTGCAATAAGGAAGTGACAATCCAATTGATTAAGTATGTAAGCCTTGAAGTGGTTTTATTGAGGCCCAACATGTCCACGGTGGTAAGGGTTTTTGTAAAGGATCTGTGGATCCTTTATACTCCATTGTCATTATTCTATCTCTCCATCATTTTTGAAATGATCCTCTTTAAAAAGTTCACTTTCAGGTTGTTCTCCAAATATCTGTAATTTAGTTACTTATGTTGGAACGCGTCATGTTTCTTGTATAATGGAACTAATACTTTATTTGTTGCTTCTTTTGCAAGGGTAGACCTCATAGTTTTGATAAAGAAACTCTTAGAGATGGGAAACTCACGTAACAAAGAAAGAAAAACTAGAAGGAATATCCCCATTGAAAAGGAAAATGAGGTAAGAGAAAAGGCGAGGTTGGAAATGGAGAGAGTGAGACATGGTCCAGACATTTCCATTGATACTACAACCGACCCTAACAGAGTTGATGACATAACAAACTCTACTTTAGAACCACGGGTGAAGCGGTTGCGTCCAATGGACCCAAATCAAATTCCAACATCAACACAGTCTCCAACCAGCAATCGATCAATGAGCCATGTTGAAGCTCTTAAAGACATAGGTATATTGAGAGATGCTGAGTATCAAGCATTGGACCTACGAGCAATGATTAGTTTGCAATCTCTCTAAGAAGACCAGAACCATGTCAAGCACACTCCCAATATGGACTGACATGTGAATGAAGCACCACAACAAAGAAGCCCTAGGATTCATATCTCATATCCACCTTCCCTACATCTACTGCAAGAAAAAGGACTCCTAGACGTATCCATGTGGATGAAAGTTGTTTGTCAGGCCTTGATGGTAAGTTTCCCAAGTGCACTATCGATTGGAAATGTAGCAAATTAATGAAGGAATATTTTGAATCCAAAGGCGATGCAAATAAATGTCAATTATTATTATGTTTGTTACGTTAAATTCAAACTGTTTAGTTGTTTTTAGGAGAATTCTGGGCATAAAGATTGTTATAAGTTTAGAGGCTAACAATCATATTTTTAGAAATCTCCAATCTTCTTTTAATGCAATTGGGAAGACGTCTTGTAATAAATATCTTTGGGCGACTCGTCTTGTGTTATCAGAATCAGTTGTAAGCAAGTCCACATAGAAACGTCGCCTCCTTTCACACACTACTCACATACTTAAATTAAATAGAAAAATTGTTAAGAAGTACTCTGTTATAAGAGAAAATATTCAGACTCCAGGTGGAAAAGATTGTTGGGCTTTTGTCGACAGGTTGCCTCGTCGAGATATGAAGCTAATTAATGATGTTAAGGAATTAGTACAAAGGTTCTGGCATGATCATACCAGACCTTCATCTAACCAAAGAGATGTTCTAAAGCCGAGAAAAGGTTCTACTGAATGTGAACCCCACGTCAAACACTTCCTTGACACAACATAGACTGAACTCTATGAGAGATTCAGGAATGAGCACCCACAATTGAACATGGTCCAAAAATACTTTGAGAAATGTAAATCATGGTACGTTCATATATGCATTGATCGAAACACATGCTATTGTAGATACCATGTAGAATATGAATATTTTTATGACACGTATAAACATATATTTTTTTATTTGCATACTAACCTTGAGCAAGGCTGCAATGAATCTGTAATACCACTGAGTGCATCAAGATATTTTATCGTCACCATCATGTGTCCAAGGCATGAAGGACAAAAATACAATGGAAAATCATGTCTATATGAGAATTGTTCTAGGTGCAGTGGGTTTTCTCTTTTGAACCGTTGCATTCATGGAAGCGATGAGCATCAATTTGGAAATATGAGCGTGTAGATGTAGAGCTTCAAGTACGTAACCTATCAATCAGATAGTCCGAAGGAAAGTAAAAATATTGCGTTGGTGAAGTCACAGGTGCAAATGATTATTGCATTTTTTCCTCTTACATGTTCAGTTTCTACATATACATTCTTTAAAGGTCACATTCTAATATGACCCTTGTGTTAATGGCAACAATTACGAGTATGTGATTTTTTTACGGAGTTCTACAAGAAAACCGAGCAGTATGTTAAACATTTGCATGTAGCGCGATGGCATGATGAGCAGTACAAAAAATGTAGGGACAAATTTCCTATTGGGACCTGTTGCCGCCTAATACACACTTTAGAACAAAAAGAAGTCAATAACCTGCTTTGTGTGTCCTTGGGGGCAAGTTAGAGCTGGGGACCACTGTCATGACAGTCTACTAACTCCTCTGTTTAGGTCAAATCCCAACAGATCCAAGGGGGGTATTCCCTACAAAAAAATATTCCTAAGTCTATTAACTATTAGTTAAAGGGATCTTTTATTAAGGTTGTGAGACTAAGACTTTATACTATGTAAGGAATGACAAGCATCATGAAAATGCAAAGATTTCCTTTTAATGACAAGCAGACCTTGAGATAAATGAAGACTAGTGCCTATTAACAAATGGAGTCTAAGGACAACTTTACAGATTTACAAATGAAATTGAAATCTAAGTCAATTAACCCATAGTTTAGGTGTCATCCAAATCAAACTAGATTACAATATGGACAAATGAACACTATGAACCATATAAACAATAATGAATGAGTAGTTAAGCAATATAAACAATATCCATAGTTGTATCAGATGTTATGAACAGATTGAATAAATGGAACAATTATTAAGCTATTACCCAAAAAATGTTGAAAGGAAATGAATTAATTGTGTTACACAAGATCTACAGATTACTAAATAATGTGATTACTTAACCAAATGAATTAAAGATGCCACCACAAGAGATTGTGATTCTGAAAGGAAATACTTGTAACTAAAAAGTGAAAATCTTACAGTGAAATAAAATGTGAAAGTGCTTGCAGTAAAATCCTTGAACAACAAGGCAAAGATAAATAGCAGTGACCTGTGCTTGTAGGATGTTTTGCAATGTCTCTTGTAAATTTTAATAAATTTTAAGGGGTTCTTAATGTTCAGTTAAGTATTCGATCTAGTGGTATGACTACCCTAATATAGTATCTCTCAAGTCAAAGAGTGAGTGTTGGTGTGCTCAAAACAATGGAAACAATTCCACGTGTAGCTCCCAAGTCAAACCCCAATGCCCTGGTGCTCAACAAGGAGGACGTAGAATGCCTAAACATCCCCATAGTCTTCTACTCCAACTAGCTTCCGAGATCACTGTCTTTAATCAACCAAAAAAATAACAAGATGGATGCTTATTAAACTAGAGCCCCTAAGCCTCTCCACTTTTCATCCCCTTACCTGAGTTCCCTAAAGGGAGATAACAGGGGAGCAGAGGATACATGGACAATTTAGGTTGTATATTTCAAATAAATTGCATATTTGGTTTTACAGTAAGCAAAATGAATTACATAATTAACAAGTTAATAGAGGCAACCTGAGTGTTATCACTTATGGGAGGTGCCGGTACTTGATCTTTGGACAATTAAGAAATGAAATTGCTTTGCTGGAAAGTAAAAGATTGCAGAAAGTAAAGTGAGCTAATTAAGGTTTCCTAAAGTTCCCAAACCCCTCCGTTTTTCATACCATTGATCCGAGTTCCCTAAAGGGAGATAACAAAGGGCTGAGGATACACAGACAGATGTTAGGTTGTATATTACTCTTTGCAAAATTAAATGACAGGAAGTAAATTACAGGAATAAAATAACCCACAAGCCTCAAACCGATCTTTGTGCCATAGGGCACAGTGTAGGTACCTTCAGTTACTTGGAGCAACTAAACTGTAGAATAGAAAGAAAAATTAATCTAGATGCATGCTTGAAAAATAAATGCTCAAAAAATAAGCTAAGCTAAAACAAGTATGCTAACCACACAACAATCTCCCTAAAAGAGAAGGTGGGTAAAACTGAAAAAATCTAGATCTTTTTGAAATGGAAAAAGCAACAACTAGTGATCTACTTCCTAATCTATTTACATATAGATTGCAAATGGTTTGTAAAATTTTGTAGAATACCCCAAGAGAACTTCTCTTTGGGGTTCACAAATATCAGAAAAGAAGAGAGAAAGGTGAGGGTTTGAACCCCTTTTGAAACCGATTGAAGGTTCATGTATTTCTGGGCCAATTTGGGAAGCACCTCCCCTTCACCTATGTAAAACCTGTCACAAACCAGTAAGCTTTGCTTGCTGGAAATCACAGAAAACTCAAAGAAATTATAAAAAAAAATTAGTCCAAAAAAATCACTAATTTATGGCAAAAATATGATTGAAAAAATAACTAAAATGTGATGTTTAGAGGGATGGAAACAAAGTTTTCAGCCACCTAAATGCTACTAAAATATCAGCTCTGAAATGTTTAATTAAAATACTGAAGATTTAGGCCCTAAAAAAGGGGTTTTTACCACTATACAATGGTAGAATTCCTAGATCTAGAACCAAAAAAAAATATCTGAAAACAAGAAACCCTTGGAGGAGCCCTTCTTAGCTTTAGATCCCTACAAAAAAAATCTATTGGAGCTGCAACAAGTAATCAAAGAGATGAGCACAAAAAATAAATCCTCCAAATACTTTGTAGAATCTTACGAGTCTACTCACAAATGAAGATAGAAGTACTTCTACCTACGAGTCTCTCCACAAAATACTTTGTGGAAATTTTCCAAGCTAAACAAATGCAACAATAATTGATAAATCCACAAGGTTACCTCACTAATCCAAGCATGAAATGAGGGATCCATTCCAACAATTTGCCTCCAAATATTTCTTCTATTATGGCCCAACTAGGGCAAGATTCAGTACAAGAATAACAAGAGGATTGGTCCAAATGCTTGAGAGAATATGAGAGAATATCAGAGGTGAAGAGAGAAATAATTCAGCAGCATAACCTTCGTATGAGAATCAATGAATAATGAGGGAGGAGAGACCTTTTATAGTTGAAAAGATCTCAAACCCACTCCTAAATCAAGGGTCCAAAACATAGATCTAAACTCTAGCTCTCTTCCACCCTTAGATCTAGGTTTGTTGACTTTGCAAGCCATCCACCAATCATAAGCAAGGGTGCCTCTTCAAATCAATGGTCAAAAAGATAGATCCATGTCACAATGAAGCTTAACCCTTAGATCTAAGGTTTCCGTAACTCAAGTGGGGCCTCCTTTGACTCAAATCTTGATTTTTATTATTTTTATTATTTATCTTTTATTTAATTTTTAATTTTTATCTTTTATTTTTTTTATGCTTTATTTAATTTTTTATTTTTTATTTTCTTTTATTTTTTATTTTCTATCTTTTATTTTTTATTTTTTTTTTATCTTTTATTTTTATTTTTTATTTTTAATCTTTTATCTTTTATTTTTATTTTTTATTTGGGGCCTCCTTTGACTCAAATTTTGATTTTTATCTTTTATTTTATTTTTAATTTTATTATTATTAATTTTATTTTTAATTTTTTATTAAGACAAGAGGGGTGCCCCACTTAGGAGATTTTCAAAAATTTATTTTGACCATGGGGAGTTTATTTAAAAATAAAATTGACTATGTTTAGCCACCCCCCAAACTTACTTACCATGGCCTTATTTGATTTTTTCCTTCAAAATCAAATAATTTAATTTTTCACCCTAGGAAATTAAATTAATTTCCTTGGAAAAAATACCTTGTATTAACCAAAATTGGTCTAACTTCCTAACCTCTTGTGAGAATAACATGAGACTTGAACCAATGGCTTATGGGGTGTCATAACATTTTCATTTGCATTCATAGCCCCTATTACAAAATGCCAAGATTCAATAAATTACATTATTACATCAAAACTTAATTAATTAACCACCCAATGGTAAAGTTAATTAATTAGGAAAAAATCAAAATCCTAGCAAAATTTCGCAAGACTACAATATATGACTAGCATGGTCATGGAAAACAATTCGAAACCTTAGCCACCTCATGGGCTTGATTATTAGAATGCCAATTCACCACTTTGGAGGATTGGTGAGTGAAAAACCTAACCAATTAAAATTGTTAAATAACAAGATTAACTGGAATGGGAAAAAACACTCGGTGAAGAGGACTTCCCTAATAATAAATTCCATGGTGACAACCTTAGAGGAATGACTTATGTTGGAATATAAATTTACATTAATTATCCCACGTAGGGGAGCGACCATTTCGTGTACAAATGGGGCAAAATTGCCTTGCTGAGTGAAAAATCCCTAGGTTTTTTCCATGGTACAAATTGTATAATATGTACATCTGCAATGTACATGACGTTGCCACCTAGTCGATATAGGTAGGCAACAGGACCATATTGTCAATTGTGGATTTTGCAAAAAACTACACCCTTCAGCCAGAAAATGAAATTCAGAGTCAATACTACCATTCCGACCAAGTCAGAATCATGGTACATATTACATATAGGCATGACCCTGAGAGCAGCATTAACAACGGGATAATATAGAAGGAGACAAACTTTTACATAAGTGATGACAGATGCCATGATCTGCATTATGTGCAACATTGTTTTCAAATTTTCTATGATCAGCTAAAGGAGGGAGATATATAGATGGATTAACATTGGATATGGTCATATGGTTGTGCAGACCAGTTCAAAAATGCTCAAGTCTTCCAATGGATGAGTGTGTTACATAAGACTTATAATGTGTCGCATATATGGAACTACTTTGAGACTAGGCACAAAAAATGTGAGCATGACAAGGTCGGTGCATGCATCAAGACCTCACTACGAAGGGAGGAGATGAGGTTTACTAGAAACACCCATATCAAAGATGCAGAATCCATAGTTCAATGGTGCTCTGCAACAATGTCAGATCGAACTAAAGTGCGGCATACATCAACAAGGGTAGGAATGCCAGTTAGGAAATTTTGGCATGTGGTTGACATAGAGTTATCCCGTTCCTATAGTTGCAGCACAATACAAGGAACACGTGGATTTCATTTGGTTTGAAGCTCAAACAACCCCCTATTTGAAATATGGACGCAGAAACTTGCTTGCTTTTGCAGCCCTTGTAGAAGTGGTGAATGGGATGAATGCAAATGCATGGATTGGGTTGATGTTTGGGATCGTGTGTCACTTGCAGTAGACCCATGTGTAGTCAGTGAAACAACCCACTTAGATCAGAGTCAGTCAACGATTTCAATAAACTATGACCATATCTCAAATCTTGTAGAACTAGGACACATATATGTAGTTGTTGCCACGAAAGACAATGAATGGGGCACAAATTATTAGTTGGCATGATGCATTCGAGGTAAGAAAATAATGAACATATCATTGATTGATGATGAAGGAAATGAATTTCCTATTGGATCGATGGTGGTTGAGGGTGAATATCTTACACTAGATGGGAAATCAAGAAGAACTAGTGGGCATATATTCATGGATTACAGACAAGGTTATGTGGTCTATCACTTCACAAAATTGATTGTTGGCATGAACATCCATCTACAGACGATGTAAAACAAGAAATCAACCAAGCTATGTTACTTCTTTCCTCATTCAGAGAATGAGATATTGATGGAGGTAGTTAGCAACAGAGAGGATCCAGATGGCTATATTGAATGAGATTGGGTAATTGTGTTTACACTCCAGTTGGGCAAAACCCTAGTTTGCATAATCTGGCCTGGAGGCATGCCTAGGCCATGCAATGTCACGGGGGAGGCTACCCTACCCATAATCCTGTGCCACTATCACAACGGAACCGACAGTTCATCCATTAGATCCCCACTCAACATTTTATGGCGAGTTGCGGTAGGCCTGTAAAAGCCATTTAGGGACGTCTGGGCCAATTCAAGGTCGGGGTCCCATACCAAATCGGGTAGCAATTTCAAAATTCGTTGGCTCTTGCAGGTGTGTTTGGGCATGGGCACCATCGGTAAGCCATCGATGGCCACCTGGCACAGGGTTTTGGAGGATCGGTGCATCGTTGCAAGGGTTGCATGGACCCCACTAGGGTGAATCCCTAGTTTTCAAAATCTCTCCTAGCGGCATGCCCAGGCCATGCATACTCTCATGGGAGGCCACCCTAGCCATAATCCCATTCCACGATCCCAAATGAACCGATGGTTCATCCATTCGATCCTTGGTCAACATTCTATGGAGAGTTGTAGTAGGTCTACAAAATCCATTCACGGACGCCTGGCCAATTCAAGGCCGAGGTCCAAAAACCAAAACAGGCGGTGATTTTGTATTTTGTGGGCTCTTGTACATTTGTTTGGAATGACTGCCATTAGAAATCTACCCCCAATCGCTTAGCGTAGGGTTTTGCAGGGACGGTGCACCATTGTCAGGGTTGCATGGACCCCATTTTCATGCAACTTTCAACTCGACATAGCTTGGCAACCGGAGGTGGGATCGACGAGCCTTCAAATCCCTTGGTCTCCTTACATGCCATTACCTCTATTGGTCCCTCTCCACTATGTTCTCATGGACCAGTGAGTTCATTATGCATCAATTTCATAAACTAGGGTTTTGGTCCGTTTCCTTCAATGCAACTCTCGCATTGGTGGGTCAACTCTGCAAAACCCTCCACCATGCCAGACTTGGTAGTGTTTCCATATTGGCATTAGCCATACACACTTATCAGAGCCAATGGCATGCAAGCTTGCTGCTCCGTTTGGTTTTTCTCTCCCAGACCGAGAGTGACCAAGTGTCCCTAGACCCCATTTTTATGCAACTTTCAAATCAACATAACTCACCAACCGGAGGTCAAATAGATGAGTCGTCGACTCTGTTGGTCTCCTAGAAATCCATTACCTCTAGTGGGCCTTTGCCACCACATTTTCATGGACCAATGGGTTCATTGTGCATCGGTTACGTAAACTAGGGTTTTCCTCAGTTTCCTTCAATGCAACTCTCGCATTGGTGGGTCAACACTACAAAACCCTCCACTGTGCAAGTCTTGGTAGTGTTTCCATATCCACATTGGCCATATACACATTTTAGAGCCAACGACATGTAATCTTGCTGCTCCGTTTGGTTTTTCTCTCTCGGACCGAGAGTGACCAAGTGTCCTTGAATGACATTTTCATGCGACTTTCAACTCGACATAAATCGACAAACAAAGGTCGGATCGATGAGAAATCGACTCTGTTGGTCTCCTGGAATTCCATTACCTCTAGTGGGCCCTCTCCACTATGTTTGCATGGCCCAGTGAGTTCATTGTGCATCGGTTTTGTAATATAGGGTTTTGCTTAGTTTCCTTCAATGAAATTCTTGCATTGGTGGGTCAACTCTGCAAAACCCTCCATCCTGTCAGTATTTGTAGTGTTTCCACATTAGCATTAGCCATATACACTTGTTAGAGCCAATGACATGTAATCTTGCTGCTCCATTTGGTTTTTTGCTCCTGGACCGAGAGTGACCAAGTGTCCTTGGACCCAATTTTCATGCGACTTTAAACTCAACATAACTCACCAACCGAAGGTTAGATCGATGATTCATTGAATCTATTGGTCTCATGGCATTCCATTACCTCTAGTGGGCCCTCTCCACCACATTTTCATGGACTAGTGAGTTCGTTGTGCATCGATTTCATAAACTAGGTTTTTGCTCAATTTCCTTCAATGAAACTCTTGCATTGGTGGGTTAACTCTGAAAAACTCTCCACCATTCTAGTATTGGTAGTGTTTCCATATCGACATTGGACATACACACTTGTTATATCCAACAACATGCAATATTGCTGCTCCATTTGGTTTTTTGCTCCTGGATCGAGAGTGACCAAGTGTCCTTGAACGACATTTTCATCTGAATTTCAACTCGACATAAATCGACAACCGGAGGTCAAATAGATGAGCTGTCAAATTTGTTGGTCTCCTGGCATGTCGTTACCTCTAGTGGTCCCTCTCCAGTGTGTTTGCATGTCCCAGTCAGTTCATTGTGCATCAGTTTTCTAAACTAGTGTTTTGCTTAGTTTCCTTCAATGCAACTCTCACATTGGTGGGACAACTTTGGAAAACCCTCCACCCTTCCAGTATTGGTAGTGTTTCTATATCAAAATTGGCCATACACACTTGTCAGAGCCAAGTTCATGCAATCTTGCTGCTTCGTTTGGTTTTTCTCTCCCGGACCGAGAGTGACCAAGTGTCCCTGAACGACATTTTCATGCGACTTTCAACTTGACATAACTCGACAACCAGAGGTCGGATTGACGAGCTGTCAACTCCGTTGGTCTCCTAGAATTCCATTACCTTTAGTGAGTCCTCTCCTTCATGTTTTCATGGCCCAATGATTTCATTGTGCATCGGTTTCGAAAACTAGGGTTTTGCTCAATTTCCTTCAATGTTGTCCAAATATTGTGTACTTGCAGATTTGAATTTCAACTTATATTATCTTCATGATTGGGTATATTCTAGCATTGGTTATGAATTCTAATTTGGAAAAAATTTGGGTTGAATTTGTTAAGTGATTTAACACATATATTGGAAATAAATGTTTTAACATATATCTTGAAAATAAAAGAGTAGATTTATTGATGTTGTAATTTGTTGTAATAAGAGATTTCAGATATGTTATATGCTTGGAAAGAGTGCCCTAAGGGATATATATTCATGGTGTTAACGTACACTTGGACTAGGGTTTATTTTATTGGGTTTCCTTGTGATATTAGGATGAAGATAAGTGAAATATTGGACCATAGTGACCACCTTCACACACATTTTGAGGAGAAGCAAATGAGCATAGTAACCACCTTGGCACACTTATTGAGGATAAGCATTGAAGCATTGTAACCACCTCTGACACATATGTCAAGGAGCATTGGGAACAAGAATACGTTGTACACACCTAGAGGAGGAATGCATTACATGAGGAAAATTGGATATGCATGAGGACACTAGGGTTTATATATGTAAGTAAACCTTGGAGAAGGAGATATAATACTAGAGGAATTGATGGTTGTCTTGCACATTCTATAGCTCTTGTTGTGAAGTCAAAGGAGGTAGAATTAGGGTTCCAACCCTATAGAAGATACAAAGAAAAGAGCCAATGTCTTTGGTGATATTGTAGTTGTGTTCTTGTGTGATACATGGAGGTTGATTTTCCATGGAGGTCTTGGTGCTTATGTTGATGCAATAGTCAAAGACCTAGGGTTTGAGGAATCATCCTAGGATAGACATGTTGACATCGAAACCGGTGCTATACTTCTCTGAAAGGCCATGTGCTTCTATGATGAAAGATGATCATGGTTTCTAAACCCTAATGAGGAAAACAATTATAGTGTGGATACCTTAATGACAACAATGATAGTTTGGGGCTAGCGTCGCTTATGGTTTCCAAATATATATACATACATGTAATATATATACATAAATATAAGAACTGTTTCAATTGTCTAAATATTGTGTACTTGGAGATTTGAATTTTAACTTATATTATCTTTATGATTGGGTAAATTCTAGCATTTGTTAGGCATGCTAATTTGAGATAATTTTGGGTTGAATTTATTAAGTAAACTTTAATGGTGTTTATTTTGTTAGCTATCGTAAGTACAAACCTTTGGATAGGTCATCATGCACTTGTGTAGGCCATCAAGATGATGACTAAGGAAAATGCTATGAAATAAAAGGAACTTGCTAGCCAAAATGACCCTTCAAACCATGATTGTACACCCAAAGAGAACATGTCACTACCAAATGAGGGTCAAACCATGATTGTACACCCAAAGAGAACATGTCACTACCAAATGAAGGATCAATAGGGATGGTGTGTCTTTTATAGAAGACACATATTCATGAACTTGTTTCATTTTTTATTTGTCAAGGAAGAACAATTTTTATGTCTTGGACCTCCTCACACGTGCTTTTTCTTCTGTGTTATTTTAGTTCCTCTTATGTAGAACCACTTAGACCATATACCTAAGCTACAAGAGAAAATAGCAAAAAACCAGGGTTTCACAAATTACAAACCATAAACCTAAAAACTAGGGTTTGTAAATTTACACATTTAACTACAAACTAGGGTTTTATAAAGTAGAAATTCACATACATAGAGATCATGTGCTATGTTAGTATTACTTATGTAGAAATACTTAAACAACCTACCTAAGATACATGCATAAATAGAAAAAAAAACTAGGGTTTCATGAACTACAAACCACAAACTTAAAAAATAAGGATTACAAATACCTAGACCATATACCTAATCTATAAGAACAAATGTCAAGAAATCTAGGGTTTCTTGAACTAGAAACCAAAAACTTAAAAGCTAGGTTTCACATATTTAGACATAGAACTACAAACTATGTTTTATGAACTCATTAGATTTGTTAGTCTCACTTAACTATAAACTAGTAGAACCATATACCTAGAAGATATATACCTCCACTGCAACATAGATAGGGTTTCATGAACTACATTGCATGTAATTTTCCTTACAATTATGCATGTGGTTGAAGCATGTTAGTGGTGTTGATGGGACGTTATCATCATATCGTACAAATCCAAACTAAGAATGATTTCCAGCCAAGTCAAAATGATTATGATAGTCCAAAACACTAATTTCCAACTTGCCAAAATGAGTGTACAATCCCAAATGCAAGTACTAATGATAAACAAGAGTTGAAATGGCACTTTGAATTAGTGCAAGGTATTGTAAAAAAAAATTATTAACAACCAAGAATTTAGCATTATGACAGTCCTATATTTCATTTTTTAGCTTGTCAAGACAAAGGTACAATATTTTAAGTAAACATCAGTGATAAACAATTTTATAAGTGCCAAGTTTCCAAGACAATGGGACTCTTAAACCAAAACAAATTAATAGTCGAGTAAAATGTCTTATGACAGTCCAAGATGTAATTTCCAGTCAAGTAGGAATGATTACAAGTATATTCACTTGGATTTTGATGACATAATGACGTGTAAGCAATTCAAGGCCTTTTCTTGTATTTTTCCAAGTTATGGATGTTTATATACCTCTTCCAAATTTGTTTAAGTATGGATGGGAATGATTGTTTAGACAGAGTCCCTTTAGGGTGTCTTTGTGCCACTCTAAAATGGGTTATGGACAAATTTGAGGTGAGGCATTAGTGAGTGGGTAAGATAGGAAGGCAAGGAAGGAACCTTAGCTTATGATAGGTAGGTAAGAAGGCTATTAGGGATTCCCTAAATAGGATATTATAGTCAAGAATTTAGGGTAGCTTAAGATGAGTTAGTGGTGTTCTAGGGTTGTCCAAAATGGATATTCAAGTCAAAGATATTATAGAGCCTCTATCTCCCATAATTTTTTAATGTATGAGTTGTGGAAGATGAGCTATGTTTTACTTATTTCACTATCGTTTATAAAAGAAGTGCTCATGAAGCTCTAACCCTAGCTTATGTGAAGTAATCCATGCTTAAGCTTTGAAGTATTTCATTTGATTAGTCTATAAAGAATATGTGACATATGACTACAATCCTAGGCATGCTAATAAACAAACAAAAAGGTACTTTATAAGAGGCCACAGGAGATGGTTAGGTAGGGTTGTTGTTAGGGTTTCCCTCCTAGGTTTAGGATTTCATCATTGATTCTAAACCCTAGGTTATGCATGCTAACCCCAAAAAAATGTTTGGGTCAGGGTTTCCTCATTGATTAGAAAGCCTAGGTTATGCATGCTAACCTTTAATCTTCAGTTAGGGTTAGGGTTTCCTCGTTGATTGTAAACCCTAGGTAATGCATGCTAACCCTTAAATCATTAAAATTGAAACAAGTATAATATATCATTAAAATTGCAAGTGCTCAACAATAGCATAAGAAATATGTATGTATTCAATGAGAGTAAGCAATGTTAACTTCGTCTTCAAATGATATGAATTGCCAAATTTATCAAAATCAATGTTTGCCAAGTAGATGTAACAAATGCAAGCCAACAATAGTCATGTTCAATATGATTCTCAGCTCATCAATACTATGAAATTTCCAGTCAATCAAATGGTAAGAGAATATCATTCCAATATCAATTTCTAGCTTGCAAAATGAGACAATAATTACTATGTAAATACCAAAGGAAAACAAGTGCTTTCTATTGCAATTTGGATAATGAATAAGACTTTAGGTGTTAGTATGTTGGTTCAATATAAGTTAGGCTTCATCAACAATAAGTATTGCAAGTGTATCAACTGTAAACTACTATTACATTCAACATAATATAGGCAAATATGTAATAAAAGGAAAAGTAATATATTAATATACACAAATTTCCAATCATATATAGTACTAGTAAAAAATGGAACATTGTTCCCAATGTATATACAATGGCAACTCGTGTCGTATACAAAATATGGCAACTCCTGCCCTGCACAAAATATGGAAACTCGTGCCAAAATGCCACATCATGGCTAGTGTCATAGGAGGGTCATTCAATCCTCTTTCTCACCCTCGAAGCTCCCAGGTGTACCTCCAAAATCGATCTTCCTCTTATTCGAGCTAGAGGAAGCTCGGTTCTTCTGGCCGCTTCGACCACCTCCCCTTGGTATCTAAAACGAAAAGAATCAAATGTGAACTCCTACAGGCAATTATACAAGTATAAAACACAATTTAAAAATCAGAATTACGTTTTCAAATCTTAAATAACTCACCTCAGATGAGATCGTAAGTGGTGAGCGGGCTACCCTCCTCTGTGATCCAAGTCTCTCGGCCATGCCACCTTGTAATATTTAAACAGTAAGATAACCCATACAATTTATTGTCTATGTTTGTTTTCGTTAATATTACACAATATTTTCATAAATTAATCAATCTCACCATGAACACAACAAGTTGGTCCTGGGGGCTGGCAGGTGGAGCAATCAGCTGGTCCTTAGGGGTAGCAGGTGGAGTATTGGGTTGGAAAACCTGATCTAATGCTAGGATGGATGGCATAGCAGAGGATGTAGCCACATCAACGTTGGCTACAAAACTAGGGGGCATAATGCGAGAGGGTTTGGATTGGAGTGGGCGAAGTGGTGATGTACGACGATAAACCCCAACTAGATGTACAATGGAACAGTCCACCCTAGTAGAGGAAAAAAGGGTGGTGGGGCAATATGGGGGAGGGGGTTGAGGTATGGGATGGGGTGGAGGGTTGGGTGAATGTGGATGGATGGTGTATCATGGTCGAAGCGGGGAGGGTGGAAACATGGGAAATTGCAAGGGGGGGGGGGGAGGGGGGGGGGGGGGGGGGGGGGGGGGGGGGGGGGAGTGAGCGAAGGATGTGACGAAGAAGGGGGAGATGGATGGAAGTGTGGTGGTGGATGAGAGGCAAGGGATGGATGGAACACGGTGGGGAGGGATGAAGGGAAAGGAATATGTATGCCAGGGGATACACCTAGCATATATGGTGGAAAAAATGCAATTGATGGAGAGATAGTGACACCGACGTGCCTATGTACTCGAACCTGCATACATATTCATGGCCTCGTATATTAGTACATAAAAAATATAACTATACAAATATAAGCCATCAAAACTGAAATTAAATTTATACTTTATTGCAAGATACCTGCTCACGAGGGGATCTGCTGATCCTCGGCAGGGATGGTTGGTCACTCACTCCTGCGCATAGATGTTCATTTGCACAAAAATATTTAGATTCAATCACTAAATATTAACTACATTGGAAAACAAGATTAACTACTAACATTAAATTTAATTACTAAAAGAAAAATACATGTGTATGGTGTCGCGATGTCCTTTGCAAATTCCATGGCTCCATCTAGGTTGAAGGAACCAACGTCCTCCCACCAGGGTGTTGGAGACTCAATAATGAATAGCTGTACATTAAAACAAATCAAGTCATCAACATCTGATTCTAAGTTAAATTTATTAGAAATTATGCGATTGCATAACGTATAATCAATACTTGAACATTAAATAAAACAATAACTAACCTGGTGTAGGTAGCTCTCTGTGGCATCCTCCTACATGGGAACATGGCATGGATTCCCACAACGAGAACAATGATGTGGCATTGGTCCCATCGAGATGGACGGGTCATCTTGGATACCACTTGTAGCTTCTCTCCCTCGCCCACCACTAGTAGACCGTGCATAAGTGTGTCTCTCGATGTGGTCTTTCTCGCTCTACGAGGACATAGACACAAATGTGGTATGCCTAAGAAGGTGTCATGTGGCACATCTAATGAACTCATGGATCTCATCTAATCCGCTACCTAACCCAGGGGGTTAAGGAAGCGGGTTTGGCTCTCTCCTAGGTGTAGGAGGTCCTCTAAGTGGGTTCCGGTGGGCATGAGGTCGATCTTGGGCTAAGACAAAACTGATGCCCTAGAAATCAGTGATGTTGAAGAAGTTCACATGGAACCCTAACAAAAAATCAACCCACGGTTTCCTGAGAAAATACCGTGGGACCTCAACATTGTTGCATGGAGGGTTGTCAAAAACCATGAACCATCTCTTCCTCCAGTTTTCTCTCCATGGCTGGTAATTACACTAGTCCATGCAAACTCACCTCTTCCTCACATCTGGAGGTTTTCCTATTCTCAGATTTGTAAATTTGCTCCACAGTTGTGCTTTTGTGATATTTAGGTTTTTTATATCCTCTTTGGACACACCAGTGCTATAATGTTCTCTCATTCGAGTTCTATATTCACTCAAATTAGTTATCTCACTGTGGGCAATGTTTATTGACTCTATTATGTTTTGTAGTGATGTGGCAAGGGAAATCCGAGAGGGTTCCTGGTGTTCTTTAGTTCATCACTCAAAATTCGTAATTGGTTTAAATCCCTATGTAATTCATCTTTGGGGTTTTCTTCATTTAATTTGGGGTTTTCTTCATTTAATTCGGGTTTTGGGTCCTCTGATTGGTTTGTTTCATTCCTTTCTTGTGATGGTTCATTTGTATTTATCATTATGTTTAGGTAATTTTTACCTGTAATATCAAAATTTTCTCATTTCAATTCATTTTCATTTTTTTTAATTTTGTATTTTCTTTGAAAAACAATACAAAACATCAAAATAAACAAAAAAATGACATTCCCACTCGATCTACCTAACTCCAACGTCGTGGGTGTCATTTTAGCGTGATTGGACACTTCTGTTGGGCTCCTTGGGGGTCGTTTTCACCTCCTTGCACACTTGTGAGTGGGTTTGGAACAAAACAAATTGTTCACTATTTTTTTTGTTTTTTAAAACACAGGGATGCACACACGTGCCTATGTGCAATCACACAAAACACGCATGCGCATCCACAGACGCGTGTGCGCACTTATACGTGATCGCATCATTAGGGGCACGTGCACACTCTTGTTGTCCATGCTGGCAATCCGACCTAGAGGTTCGCCACTACCGAAGCAGGAGTGCATATGTGCATACAAGGGTGCATGTGTGTTCTTGTTTTGTTTTGCTGGCGCATTCCCATTGCATCATATTTGGGTAGCAAGTTCTTGCGGGCGCCCATCCCTCTATAAAAGAGATATGGAATTTGTCATCATTATTCATGTTTTCTAGTGGGCCTTATGAGAGAGTTGCTTATCCTCATTTATTATAGGGGATTTAAATTAGATACAATGGAACTCTCCTTTTTACTCAATTTGATGTGTTGGTTCATATTATCAATTAATATCATTTTTTCTATCTTAGGTTTTTTAGATTCATTATATTTTTTTAATACTTATACTTACTCTAAGTACAGATAGAGTCGTCATTTTTTCCATGGGTAAGTTTATGTATGAATGTATTTCATTTTTGGTTTTTTAATGGACTTGTTACTTTTTTTAAGCCATCCACTAATCATTCTAGGTTATTAATTATAATTTCTTGGAACTTAGAGTTTTTAAGTATTTTAAATATCCTTAATTTTATTTTCTTAATATTTCATACTTTTCTATGTAGATCTAGGATCACCATTTTTTCCATGGATTTTTATATGAGTTTTTAAACTTTTATTATATGGATTTTTATTTTTTTAAAGTGATCTCCCTTTTCATTATAGATATTAGTTTGGAGTAAAATTTTGGCCGCAATATCAAAATCTTTAATAAATTTTTGTATTTATGAAAAGGTTGTATTTGAGAAATATTTACTCCTAATCAAAATTTTAGATATAAATTTAATATCTTATTTGAATTTCAATCATTCATAAAAACCACTTTTATATATCTATTTGAAACTATATTATTTGAGTAATACATGTATTCTAAATTTGACTTAAATATATTTATATTTTCCCAAACCATATTTCATACTGGAAATAAGGTAAGCAACTTCTATATATTCACTTGAAACTATATTTGAGTACATGTATAGATTCCTAACTTTGACTTAATTTATTTCTCAAACATATTTCATATTTGGAATAAGGTGGGGTTTGTTTTGATTTAGCCTTGTTGATATAACCTTAACTTGTAAGGATTATATTAACAAGGAGGAAGAGTGGTCTAATTCAGATTCATTCATTTATGGAAAAAATCATTAAGAAAATGTAAAAATAATGTAGAGTTTTTAAGAGGATAAAAAAAAATGAAAATAAGAATAAAAAGTTATATTTATTATAAATAAGCATTGTCACACTTTTCTGGCGTTATTATGGAAACCAACTTGAGACTTGATAAAATAATACTATTCATACTCCCATGATTAAGACACACTACCTACCCAGTGGTGGGATTAAGCCAAACATATTTGTGGCACTTCAAAGTCAAAATTTGACTTTGCATAGAAGTCAATGAAGAGAGATTTAGTCCACCTTCTAGTTCCATCAATACCTAGGACTAGTTCTACACTAAATTTGGAGTGTTTTTCTATCCAACAATATATTTATATTTAGCTTTAACTTTATCACCATTTTACTTATTAATATTTTATGGATATTTGTGTATGATTGAATTCATTAAATTACTTTTAAATATCATATAATAAATATTAAAAAATAAATAAATTAGATTCACCGAGAAGGATATCTAATGCATTTAACAACAAATTTCATTCTTTAACTCAATATGAAGCTACAACACTCATGTCACAAATATTTAATCTTAATCTAAGAACGAGATTCAAAGGGAAGGATATCTATTGCAAAGTATGAAAACATCGGTATCTTTGGAGCGCTTATTCTCTTTCTCTGGTTGACCCTCTCTAGTTGTTCCTTTTGCCAACAGATGCGTTGCTTTGTGGTCGCATGGATCTGGTGTCTACGACGTATGTACCCAAGCGGCAGTTTTTACTTGATCACTTCTCGCTACGGTTCCAGCGTGAGGTGTTTTTTATTTCTGCCAACGTTCCATCTGTCCCTCGAGCTGGTGATCTGTCCTTCTGTTGGCCACATTTTCCTATCGTGTGGGATGTCTTTGGATGATATGATCACTCTATCGCCATAACCACTTTTGTGTTGAGATCAAGCATGTGCATGGCCACTGGTACTATAGGGTTTTGTGCAAGAACCAATGTTACTCATTCCCATCCACTACCAACTTCTAACATTGATCGCTTGTCACTAGTTATCCCTCGACGGGCATCTCAATTGTAACACCCCCTACTCTACCTTTGTGTCACCTCTGGTGGCATGCGTACTGTTGTTTCAATAACTCTAACGCCCTCTCGCACTGCTACTTTGGCATGCCATTCTTTCTGTCGATATGTTGGCTCATGTAGATCTGCGTGGATTGCTAGTTTCTTCATCATGGTTTGGTTCAATGGAAGGGACAACTTGCTCTATTTTTTTATTTATTTTTATTTATTATTATTATTGCTCTTAGAAGCTTAGGAAATGAGGGGTAGGAGTTCATAAGTAATTGCCCATAAATAATAATAAGAAAACTTCATTAAAGGGGGTAATTATATATAATCCAAAAAGACAAATGGAATAAAGGGTAATAAAAGGATATGGATATTTAATTTTTGAAATAAAGAGTAAAAGGGAGGATAATAAGGTTGAAAAAGAAAAGAGAAAATGGGAAAAGGTAATGAAAAGTTTTTCAAGTAATTACTTTTTACTATTGAATGGAAAGGATATGGACTTAGGAAAAGGCTAATGGATATTAGGATAAGGAATGCGAAATAAGGAATAAGGCTTTGGGAAAAGAGATAAGTTAAGGGATTAGGTATTTGGGAATGAAACAAATGTAGGCTCTGGGAAAAAGGAAGAAAGGGATCTTTAAGAATTTTTTTCATATGGATTATGAAGTGAAGTCAACTTTAATGTTAGGGAGGAATCTTTTCTTTTAAAATAGGGTTATTAGCAATTTTTAGACTAAGAGGATCCAATTGAATGTATTCGACTTCCCGTACATGGACATGATGAGAAGACATGTGGATGGGTGCAAATGATCATTGAAGGAAGGATGGAAACTTAGTGATTTTCATTGTCAAGACTCAAAGGACTCTATCTTGACAAAACTTTGGTAGGCTACCAAAAAGGTCAAACAGACTCAGATTTTGGAAAATGAAATTTGGGGACCATTATTGTAATGAGATAAACACAATAGTCTAAAAAAACATTATATCATGGAATGCATGGAGAGGGAAAACCTCCATAACTTAACTTGAATCGACCATTATGACGCAACTATGAAAGTCTATCGAAGGGGTCAAATGAGAGTGAATATGGTGAAAAAGATATCTACATGACAAGCAAGTTGAACTAGATGTATTGAAATAGATGGGATGACCTAACAAAAATATTTAATTGGTTCACCTCTGGCGTCATGTTTTGACACTTTAAAACATGTTGATTTTGAGCATCAACACACCTCACCTTCTATATTCTAGAATATGCACTGCAAAATCAATTTCAGCACACTTCCATGGATTTCTAATCTCAAATTCTCAAATTCCTTAACACTTCCAATATTTTTGGCATTATTAATAATCCATAATTTTACAACCACCATATGGTTTGTTGTAACTAGTGTTTCTATCTTATCACTACAAATACATGTTGTTGATCCCATTGTCTCACATCATGAATGATGTCACACAAGTGATTTCTCATTCACAATCTTCTTCAATCCCAAATTAGGGATAATTTTAAGAACACTTATGAAATTTATATGTATAATAAATAGGCGAATCTACCTAATATATAGGAAAAAATGAAATCTATTTTATCAATAACACAATATGTATATATAACTTTTTGGCTAATATTTCATTCTATTATAGAATCTTGTAAAATTTTGGCTAATATTTCACTAAAGTATAAGATATTGTAAAATCTTGGTGAATATTTCACTGAATTATAAAATATTGTTAAAACTTGGCAAATCTTTCGTCAGATTATAAAATATTGTAATTTATTGGTGAACCTTCTTCTAGGAAGACTAAGATTTTGATTCTGTAGATGATGATGGTAGTGTAATAGAAGAGAATATGCCATATCTTGAATCTCTCAACTCCTAGACCTCAAATGAACAAATGCATGAATGAGGAGAGGAGGGATTTATTTATACATTTCACAGGTAGTATTGGGTCACTCACAACTTGAGTTGTTGGTAAAACAAAACTACACTAACTAGATTTAGGGAAAGTGGGGACTACACTTCTTATCTTATCCTTTAATGGTCCAACGGACATGTAGGGACCCAAATATTGACATATTAATAAATTGATAGAATTGAACATTTTACGCAATGAATTGATTATGGCACCCACGAACCATTATTACAACGTGTAGTATTATCGAGACCCACAACCTTAATATAGTGTATCAATTCTCAATTAACTTATTTTCCAAATATTTCATTTTTAAGCTACCCTTTAATACAAAAATAACTTGTTTATCTATTTATAGATACAAATGCCACTTTTTCTTTTCTTTTGTTGATAATCAAAATATGAGTTATGTCATTTGATTTACAATTTTTAGAGTTAGTTAGAAAATTGCAATGGTTATTATAAATGAGAACATATGCTAACAAGAATAGAAAAAAAATTAATGCATCATCATGCATATCATTAGAACTAATATGTTAAAGACTAAATTTTCTTAGATAAACTGAGGAGGTGTTTGTATCCATGTCCCTGAAATTTTTGAAAACATGTAAAATGTGATAAAGTTGTTTTATCACCATCATTGAATGCAAAAGACTAGACATCAAATAACTTAATGCCTACATCTCAGGTCAAACATGCCTTCTACATATTATATACAATCATGATGGAAATGAAGTATCATGTTCCAACTAAATCATATATTTATCGTACATAAATAGATCCCTTTCTGGATGATGATAGCAATTACACATCAAAACAAATCACCCAAAAACATTTTACTTCTCAATAACCCTTACAAAAAATAAAATAGCATAAAACAAGTATCGAACCCAACAAATTTATGTCACAAATAAAATTGACAAACTTTGTAATACGAATAAAAAATTCTACCTATCATGAACATCTCAATACATATAAAATAATCTACTAGTACGCTTTTGAAAACTCTATAAGAAGACAACAAAAATAATGAACATTCCACTGTAGCCCTTCCATTATAATCAGTGTGCATTTATCTATATTACAAACATCCCAAAAATCAATAATAACAAACATAAAATATGAACACATACACTCTCATTAACACCTTAGGTCCAATAATAAATGTAGAGCAAGATCCTAATAAAAGCACATTTTAAACAACTGGGTCAAATTCAGTTTAAATATATAAAAAGCATGTGGCATCTCTCCATCAAGAGTAGCATCCACTAACAACATATAAATGTCAGTCAATAGTTTGAACATGACCCTTAATAATGCCCATGGAAAAACCTATAAAATTGCAACTACAATGATTGTCACTGTAGTTGCAAAAAAGTTGAGTATACAAAGTGCATCTACCATACTAGGCATATCGTATAACCATCAAGGGCCATGCATCCATAATTCTATTATGAATTTGTTCTAACACATTGTCAGTTCATGTGAGTTCCAATACAATATTAGGATGAATGTTTTGCATATAATAATTGCATTTACACTTGTGAATGTGCAAAATATAACTCAATGTAACAACTATTCCTAACTGGCAATGTGAAAAAGTTAAAGAAGAATACACAAAGTTGAAAGAAATTATTAGTCAAGAAATATTTATTTAACTTTTCTTGGTTCCAGTGAGCCAAGAAAGATTGATCTCACTTTTCTATTCGTTGGGCGGCAAGTTTTGATTGAATCTCAATACGCACCTAAACCCTAACCTAAAAAATTGTTCTAAAAAAAAGAATAATTTTACAAGTTCAATGATTTAGAGGTATAAATCCAGCCCACAATTTGGAGGTTATTCCTTAGTAGCAATTAGGATTGATATGAATCCATCCCATGATTTGGAGGTTATTCCTTATCAAAAAATAGGATTGATATGAATCCAACCCGCTATTTGGAGGTATGAATCCATCCCATGATTTGGAGGTTGTTCCTCATCCCACCCAAATAAATTAACCCCCAATATTTATATTATTATGTCAAATCAGAAACCCCCCCTTGACCCCTTAATACAAGGAAATATATTTTTGAGGTTTTTACTAGTATACAAACCCCCAATATGAATGGACGTGATATGGTATTGCCTCACTAGTGAACCCCCGTGTTTGGTACATGCTTGTAGAATAGTATAAAAAGTAAAATGGCTTGGATTTGTGCCAATCAATTGAATATAGTAAAAAGAGCTTTGATGCCTCTTTAGA
Source organism: Pseudotsuga menziesii (assembly GCA_001517045.1). NCBI lineage: Eukaryota > Viridiplantae > Streptophyta > Pinopsida > Pinales > Pinaceae > Pseudotsuga > Pseudotsuga menziesii. The sequence goes on along the minus strand of LPNX010064332.1, from coordinate 68,903 downwards.
ACATGATTTATGCCCATATACTACAATCATGTAAGTCCAAGACAACAATATCTTAATGAAGAATTTTGTCAAATAGTTGGTGATCAGCCTCTATACTGTCACAATTTGCATACATGTTAAAAGCTTATTTGTTGGTGGCTCAAATCCATTCTTCATCATGTGAGATTGGAATTTTCTAACTTTCTCAAAGGATCCTTGATTCCCATAGAGATATCTATAAACATGCATAAATATCAATGGTTGTATGACTAAAAAATTACAATGACCACCTATACATCGGGAACGTGATGACAAAAGCAAGAGTGTGAGTCATTCGAAGCAAAAAATCAAGTCCTTGAGTAAAATAAATTTCTTTAACCTAAAACTCTATAGCACATGGTAAATTATAAGACTTGTTACCTATAAGACATGATATGGTATTGCCTCACTAGTAAATTATAAGACTTGTTACCTATAAGACGTGATATGGTATTGCCTCACTAGTGAACACCCCCCCCCCCCATGTTTGGTACATGCTTGTAGAATAGTATAAAAAGTAAAATGGCTCGGATTTGTGCCAATCAATTGAATATAGTAAAAAGAGCTATGATGCCTCTTTGTAACATGATTTATGCCCATATACTACAATCATGTAAGTCCAAGACAACAATATCTTGATGAAGAATTTTGTCAAATAGTTGGTGATCATCCTCTATAACACCACAATTTGCATACATGTTAAAAGCATATTTGTTGGTGGATCAAATCCATTCTTCATCATCGGAGATTGGATTTTTCTAAATTTCTCAAAGGATCGTTGATTCCCATCGAGATATCTATAAACATGCATAAATATCAATGGTTGTATGAATCAAAAACTACAATGACCACCTATACATCGGGAACGTGATGACAAAAGCAAGTGTGTGAGTCATTCGAAGCAAAAAATCAAGTCCTTGAGTAAAAGAAATTTCTTGAACCTAAAACTCTATAGCACATGGTAAATTATAAGACTTTTTACCTATAAAGCTTGCCACAATTAAATTTCCTCTGTTGTTGTTGGTGCTCTCAAGTCCCTAGGAAAAACAAATTTCTTATTTTCTTCCAGGATCGAACAAGATCTGACACCTATCAGGATACCACCCATGTGTTTCCTTTGGAGGAACCATAAAAAAAATACATAATGATTCTTATTCACTATTCATTTATAAAAATCATCCTCCTCCATATAAATCTATCAAGATAGGAGGATGAGGGAGGGTTTTGGGCAAAGAAGGGGATGAAAGAATTGAAGAAAAGCCTTTAACTAATATATTTCTTAGGTTTCAAAACAATCCAATTTAAACCTTTGAATACCTTTATCAATAAACATTTCAGTCATCAGGCCCTTTTCTTGCTGTAATGATCCAATTCAAAAATTCCCAACAAAGGGAGATTTTAAGGAAAAATTACCTTGACTAGTCTTGACTCTAGGGGATTTGAATGGAACAAGAGGGTATCAAATTTGGTAGGGACTGATATGGGGAGTATTAGTACCACTCAATGGAAAATCTTATAAATTTATGACAGGTTATAGACATCTGCAACTCGATTTGGGAGCATTGGCAAAAGTGATAAAATTACTAGCAATTTATGGTACAAATCCCCCTAGGGTGTGAGAAGAAATGGCTCTCCAAACCCTATGATACCCTCCCAAATTGTCAAATAGAGTATGGAAACTATTATTATACTTTATTTACTATCATATATTATGGTTAATAGTTCTTCATCAGAGGTTTGAAGCTTCATATTCGAATACATAAATTCAATGATATTTGCCTAAGGGAAATGACATGTAAAAGCTCATTTACTTTGACTCACAATTTGTGTATATAATGGTTTAGAACAGAGCATAATGAATATGTACCATCAACAGCTTTGTAATAGCTCACTAACAACCTATAATATCAGAGCCAAGTCATAACATACATTAGATATATGACTCCATATTTATTTTCTCCATATTTATTATTTGTATGACCCAATTTAATGTGTAAATGACAAACTAAGGTTATATTGGGTCTCATAGCTCCCTTATTACAAGATTTAATGCCTCCTCCACAACCTAGGGAACTAGTAGGTGGGTGAAACATTGTCAACTAGTAGTCTCATTGGGATGGGGACATGACACTTGCACTACAATTTTTCTTGGAGGAGACATAAATTATTGGAAGATAGCTTTGTTTTTGGATAGCCAGATTTTCTAGAACAAGAACATCAGGATCAAAATCCATGATTTCTTCAAAAGTGGATTATTATCGAAAGTGTTGTTGTAATTTTTGTGTCAACTTGAAAGAATCTCAGTCCAATTTATAGGCATAGAGAAGGACCCCAAATATTCCAAACCAAGATATCAAAATTGGGAATAATAGTGACATTACAGGAATAGGTGGATATAGAATTTATCTTCCTAATGGCATAAAATGCAATAGTAGGGTCCCTTAATCTCCCTCTGCTTCACATTTTCTATGGTTAATAGTTTACCATAGACAAGGATGTTAGGATTATTAATCCTCCCTTATCCAATTTGCTCATATGTCTAAATCAGGAGTCATGTCTAAATCAGGAGTCCATCCAATATAGTTTTAGTCACTAGAACCATTGGTTCCACTTGGCCTAATTGGGGCACATGTTCCAGTTACTAAAGTGTAGGGAACACTAATTGAGGCCTACTTCAACTGATTGCACTTGCATGCATCAGTTTAGGAGCCTCCTAGATCAATACCTACAGTTTGGGAGCCATTGGGAGTGTCGATACCAACCCAGGTCAGTTGATTTTGAGTTGGTGACTGGCCAAGCCTAGTTAGGAGTCAATTACATTCAATTCTAGTCCTCTACATTTAGTTCGTGCTAGGTTTGCATGGCTGCATGCAGGAAAGGAACATTCCTCACCTACCATAGTCAGTTAAGCTTAGTTAACACTGAATTAGAAACTTGATTTGTGATTTAGAACTCTGATGAACTTTGATAATGATTTATATAAGGTCAGTTAACCATTCAGTCCTTAGATAATGATTTAGACAAGGTCAGTTAACCATTTAGTCAAGTAGAGTCCAATCAATCCAAATTTCCTCACATGAATTCGAATTGCTTGTGGATATTTAGTCATTGTACTTAATTGTAATTATTATCTAATTAATTTTGATTAATGAAAGCATTCACAGTTGCAAGCCATTTTTGTACTGCTTCATTCTTCAATTACTGAGTACATTGTGTGATCTATTCTTGTGAGTTGTGTGTTGATCCATAGATCTATGTGTTGAATTTTATATCGTATCAGAGCCTCGGTAGGAAAAGGCACTTATCCTACTATAGATCCATACTTGGATTTTATTTTTACCAAAATTTCTCCTTCCAGTACTACACTAGAAGCAGAGAATTTACTACTTAATATCCCAAGTTAAGGAATTGTTGATCAAGCTTGCTTGATCAACTATGCTGGGTGTGAAGGAAATTCCAAAAGTGCAAATTGTAGACCTTATTTTGTCTATTTGATTTACAATTTTTTCATTCCTCTTCACTGAATTCTCTACAAGTAGCTGAGTCTCCTTCACAGCATTCGCTACAACAACACAGACTTCTCTACTGCATTCTAGATGGCCCCTCCAATGGAGCTACTCACTCCTTTCAACTATCACCGGTGGAAGGAGGACATCGATATGTAGCTACGCTCCAAAAGACTCTTTAGACTCACATTGGAAGTAGAGAAAGAGCCAATTCATTATGTTGATAAAGAAAAGTATTGGAACAGGCTTGATGAAGCTTACAGATGCTTGTGCCTCTCAATCTCTTGAGATATTCTCTTCCATATCAACGGATTGAAGACTCCCAAGGAGGTTTGGGATAAGCTTGCCTCCTTATTTGAAAAGAAGGATGATCTGAGAGTCTATCAGCTGAGGAATGAGTTGATCTCTCTCCATCCAGCCAATTTCGAAACACTCAATGAATTCTTCACACAATTCAAGAATCTAGTGTTCCAAGTGAAGCTGAGTAATGTAGAGAAGGAGGATGATCAACTCATCCTTGCCATTCTCTCCAAGCTTAGTGTAGACTCTTCAGTCTTTGTATCAACATTTCATTCTGTGAAGCTTTCTACTCCAAACTGGAAGATGCCTACTCTTGAATCTTTCATTGAATCTCTTACTGAGGAGCATGACAAATTGATCCAAATGGGGATCATTCAATCTTCCAGATATCAAGCACTTGTTACAGGAGGACCTAAGGTAGCAAATGAAAAAGGGAAGCAAATGGACGAGTCTCATGTAGAGAAAGAGCAGTCAAACGATCCTTCAGGTTCGAAGAGAAGAAATAAGAATGGCAAAGGAAAGACACTTTGTTCTTATTGCGGAAGGGGATTTCATCCAGAAAGCACATGTATGAGAAGAACAATAGATGAGATGGCTCTTCTTCTGAAGAAACATAACATTACGGTACCTTCTAGTGCAAGGAAGGATGACCAGAAGGAAGAAACTGAAGAATATGAAGAGACATGCCATGCATTGAAGGCTAGCTGCTCCACAACACATTCCTTCCTCTTTGATTCTAAAGCTTTCAATCATATGGTTGCATTAAGAGAATCATTCTCTTCCTTGCAGTCTTTTGATGGTCCTAGTATTCAGATGGGAAACAATAGTAAATTTCAAGCCAAAGGGAAGGGCTCTATCAAGCTTGGACATGGAAAGTTCAAAGATGTGCTTTATGTTCTCTCCATAGCTACAAACCTGTTATATGTATACCAAATGACTCATACTGGCTCTCCAAATTGAGTCATATTTGGTCCTGACTCAGTGGAGATCACATATATCTCTACTGGGAACATCATAGTGAAGGTTGCTGCAAATCATCCTCCAAAGCATATGAATTCTCACACTTCATTCCATTTTCAGAACCAATGCACTCTCAGCAGCCACTTTCTAGGGAAGGTAAAAACATTTCATCTACATATTTTGCAATTTCCCCTAGTATTGTAGATCCAGTTGTATCCGTTTATGAGATTGATATTCAGGGTGATTTAGATCAAGATCCAGTCCCTCCTTCCAAACTAGAATCTAGGAAGATGACTGGAAACCAATCTGACACTCAGAAGGGAAAGACCCTTGTGCTATGTCATGCAATCCTACCTCCTTCAGAGAGATGCAATAGAATCCCTGTAAGATGATACATGGTAAGGGTTCAGCCTCACTACATTCAAAAGAATAGAGCTGATCATACACCTCTTCATTAAGCAAGAGACAAAGGTTAAATTCCTCCTTCCTTCCATCATCATTTTGGGAGAAGATGGAGAAGTCTACATGCCAGGCCCTAGGATATGTGTGCATAGAAAATCATGCATGCTTCTCCACTACATCACAGAGATTGTATCAACACATTTTCAAGTTTTTCAAACTTGAATCCTGATTTTATCTGCTTAGTTAGAGGGGTGGATTTTTCCCATGTGGTTTTTTCCCCAGCTCCTTGTATTGAGCAGTTAGTTTTATTTACTTGATGTAATGGGTGACCTATGGTCTTAGTTACCAGGGCCCACATTTTATCCAAGTTAGCATTCAAGGGGGGTGTTAGGATTATTAATCCTCCCTTGTCCAATTTGGTCATATGCCTAAATTAGGGGTCATGTCTAAATCAGAAGTCCATCTAGTCTAGTTTTAGTCACTAGCACCATTGGGTCCACTTGGCCTAATTGGGGCACCTGTTTGAATTACTAAAGTGTGGGGAACACTAATTGGGGCCTACTGCCACTGATTTCATTTGCATGCATCAGTTTAAGAGCCTCCTAGATCAATCCCTACAATTTAGGAGCCACTAGGAGTGCCGAATCCAACCCAGGTCAGTTGAGTTGAGTTGGTGACTAGTAAAGCTCAGTTAGGAGTTAGTTACATTAAGTTCTAGTTCTCTACATTCAGTTAATGCTAGGTTTGCATGGATGCATGCAAGAGAGGCGCATTCCTCACCAACCACAGGCAGTTAAGCTTAGTTAACACTGGATTAGACACTTGAGTTGTGATTTAGAACTTTGATGAACACCAATAATGATTTAGACAAGGTCAATTAACCATTCAGTCCTTCGATAATGATTCAGACAAGGTCAGTTAACCATTCAGTCAAGTAGTGTCTAATCAATTCGAATTTCCTCACATGAATTCAAATTTCTTTTGGCTATTTATCTATTATACTTCATTGTAATTATTATCTAATTGCTTTTGATTAATGAAATCATTCACAGTTGCAAGCCATTTTTGCATTGTTTCATTCTTCAATTACTGAGTAAATTGTGTGATCTATTCTTGTGAGTTGTGAGTTGTTCCATAGATCTATGTGCTCAATTTAATAAAGGATCCAGTAAAACAACTTCACCCTGGGGAGACTATCTCCTCCCCACACCTTCCCCCACAAAGCTAAGTGAAGGAGTTGAGGTATCTTTGAAAGAAAAAAATTGTACCCAATAAGGCTTCAAAAACCTTGGAAGTCAAATTACAGTAAAAATAATATGCAACAATAAATAGACCTAAAATATTGCAGATCAATGATGGAATATACATAAAAACAAATGTGTGAGTGATAAAAGAGGATGGAAAAATCTTGGTCATCCATACCTTTAAAGAAAATGTTTCTTTTCAATGTCGAACACGAAGAGATGGAGAATGGGCTCTTAGTCCCAAGTTATCAAGTCCAAACAATACAAAAAACATGTTGCAACAACATGAAATGTTGGAGAATGGGCTCTTATAAAATATATTAGTTATTATTTGATATTTCAAGCCCCCTACTCCATCCCTAGGTGGAATCCTCTTATAAATACCAAATGATTCCCTCAAGGTATTCAAGATATTAGTTGGGGGGTGGAATTGTAATGGGACAATTTTTTCTTCTCTGGATTCTATTTACTATGCACTATACACAAAAATAAATTACATGTATAGTGAACATGCAATGTGAACATATCGTGCACACGATATCAACATATTGTGCATGTGATGTGAACACATCGCACATGTGATATACACCACTTCACATGGCGTGGACATAAAGTTTGGACTTAAACATAACACCGATGTGTTATGTAACACTTTTACACTCCTACTCACATAACTACATGCCACATCCTATCTTAATGTTTTGATATGGATTTAGCTTCAAAGTAAACAAGCCTACCATATGGAACTAGCATAACCATGGCTAATGTGACATTTTTCTCTTTTCTCAATATGCCTATGTTTAAGGGACCACTATAGTATGTTATGTCGACAATCATGGATTATGAAATTGTAGACATAGAGAGAACCCTTTATGCAAATGACAAATATGTTATTTTTAAGAAAACAATATATTTTTTAAATATTTTTCTTGTGATGTAACTTATTAACAGAAAAACATCATGTTGGTGTTTTAGCCATAACTTTTTCATTTCTTAACAATTTCATAAAAAACAATTATGCTACATACTAGATACCTACCTATACATTAGATAATAGATGCAATCATTCATCATTGCATTAGGACCTTCAAAATCTACACTAACACTTGGTGAAGTGATTTGGAGGTCTCCTCGCATAGATAATTATGAAAAAATTTAAAACATGCGAATTTTCTTTTGGAAAATTAACACTGCACTAATACTACTTATTATCGACATATATAGAATTTTTTGTACATTGAATCCATAAATTAGGCACTCAAAGACTCCACTAACAAGGACATATAACTTATAGTTTTCCAAAAAAATAAAATGGTAATATGAGAAAAAACTTAAGTGAGCTAGTTATGAGAATTTTCAATAAATAGAAGTTATATATTCAAAAAGGTGATTCGATTTTCTACATTTAATATTTTTTACTAAAACCAAGATTCATTGTGCAGGTGTCTCGAAATACCCTTCAAAGACAAGGGATGTCTATTTTTTCAGTTTTCTCTTACATCTAACGTGCCAAAAGTGACCATCATTAACTTTCACTCACCCCATTACTTACACATACACAAATATTTGACTTATTATTGTTGGTAATCAAGATTTCCAATTCCAACTAGGTTTTGGTATACAATACCATGTATTTAAAGGATGAGATGTGAGATTAATCTTCTTGTTAATATTATTGTTGTGATCCTCTAACTTTTGCAATAATTTCATATTCAAGGCCTCATTGTAATGCCTCCTATATGGGTATAACACATTTGTGCTACTTATATGGAATAACAACTTAGGTCCTATAACATTGATTCAAAGGACATAATATTAATTCAAATGTTGAACCAACATAGCAAGTTGGTTTAACTAGTAGTAGTTGGTGAAAACGTTTCATTTATTTCTTTTGTAAGGTGTTGTAGTGTTTTTTATCTAGATTTTTTGTGGTGTCCTCATCATTAGGCCAATAGGCCTTTCTACAACCCAAGTGGGTGAGATGTGTCACATGTCAACTCCAAAAAAATATTAAAAAAAATAAATTATAAAATCAAGAACATATGAGACCCAAATTTAAATTAATTAAATTGTAAAACACATTTATATAAATGTAATGTATATCGAATTTCAATTTAAAATTCAATTGATTTAAAACCTAATAAATTTCATTTATTCTTATCTCCGTGTAAACATAATCAAAATCAAACTTAAATAAAGACATCACACGACTTCAACAAATGACTTATATCACTATGTTTATTTAAAACTTTGTACTTGCAAGATCTTATGTGATAAAAACACAATTAAGTAGACAAACTTATGAAGGAATATTTATGATTTATTGGATAGANTATATATATATATATATATATCACATCTAAATTTAAAGTAACTAAATTGCAAAACACATTTATATAAAGATATATCAAATTTCAATTTAAATTTCTATTGATTTAAAATTATCTCTATATATAATCAAAATCAAACTTAAATAAATACACCACATGAATCCAACAAATGACTTATTACCTATTTATAGATCTTTATTTAAAATTTTCTACTTTTAATATCTGATATGATAACAATTAGATTCAGGTAGACAAATATATAATCAAAATAAAAATTAAATAAATACACAAAGAGAATTCAACAAATGACTTATAACCTATTTTTATATCTTTATTTACTTACACACACATTAGGCACACATTTTATCAGTTGATAATGGGAAACAATTCACAACAAAACATTTTTAGTATCTATATATTATTAAAGTAAATACAATATTAAAATAAAAGTGGTCATCCGTAGATGGATTGCACCAATCTAAGGGCATGGTGTACTTTGTATTTCTCTTAATTTTTTCTTTTGATTGTAATGTATGTTAGATAGTATACTCTTAAGTAAATAAAAAATATATTTTAGTCCAAAACAAAATTTCTTGAAATTATTTTATACAAGAAACCATATTTGTGAGTGCATAATATCATGTTAGAAAGAAAGGCCCTTTCTATAACCCAAGTGAGTGACATGTGTCACGTATCTCACATGTTGGCTCCAAAAAAATATAAAATATAAAATACACATTTCCTTGCCTTACATTCAAGGAACCACTTACTACCTTTCTAAGTTTCTTAACAAAAAGAACATTAAAAATCTCCTTAAACCACATAGAACCCTCAAAGAAATGTTTCATAGTGTAAAGGATAAATCTGACCCTCCTCTTTTGTAAGGCATCTACCAAATTCCCTCCACTTGTGGGAAGTCCTACAATGGACAGACTGGTAGATCAGTAAAAACTAGGCTTAAGGAACATATCGTCGATACAAGCCACACTCGTCTTAACAAATATACTATAGTTGAGCATGCCAACCATTCCAAACATCTCATTTGCTTTGAAAACAACAAAATTCTTGCTTCCACCTCTCATTGTTCAACTTGGCTCATCAGAGAATCTCTTGAAATCGAAAAACACCCTAATAACTTTAATAGAGAAGACGGGTACATACTTAGTCAATCTTTGCAACCTTTGATCCATAAACTAATCGAGTGAGTCTCACTAGACCCTTTCTTGATCTTTCTCTTTTTCTTAATTCTCTTCATTTTATTTTATTTTAATTAATTAATTAATAATAATAATAAAATCAACTATTCTTAATTCCATTCTCTAGCTTCAATAGTTAATTGTTTATCTATTAGCTTATGTATCTATTCTCCTTTTATTCTCTAAACTTTATAATTTTATAATTTTTTATTTTCTATTCTTCAATTTTCTTTTAAATTTACTTTTTATTTTTCATTTTCCCTACCTCTATTTATTACTATTTCAATAATTTATTTTATATTTTCCCTTCCCTAATCCTTCTAATTTTAAAACATTTTTACTTTATTATTTATTATTTTTAATATTTTAATCTTTTAAATTGTTCTTACATTTTTCATATTCAAAAATTTAACTAATGCTATACTTTTTGTTTAATTATTTACATTTTAAATTAAAATCTTTCAAATTTATAATATTCTAATTATTTATAATTAAAATTACAAGTTTTTAAATTGCCCACTTTGTAATTGGTTTCTTATTTGATATTCATATAAAATTTGTTGGATTGTTTTATATTTGTAATTATTTTTTAACCAACAAGCATTTTCTTAACCACTATATTTTTTAACAACTATATTTTTAGTATTTATATGTTTATCAAGTATGTCTTTTTCTATCTTACAGCTTTGGCAAGAACCCTGATGATGGATAGAAAAACCACCCGAAAAGTTGTTTTCAAAATGATTTGACACACCGTGTAACAAAACTTAACAATATATAAAATACATGTTAGATCTAAATTAAATTAACTAAATTGTAAAACACATTTATATTAAAATCAAACTTAAATAAATACATCAAAGAAGTTCAACAAATAACTTATCTATGTCTTTATTTAAAACTTTATATATATATTACAAGCACCTTTTATCACTTGGAAATGGGCAAACAATTCATAACAAAATACTTTATCATATCTATATAGTAATAAAGTAACTACAATATTAAAATAAAAGTGGTCATCCTTACTTGGATTTTACCATTCTAATTGCATGGTGGAATTTGTAATGGAGTTTTTTCTTTATTTTTTTTATATTGTAATGTATGTTAGAAAGTGTACCCTTAAGTAAATAAAAAAAAATTATTTTAGTCCAAAATAAAAGCTTTTGAAATAGTTTGTACAAGAAACTATATTTGGAAGTGTAAAATGTCCTTGTACACGTTTATAATTCTTTGAATAAAAAATAAGTTTCAAATTTTAAGCTTTGTGAAATTTTATATATATATATATATACACATATTCTGGCTTTCCAAAAGATAAAGATGGATCAAATCTCTTGAAGTGCAATCTTTACTCAAATTTAGCATTGTAAAATAGTTTACACCTTAAAAGATTTGATCTCTAAACCTTTGGTAAAACTATATATATATAATCTTTATTAATATGAGAAAAACATATATAATTTACCAAAAAAAACCAAATAACCCCACTGAACAAAAGACTTACATTTAGAATAAAATTCTTTTTAACTAATTTTTTTTTAAAAGCATGATGACCTTAGAGTTGTGTAAGTAAAAATGTGGATCAAGGACCACATAAATCTATATTATAGAGAAAACCTTCTATACTATAGAAAATCCATATAAAATACTCATAAAACTAATTTGATACTTGAATAAATATTTCTTTCTAAAAATTTAGGCCACGATTTATGTGACTAAAAATATGATAATAATGTCTTAGATAGTTATTTGATAATTGTACCCGCTGACATTTTCAAAGACGGTGTAGCGCAAATATTTATTTTTTCGGTTCTTTCCTCTATTTAATTCAGTATCATGTTCTATACTTGATGTTATACTATATTTATTTTGACTTATTTTATTTTGTTAAGAATAACGTATCGTTTTCGGTTTTATAAATATATATTCATTATGCAACTGTAACTGTAAAAGAGATTACAATCATGTTAATTTTATTCATGTATTTATAAAATATCCATTCATTATTTAACTCAAAAGAAAATGTTAAGCTCATTCATGCGTTTATAAAATATTGAAAGCCATGTGAAACTCAAATATTGAGAAAAGAAAAAGACATGTGAAACTCATTTATGAGTATAGAATATACATTCAATGTTAAGCTCGGTTTATAAAATAAACATGCAACTTGAGAAAAAAAGAAAGTCGTGTATTAAAAATTGAGAAAAGAAGAAATCCATGTGAAACTTATTTATGAGTTTATATATTCAATCCAATGCACATATATACATAAAATTGAGTGCAATTTTAGGTATATCTAGAGTTTTTAATAGACAAATTTGCCTATTGAATAGGAACTTCAACATACACTTCACCAATTATGAAAAAGTGTAATAAGACTAGTATTAGTCAAAATTATTGACCTCTATTTCCATTTGGAAAGCTTTTTATATGTATTAAGGGTTTTAATAATAGAAGATGGAGATGATGCATGTGTATTTTATGAAGTGGAAATATCTAATGATTAAAGTAAAGTTTGTAATTGTTTATTTTCAATATGTTGTTGTTTATTTTTCAAATACTATAAATAGAACATAGTAAAGATAATATGACAACAAATTAGAGTTAGGCAATACTAATAATCATGTTTCACTATCAACAACATGCAACCACTAGTTGCATCAAGCGTAGCAAGGTGATCTACAATCCAATATGGTAGAGATGTTGTTACATAATGTAACTTAACATTACATAATGTGACATTGTGTAACATAATGTAACGTATAGACTGCGTTCCTAGACATCATGATGCAATTGTATCACACCTCAACTAGGTATGTATATTCTTTGGCTCTCATAGTTTTGGTTTGTATATTCATAATGATACTATGAGTGCTCCAAGATGTCCTCAAGGTATGTTCTCAGATACTTCTATACAATTACAACCTATCTTTGCTCAATGGATACAAAACACTCATGCTTCAACACTTGGTGAAACAGTGAGTACCATCTTAACTTGGGAGGTGGTGATTTGGTGACAGTAGGTTCCAAAGTGGCTTTGTTACCAATTCCATTACGAACCACAGATTATTTGATACATCACATTCATGCATTTACTATCCATGTGACTATTTTAATCCTACTTAAAGGTGTTCTATTTGCATGTAGCTCATGCTTAATACATGATAAAGCGAATCAACGTAACGTTGCAAAATAAAAAGTAATTTAAAAAATTAATGTCGGCTCATAAAATAAAAATTAAAACCAAGTGAAAAGTAATTAGACAAATCCATGTCGACTCATAAAATAAAAAATTAAAATCCAAGATAGATCCATCTTAAACCCAAATCTATCAATAACCAAGAGGGATCAATTTTCTTGATGTCTAATTTTTTTTGGAAGTGTAAACAAAAACACGATAAAAAAATTACACCTCAAGAAATTGGATTCCTCTCGGTGCTTGATAGATCCAAGTCTAAGATGGATCTATGTTGGTGCATTCTAGAGTAACCAATGTTACTAGATTGACCCTTGACATGCAAGACGAAAATGCAGATCCCTTGACCATATTCAAATTAGTATCTAGCGAGATCTGCCTCAGGAATTGTAAATGATCATAATCCATGCCTATAAACATATCCCACAAAATTTGATGTTCCTAACACACAAATCCCAACAAAAAATTCTATTTCTAGAGAAAGAAAGGTTAATGTTCCTATATCGTTTGGTTATTCTTAAATATTCATTTTCTATATCATTTAAATGTATCATTTCCCCACTATATCTAGATACATGATTTTCAAATATATGGAAAATCCATATTTGGATCTGAATCATAGTAACATAGCCCAAAATTTTGATTGTCACCAATTCCACCTTGTAGGTGAAATTTTTCTAGGGTGATCTTCTAACTTTTTAGTGTCCTCTTATAAAAAAAATTGTCGTCAAAGTTAAACTTTCTCTCGAAATGGATTTAACAACTAACGGGAATGATGTAACCTTGATATTATTGTCCTTCAACAACATAGTGAAGGAGGATGGATCTAAATAGCATCTTGTGATTAAAAAGACCCTCTCCAAGAGGGGTTCTGTAGTGAAATAATATAAGGGATATCTAGTTTTGAATTTTAACAAAGAAAGATTTTGCTATGAAGATTTGTCAAAAAAATCTCTATCATCTCCATTGGGTCAATATTTTTGGCTACATGTAGATGCATTGGAAGCATGGATAAATGTGAACTAAACAAAGGAACACTGAGTCTTAATGCTCAAGGTTTTTCACTATTTCCTTATGGAATATTGAGAATAACAAGTGAATCTTAGCATCACAATAGTTTTGGGGAAGAGATGGAAACTTTCAAAAAATTTGGTTCATGGATCTCAATATAGATAATACAAATTACTCGGATTCATGTCCCCACACACCACATCGATAGTGCAGAGTGCCTTGATTCGAGAGTCAACATCATGGCACCTCACATGTCATGGTATTAAACCAACCCCCCAACAATTATTAGATTCCATGAACGAGGAGGAGGTAATCCCTTCTAACGATGGAGAATCGTCTATGAAGTACCACCTTCATTAAATCTTATCTCATGGATTTATATTTGGAGCGTGTGGCCATCGGTATTCTACACCAGGTCTAGTTAATGAAGTGGGATATGGATACAATTTGCCTCATTATTTGTCTCTTGGTTTTGGTTTGCATTGTTAATCGTAATCTCTCCCCTTCTACTATGTCCATCGAGAACTCTTCGTGGTTAAGCATTTATGTTCTACACTCACCCTTGTAGCAGCACCACCCCTCTCTTCAGCTACAGACCTCTTTGTTCACAGTCAAGTCTAGGAAGAGGGCTACGCCCCACAGAGGCAACAACGATCGTGGTAGGTACCAACATGGTATGGGTTTGATGATGGAGGAGGGTTATGAGCCTAGTGTTCCCATATCAGTTTGTGTTTTGATTGATTAATGGTATTCCTGCCTTATCACATAACATCTAGACATGGGAAGAGGTAGCAAAATAATTAACCATTATTGGCTCATTAAAAACATGATGGGCACTCTCATGGAAGATATGTTGAGAAATTGGAGCTCTGGGCACAATGTTGTTCTCTCGGCCAAAGACAAACTGAAGGAGTTGGATGACCAGCTTAATGTCTTGGACGCCACTTTTTCTAGAAGAGCCTTGCTAGTGGGTAGTGAAAAGTTAGAAATACGGAGGTCGGGAGTGGAAGCACCTCACAAGGTCTGTCGAAGGATAAGATCTCTACTGCAACTAAAATGATGAAATTGATCACTTCATTTCTAGTACCTTCTACCATTGCACCTCTCCTCAACAAACAGGTTCATGACAATGGGGATCTCTTCTGTAAGTCTTCCCCCTTCTTGTAAAATTTCTCGTTTCAACCTCCGATGATGAATTACATGGATGTTGTCCCTTCCTAGAGGAGGTACCCACTCAATAAAATGAAAATGAAGTCCCTGAAGATGGCTTTGCCACCTACTGGTTCTGCTGGTTATTTCCAACTTCTTTGTCTTAGTTTGTTTACTAGTCTTTTGTTTAAAGTCTCCATGAATAGTAAAATTGTCGACTATATGCCTGCGTCTTGGTCTCCATCCGTAGTTGGATTTTTTTGTAATGTAAATCTTAGAATGGTGGGTAGTTTTGACTGGTTGGGATGGTGATTCCATTGTCTCATACTGCCCCAGATTCCTCTCTATGATGTATTTTTTGACTCCTTAGTTTAATAGAATTTGCATATTTATAAAAGAAATATAGATAATACAACTTTCAACCTAGCCAATATAGCCATAAAATCCACTTCTTTCTATGCAAGACTCCCAAATATACCCATTTCTCTATGGCAACAAAAAGTCAAGGAGCAAATACAAGAATTTTTTTTTGAAAGAATGGCACACTCTTTTGCAATTCTAACAATAATATAGATCAAAATTTCCATCAAACTATATGTGGTTCTAACTATATTTCATTTCAATAATTCCTTTATTATTGATAAAGTGTCGGTATGGTGAAAAAATTTCAATAAGTATGTGAGGTTCCATTGTATGTCCAACTTAACCTTGTCACAATTCCAACAACATTTTGTCACAATAATGACTTTATTATAAGCATATATATGCATTTAATATTTAGTGCAATTGTAAGTTATCTATAGAGTTGATATAGATATCCAAAATATGATTATTGAGTACAAACTTCAACATACAGTTACTTCACCAATTATGAAAAAAGATTAATAGGGCTCCTTAATCATTATTTACCTATGCTCCCTTTTACAAATCCTCCTATCTGTATCAAGAATTTTAATAATAGATGATGTAGATGATGTATCAAGTTTTTTTTGTTGCAAAGTCTAAACAACTAATTGTCGAACTAGAATCTACAACAACATATCTTCATTATGTTGATGTTCATAATTCAAAATCTTACAAATACAACACACTTAAGACAATATGACAAAAAATGTAGTATTAAGAGGTAGAAAAGATCATGCTACACATTTCAACAAAATGGAACTACTAGTAATATCCTAGAATAACCTTTGTTACCATATACACACTTGACATGCAAGATGGAAATGTAGATCCCTCGATCATATTTGGATCTACATCCAATAGGATTTGTGTCAATAAGTGCAAATTACCAATATTCGTCCATGTAAAATATCCCCAAAACCTTGAAGTGCCTAACACACAAATCAAGAATAAAACATCTATTTTTGGAAAAAAAAGTTAATGTTATTATTTCATTTGGTGATTCTTAAATTTCAACTTCTGTAATGTTGGCATGTGGTTTTCCCCCACTATACCTAAATCCTCGCTTTTCAAAAATATGGAAAATTCATATATGAATCCATATCCTAGCAACTTTTTTCAAAACTTTGGTTGCCACCCATTTCACCTTGTGGGGTCATCTTTTAAGGGCCATATTCTAATCTTTCAGTGTCCTCTTATAGAGTTTATCCTTCTCAAAGTTGAACCATCTCCCCAAATGGATTTAACAACCAATGGAATTATCTATCCTTGATATTATGTTCCTTAAAAAACATAGTGAAAGAGGACGGAGTTCAATAGCATCCTATGATTTAAAATACCCTATCCAAAAGAGATTTTTAGTGAAATAATCCAAAGGATTCAGTTGTGACTTTTAACAAATAAAGACATCACTTTGAATATTTGTCAAAAACATTTGACCACCACCATCAGGTCAAAGTTTTCAGATGCATTGGAAGGATGGATAAGAGTCAAGTAGACACACTTCTTTCTTTGTTCTATATTTGAAGGATGGATAAGAGTCAATATTCAAGAGGCATTCTTTCATTTTAAAGAATGACACACTTCATTTCAATTATAACATAGTATAGAAAAACATTTCTGCAAAGAATGTGAGGTTATAAGAACATTTCATTGCAATAATGACTTTATTGTCGATAAAGTGTCGATATAGAAAAAAACTTCCAACAAAGTATGTGAGATTCCAGAATTCCAACCTAGCCTTGTCACAATTCCAACAACATTCTTTCAGAACAATGACTTTACCATATATAAAGTGTTAATACAGTGAAAAAGTTCCAATGAAGTGCATGAGGATTCATTTGAGACATCTCAACTAACTATGTCATAATTCCAATAACATTCATTGGAAACAATGACAACATTTTGTAGCAACAATGAATTCATTATTGGTAAAATACTGGTATAGATAAAATGTTCCAACAAACTGTGCGAGGATCCATTATACATTAGACCTAACCATGCCATAGTTCCAACAATATTATGTGGCAATGTCAACAACATTCTATTGCACCAATGAATTGATAATCGGTAAAGTGTCGAAACAGCGAAAATGTTCCAACAAAGTATGTGAGGTTCTATTAAAAGTATGACATAACCTAGTCCCTATTATAATGAAGGTTTTTTTTCATACAATTATTGCAATCAAAGTGGCACTCAAATTGTCGCAATTAAGATATACTATTATCTCCACTTCGATAAAGGTGACATTTTTGCATAGACATATTTCCGTCCATGTCGATCGTATTTCCCTCACTAGACTCTGGTCAAGAAAAAAATACACATCTATGATTCCCAAATCCATCTAATGGTTCCCATATTCAACTTAGATGCTAGATATTCCACATGAAGGGTTTCTATAATATCCCGAATTTTGGACCTAACACTTATAGGCATGAGCCTATTGGTTATGATGTTATATTGATGGTTTATTTTGATATATTGGGTCAAAAACCCCATTGCATATGAACATTATGATTTATTTTATATATTGGGCGTAAGCCAATGGTTGATGATATATATATGCTTGTTTGTGTTGGGCAGGGACCCTGAAGCACATGATTAATGATATGTTTTGTGTTGAGCGAGGAGATATGGACCACATGAGTAATTAGTGTTGTGTTGAGTGAGAAGCTCTATAGCATATGAGTATTTATATTGCGTTGGGCGTGAAGCTCTAGAACACATGAGAAGATAAGTTGGAAGTGTTGGGCATAAGCCCTGGAACCTTCCATGTTGATGTTGAGCATAAGCTATGGAACATGAGATCCTTGGCCATTGTATCCCTAGGTGTATCGTACAAGTACATCCTAGAGTTAGTGTTGAGCGAAGAGATTTGTAATTGCACTAAGTTTGTAACTCCCTGTTTTTCACGCTGAGTATGGGCTCTGGTAAGTGCTAGGAGTTACTGAAAAGAATTAATGATGCCGGAGTGAAAACGACTAGAGAAAAATATTGATCTCATCAGACTTATTTACAAGTGATTAAATGAAATTTTGAATTTATGTATTCTCATCAAGTACTGAAGAACTACCATGTTATACGAGGAAATCCAACACGCAAGGATGTTTATAGTTGCCTAGCCTAGTAAACCTAACCATCTACCTAATGACCTCAATGAAGAAGTGGCATAAGTCTAGGAATCATAGTATATGATGCCCAAAGACAAATGTTAAAAAATGTTACATTATTATATTTTATAGATGCTATGTATAAAGAATAAACATAGTAATAATATTAATAATCATAAAGAAAGAAGGAGAAGCTCCATTTTATTATTATTTATTACTAAAAGATAATAAATAGTATAATTCCTACAAAAGTCTAAATTAGGAACTAGTTAAAAGTTCCTAAGTTAAAGTATTAAAAATATCCCAAATTAAATAAAAAGGGTTAAATCAAGAAATCAAGGTTTTTTTATTTAACTGCCCCTTTGACTAAAAAATATGTCTATAAAAGTCTCAAGCGAAGGAAAGGATTGGGTGGCCTCATCTATCTTTTGGAGTCATTATTATGCCTAAATTTTTCAAGAGATTTCTTGGAGAACATTTTCCTAGAAGGAAAAAGGAGAACTGATCCAGACTTGTTATACCAGCTAGGGAAACCCTACCTTAGGAGCTCTAAGCTACTTGCATGTTGGAACCAGCTCAGGGGGATCTAGATTGAAACTAGGAATGGTTCCAGGTCATGGTTGGGAGAAAAGTGGTAGTTCCCAAGTGATTCAGACATCTAATATAGAGGTTAGATCTTCCTATGATTGTTTAATGCTGGTTATTTGAGTGTCAAGGTTTCAACCATTAAAGAAGCTTCAACTTACATGTATGAGGTTCTAGACTACGTATTTCATTCTATAGAAACAAGTGCTCGCTAGAATAGGAAAATGTTTATATTATACTTTTATAACCCTATGTGCCTTGGTTTTGTCTACTTCTTTCAAGGTTTACATATTAAATTATAAACCCTAGGCTGTAATTTATTTCCTATGCTAGATTAATCTAGGGTTTGTTCATTTAGTTTAATCCTATAATTTAATTCCTATATAAATATTTACCAAGGGTGTTGCACCTTAGTTTTACTTATGTATTATTTTTGTTGCTTAAACTATGTTTTTCTACAATCTAGGTATTATTTCACAATAATTACGTAGCTCATCTTTGGCCTATATACTCTACTGATAGATTTCATATTGTCAACAAAGGAAGGTTATAATTAAAAATGCTAGTTCATAAACGTTTCATTTCTAGAATAATCTCATAACACCGATAACTAAATCTATTTAATAAAACCTAACAAACATATTATTATATATCTACATTAACAATTTCAAAACAAGAATCTATTTTTATTAAAACATTTCAAGTATCGAGACCATACAATTTGTCCACAATCTATAACCACTATACTATCTATATATACCAAATATAAACAATAATAACATTATCAATAATATAATTCCATGGCCTAATTAATAACTCAAACCATCTAAATATTAAAATCCACATAAACAGAAATCGCATATCATAATATTACCTACAACAACCATGTAAAACAAAGTAATCGATTATAAAACCTCTTTATAATAAACAAAAACCCAAGATCGAATCCTATAGAGTCTTTCTACTTTTACAAAGCCACGCTTTACATAGTCTATATGTAGGATGTGGTTAATAACTTAAATCCCTTTAGATGCATAGAGGTCACAGTATCGACCCCTATGGCAATCCAATCCCAGATCACATGTCCATATAAGAAAACAATAATTGCTAAAATACACCGTAAACATTTAAACCATCCAAAGTAATTATAGAGGTCATAGGATCAAATCCTATATGGCCCATAATAATTTACAAGAGCCAAGATAAAAGTTCTATACACAGGATTCCTTTAGAAATCATAAACTCTCTACACATTGGGTCGTAAGACCTTAAACAAATTACATACACTATAATCCTTGGCCTCGGCCCTTAATTAATCAACAGCAAACTAAATAAAACATTTTCAAAGGCGTGGAAACCCTGTCAACAAAACAACCTACAATAAGGATTTCCAATGCAGGGTTTTACAGCCACAACCTATATGACTTTTTCATTTACACATTATAAAAATGAATGGTAAAATCTAAGTCTACTTCATTTTCATAGCTACCATGGAGAGTGCTCATGCCATCCACGGCATGGCCACAAAACATATGCTGTCACCATTTACATTCTTACAACTAAAGTAAATAATGGAAGTGAATCTACACAGTCCAACCACAAAGGCGAATGCCACATAAATCCCAAGCATAATAACTTCAACGCAACATAAATTCATATACATAGTAATTATAAAGTCATAATCAAGTTTACAAAATCGTTCCAATGGCCATGGCACCATTGCAAGTAATGGTGATGACCTAGATTTTAAATCATAAATCAAAACAAGATTTACACAAAACACACAGAGCCTATTAAAAGTACCAAGTCTCTCATTGCCGCTAACAACACCATAATTTACAAAACCTGTTACGGAGAGAAATTCCTATGGCTTGGGGTACCACAACAGACAGCTTGACTCCAGAAATCAATCCTTTCCAATATGCAATAGAAATTAAATGTCTAACACTAAAGGATCAAACCTCATACCTTATTCCGGACGGTTGAAGTAGATCCCCGTTGAGATTTCCAACTTCAGCTTGAATTGATAGATTACTTCCTCAACAACAAGTAAACAATACAAACATTCTATATATCATGGTGTTAGATGTATTCTAGCATATATAATCAACAATGTATAAGCATTTGAAATAATCCCATGGATAATATATTCATTCAAACACACATTATTGAATAGGAAAAGATATTTCTAATAATATAAATCATAGATTACAAGATACAACCTCTAACGACACGTTTGCGAACCGGAAAAAATGAATCCCCCACTTGGGCCTCCACCACTTCAATCCTCCATCTCTCGATAGCAAGCTCACAAGAAAAAGGAAAGCTTGGGAAGAACACACTAGTGCTCCAAGGGACAAAGGGATGTAGACTCAAGGATAAGCTCCGACAACAATGGACTATATTTTCTTTGCTCTCAATTCTCTCATATGCCTTCAATGTACCATAGAGTTTCTTATATAGCTTTTCAAAGGGGTAATGAAAGGTCGAATCCGAGCGATCTCAAGGCATAGGGAAGGCCAGGAGTCAAGTGAGTCGAATCCATGTCAAGGAAAACTCCAAAAGGATTTGGATTTTTTACACATCCAGATGTACGTGGTTTTAGTGGTCAAACCTGCGTATATACGCGCTTATAGATTTAAAAGTCACGTGTATCATTTTTCACATGTTTTTAGGGATGGTCAAGGAAACATCAAAGGACAAAAAATGGTCCATGGGGTCTAAGGAGTCTGCAGTGGGACAGGGAAAGGCCATACAAAGTGTGATTCACCTGAAGTGGTAAAATCAACTATAACAGATGCCCCCTAATGTGTGAGATTAGAGGGGTCATACGATGGCCGAAATACATTATAAGTCCATCCCAGAAGTGGAGTGATGAAGGATCCCAAATGGAAGACCATCCATCCAATCAGCATAGTACAATAATACAACTATGCATATAACTACAAATACATATAGTAGTCCCGGATACATAAGAGTACAATGGCCATGAATAGGCATGATACAAGATATCACATAAGTGGTCATCACCACGTACAATATACATAGAACATAATCTCCATGATGAAGATATACAAATGACCGTGATATCCATAATGGATAAAGATATATAACAGATCAAGATCTCCATGATGGCTAGAAATGTCTGACATATACCAGAATCAAGTCATGAGAGCTGAATCTCATGAACACTGGCACGATCAAGGAGGTAGCATATAAGAGATGCCACCAATCTGGAAGGTCTTCTACACAAACCGCTATGAGTACATGTCCTCCTATGTCAATAGAGGTGTCGAGGTCGAACATAGTAGTCCATCGTTTGATTATCGTTCATTAATGTATACCGTTAACAGACGTGAGATCATCCACCAATAACGAAAAATGGGAATCAAGTTACTAGAGTGCAAACTAACAAGTGTGAATAAATGTGTTGAGGTCGAACACTTGAGAGGATCCATTGATCAAGGGACATTGATGTATTCCCAAATACTGTCAATGGCGAGAGAACCTGCCACTGATTATTGCAAGTTTCAAGGCACTCAAAATGACTCTAGATTCCAATCCCAGAATAAATGATTTGAAGTCGATGGGATGAAGTCCGCTAGAAGGAGGGCATTAAGGCATCCCCCATAATCCAACATGAGGTACTCAGCAAAGCTGTATAATGTGGAAGGACTCGATCATAAGGTGCACGAACCAGTAACTGTACCGGGAATGGCCGACATGCAAAGTCAAGATAACTAAGGAATGGCCAACACAGGCTTCAACTTCCTTCGAACAAGAGCATAACGGTGTATGGTGACTGAATAGAGGCAGCATAAACTTGATATACAAACTGTGACATACGAGGCATCGACAGAGGCTCCATAGGGACTGGAAGCTTAACCAGTCGGTGGAGATAAACTCAGATAAACGAGTACAGCTCTTGAAGTCAAACTATAACCCAACCAATGGATGTGATATACAGTGCTGTATTCGAAGGCGACACGACTCGACAGCTACCACGGATAACATCTTTCCTTTTCCGGCTTTTTGGTATTTTGATTTTTTTTGGACTTTTTCAGTTATTTAAAAAGCTTGAAAAGGAATAAAATGGATTTATAGTTATAGACTAGGAGGAGACGAGTGTCATAAGGGAAAAAAAACTAGTTCCAAGCAGTGGAACATACCTATGCTCAATGCAAGGATACATGTGTAGGATATCGACACTCGAGGGAAAATCCCCTCCTGGTAAAAGGGAAACAAGCTGCGAAGGATATAAAAAATGGCTCTGCATGGCTAGACATGAGACAAGCTCGGGATATATGGCTGAATACGCAATGTCAAGGGAGCTGGAATAAAGCTCAATAAGGCAGGCAAATCTCATGATAATGCATTCACAACTTGACATGAGGGAGTCCTGAGGGAAATAGGCCAACAAAAGATCAAGAGGAGTATGAGGCTCTTGCGAAATGTCATGGTGGTACTATATAATGGACTCCCACACCCTAAAGGAGAAAACATCAGCATGGGCACCAAATGCAAATAAGGAGCTAACTAGGGTACCCATGTAAGGTGAAGCTCTACCACTCATATCATGCCACTTCTAAAGCAGCAAGAAGGTTCCGTGACATAATAGAGTGGGTTCATATCTAAGGTCATGATGAGATGGTCATAAGGTCATGAAAAATGAAAATGGTGATGAAACCTAACCTATATGCCAGTTTAGACATGATACCTGAGATCGGCATGAACGGATCAATCCCATGGCTGAAACGACACTAAAAAAGGTCCTCTACATCATGAATTATGTCAAAAATGGTCCAAAATGGTTAGAAAATGTCGAAACTATAGGAAATGGGGTAAAAATTTTCAAATATTTGAAAATTTTCTATAAATAGTAAACAATTCAAAATATTATAAAACATTTGAAACTTTTACCCATTTGAGCTCAGATTTTCAACAACGAATTCCAAGAGATCGAGCTGGCGGAATCCACTACCATTTCTTTCAGGTATTTACCCATGCTCTTCTCTTTCATTTTGATGCAATTTTTATGAAATTCCATGGTTAATTAAGCTTTCTAGGCCAAACTAAAATGGGCGCTGCGGACCATGCAAAAATCGAGGGTTTTTTTGTGTATAGGGCTAGATATAAGCAGAAAATGCCCTCAAACCCGCGTACATACGTGGCTGTTTTGAAAACGCATATGAGGCAGCGCATAAGGTTTTTTCATTAATCTAATCAGAAAATTTGCAATTTATTGTGCAGTATGGTCCTAGAGTGGAGAGAGCGTGAACATGGTGAGGTAGAGGAAGTAGTAAGGGCCAATCTAATTGCTCAACAAGCTCTACGTGCATGCGGACTCTACAAGTTTTGGTGTCTTGGTGGTTTGAGGGCCAAACCAACACTATTACAGGTGCTGGTGGATGATTGGGATCCAGATTTGGAGTCCTTCCAGATAGACGGGATGTCCCTCACTATAGAGGTGGAGGACATATACTTCATTACAGGGCTTTCTAGATGAGGGGAAGTAGTGAACCTTCATTCTCATGGTGGGCCAGGAGGTGGCTTGACTATCGATGAGTACATTGCGGTGTACTACTATCTAGACATAGAGAAGGTGGGGAGTCAGGTCCCTACCAACGCTATACAGGTGCTGGGGCTAAAGGCCATGCTATTGACATTGGGCAGGATAGCAGGCTTGGCATCACTCCACCAGGCCTCACGGCCTCTGATGTTCTATGCAGTGGAGTGCATGAGACCCACGATTTACGACTGGAGCACTACACTACTGAGCATCATGAAACATCAGCTCAGTGAGTGTAAGGAAGGTAGAGTGTGGAACTTCAGGTTCAGTAGTATTTTGAGCATGTTTTTCTTCGAGTGTGTTCTAGGATTGAGCCCCAGATTGGACATTCCTCTTCACGGGGTTCGAGATCTGGCCCAACAGCATTGGGCAGATGCTATGCACAGACTGGGGGTGGTAGGGTGGCCAACCCATATCCATCTGACTTCTTTCCATGGTGGCGATGACAGATGGTTGCCATCGATGACTACCTATGCAAGGATATATTTATGGGGGGACCCGGACATGCCGCTACCACCAGGATCGGCATATGGAGATATAGGTAACGAATCTCGACTCTCTCTTTTTTAAATTTTTTGAGTTATTTACTTTTTTTTTGTGTTTTCTTGATTATATGGAATCAAAAAGACATATTTTTGCATGACAATACATAGTGACATCTACCATTTATGTGTAGATGTGGGACCATGGGGGCCAGAAGGATTCTCACATCATAGACGGAGGGGAAGAAGAGATGATATCATGGGTGTGGATGTGGAGCGGACGCTCTAGATATTTCATACCAATTTTGTGAGACTGACACATAGGGTTCCCATGGCACAAGTCGAGGACATGCCTGAGGCTATGCAGCGGCAAGTGGTGGGTGTACCATGCGCATGGGTGTGATTATTTCAACGGCTAGCTAGAGCCATAGTGACCTTCCATGATCACAACCCTCCTCCTCCTCCACAGGATTAGACACCTGGGAGTGTATACATTTTGTACTACTGTGTATTATATGTTGGTGACTCGAGAGCCCCAATTTTGTATCATGACACTATGTATTATCACATTTTGGTTTTTATATATAAAATTTTTATGGTGATCGATTTATTTATTTACATTGTAAAAATTGTGTTTGTGATTAATTTACTATGAATGAAACAAATGCCGATCTAACACGTATTTAACATATGTGTCAGCAACTTGATTATTATTTCTTGGAATATGTATATATGTTATATTATCAAATTGCCATTCTAACAATCTCACACGTAAGAATCTTCTCAATAACATCGGATCTCTAACATGGTACAAACCATTAAGCTGTGACACTACTAACTCCAAATCAAGACCTACCTCAAGAGAGAGAACGCCATGTGAAATGGCATCCCGTAGAAGCTCAATGATGACACTATATTCAACAACATTGTTGGAAGATGGTCATAGACATACGCCTCTTGAAGACAGTACCTGACCCATAGGAGTATAAATCACCCAAGCAGTAGAGGCTGAGTGTTGAGTGTGACGGCTCGCACCATCCGTGAATCCTATGTAGGTGGAAGATTCCATTGGCATCTGCCAAAAGAAATGGAAACTAATCACAAACCCAATCACGATAAGAAAAAGACCTAACTATGCAAAACTGTACAATAATATACAATAAGCAGCCTTGGCTGAAGATTATGCATAGTATTTCTTGAGATAGAGCCCATTTCTAGTCTTTGCCAACGCCGTTCCTTCGTAATCCACTAATTCATACGCACCCTTCTCTAACACACGCTTAACCACGTAAAGAACCTACCACATAGGATTAAATTTTCCTACCCCGAAGGGTTCTTTCGGTTGATCCCACAAAAGGACCAAGTCTCCTTCATTAAACCTCCTTGGATGGACAGACTTATCATACTGGACCTTTATGCGACGTTTATTGACTTCTAGAGCCACCAAGGCATCCCGACACTGTTCATCAAGTTGCTCAAGGTGAACCAAATGCTCCTCCAATGGTGAAGTGTCTAGTAAGAGTTCTACAGCTAGCTTCAAAGAAGGAATCTCTCATTCAACCAGAAATATCGACTCCACTCCATGTACAAGTTGACATGGAGAAAAACCAGTGACAATCTTAACAGCAGTTTGATATGCCCACAAAGCAGGATATAACATGATGTGCCAATTATTCTTGCTTTGTGCAATGGTTCGTTGGAGAATGGAATTGAGTGATTTATTCATTGCTTCTACCTATCCATTCTCTTGAGGGTAGTAAGAAGAGTAATGCTCTTGCTTATACCCTAACTTCAATGCCAACTCTTCCATCATACGGTTCTGAAAGTGCAAGCCATGGTCAGTGACAAGCTCTTTCGGAATCCCAAACCGAGTAATAATTTGGTTGAATATGAAGTGAGCGGCTATCTCACCATTGGATTTTACTGTAGGCATAGCCTCATCCCATTTCGTGAAGTAATCAACAACCATTATAATATGATGTCCCCCCCCAGCCGAAACTGGGTTGCAATCCATCAAATTGAGCCCCCACTTAGTGAAGGGACCGGCGATGATAATGGGATGTAACAGGGCAGGTTTTGAGCACATATTACGTGCAGACACTTGGAAATAGTGGCACCTCTTGACCGCATCAACACAATCCTTAAAGGTCAACGACCAGAAATAACCCGCTCTTAAAATATTTTGGGCTGTAGAAAGCCCAGATAAATGACCACCACACGCCCCTCCATGGAAATCATTCAGCACAACCTCAGCCTCTTCATGAGTTAAACAACGTCTTAAAATGGAATCTACCCCACGGCGGTACAAAGTGTTATCCACTATGAGGTAGTTCTTAGAGATGTGACGTAATCGTCATCATTCATCTCGCGAGAGGTGGGTAGGGGTCTTCAATGTTTGTAAATATATTATGATATCTCCATACCATGGGTCTAAAGTTGAGATTAAGAATATTTGTTCATCAACAAACGTATCTTCACAAACCAACTCCTTGGCCTCGCTCGGGAAATCTGATATAAGCTCTGCAAAAATTAAAGACTTCTTCAATTTTGCCAAAACAAACTTGAGATCGAATTCTTGCAGAATGACAATCCATTTATTATATTTTCCCCCAATCATCCTTCGAGTGAGGACGAATTGAAATGGATTGACATGGGCTATAACCAAGGTTTGGCGAAGGAGAATATAATGTCTCAACTGCTGAACCGCATGTACAGTAGCTAAAGCAAGCTTCTCGACATGAGAATAATGAATCTTTGCGTCAATAAGGTTCTGTCTCAAATAATATATGACATGCTCTTGGAGCTCCTCATCCTCTTGAACCAAAACCATACCAATCGTCTCTAATGATGCGGCCACATATAATAGAAAATCACGGCTATAGTCCAAGGGACTAATCACTGGGGCCGATGCTAGGGCTGGTTTGAGTGCATCGAAGGACTCCTGGGCCCACTCATCCCAATAAAAGGGGGTGTCCTTCTTTAAGAGACGCATGAAGCCTCTAGTCAAATTGGCAAAGTTGATAACGAATATTCGTAAGAAGTTTGCCATGCCTTGAAAACATTAAAGATGACGAATATTCTTTGGGGGAGACAACTGAAGTATTGCCTCAACCTTCAAAGGGTCGACTCTTATACCCTCTTTAGAAACAATGAATCCTAACAAATGACATGACTTCACACAAAATATGCACTTATGAGGATTTAATCTAACCGAATAGTGCTGGCATCTTTCGAATACCAACCTCAAGTGATAGGGATGACGCATTCTCATACGAGAATGAGCAGCAAGGTCATCCAAAAATACTTCGATAATTGACTTGAGATCGTGGAATATCAAGGTCATTTCTCGCTGAAACGTAGCTCCGACGTTTTTAAGGTTGAAAGGCATTTTTTGATATGCAAACGTTCCCCAAGGACAAATAAATGTAGTCTTATGTTGGTCCTTAGGTTTAATATGTATCTGATTATATCTGGAAAATCCATCCATGAAGGAAAAGACCTCGATACCCACACACTCATCCAAAATATGATCAATAAATGGTGTGCAGAAATTGTCCTTAGGACATGCATGATTCAAACTGCAGAAATCAGTACATATGCGGATCGCTCCCTGCTTCTTATCCACCAGAACAGGGTTTGAAACTAACTCTGTCAAGGGAACGGGATAGATGAAACTAGATTTCAACAGCTTCTCTATCTCTGCCTTAATCGCGGGTGCTTTCCTCGGATTCACCGCACGCAACCATTGTCGAACAGGCTTAGCGTTGGGGTAAGACTTAATCTCATGCTCGATAATACGAGGGTCAATACCCGCCATCTCGTCGTAAGACCAAGCAAAAATATCACGAAATTCCTTAAATAGCTCGGTGTATTCTAGAATCTCAGCATGGGAACATTCCACCCCAATATAGACATTCTTTATCATGCCAGGATTACGAGAGATGTTGATAGGAATAGTTGAAGATATGTTCACCATGTTTCCATCAGCCATCAGACCAAGAGAGCTTAATGGAACCATAGGACTACCAACTCTTTGACTAAGAACCGCCCTAAAATCCTCATGCTCCAAGTGGTCAAGCTCAGGAAGAAAGTACGATATATGATGGAGTTCCTCCCATGGTGGCTCAACTCCCGACATAACCTCAATAATTGCTTCATCTAAAGGGAAAACCGTATCAAGGCAGTCATGTGTGTGAGAATACTATACTACCCATGCCGGTAGCACATAAGGGTCCTCCTCTTCCGTCCGCGAAGAGGAAGGACTAGGCTCTGCAACACACTCGAGATTAACTTGATAAGCTATCATAGTTGTAGGAAATAGCACGTCCGTCACGACGGCCTCACTCGAAGTACTCGGTGTAGGAAGAATCCAAGGATAAGAGGAGCAATAGCCCAGGAGAAGAGGAGCAAAACCATGAACCTCTAGAAGGAGAATATCACAGCCCTTCCAATGAGGACTCTCTTTCTACATATAGGAAGAGCAAAGAAATGATGATAACCTACAGGGGGGGTTCAGAAAAATAAGAGCCCCGGCCTATGAAGGTGAAGTAAATACGGGGGAGAAAGATGAAGAATGGTTGTTGGGTATGAGAACATATTTATGAGTTCATAATCACTCAATCAACATGAAGTCTTGGATTTCCATTGATAACTTAAATGGCAAAGCGGTGAGCTGGTGGAGAGATTTGAAACATACCAAGAAAGATGAGTTAAGGGAAATACGATGGAGTAAATTTCACAAAATCTTTCAAGAAAAATATATGTAGGAAAGATTCTTCAACATAAAAGTAAAAGAGTTTCACAAACTACGTATGGGATCCATGACTATGGATGCTTTTATTAACTGATTTCTAAATCTATTACATTATGAACCATACATCAAGGAAGAAAAGGTAAAAATCCAGCAGTTTTTAGGATGTCTTCCTCCCAACATTTGAGAAAGGATTGAATTCGACATGCCTAAAACCTTAGACACCACATTGCACAAATCTAGGCTCTGCTATGATCATGGAAAGCTATGGCTAGAGAACATGAACAAAAATAGAGAAGATAACTGCAAACCAAAATTTAACCCACCACCATATAGGAAACAAAACAACAGTTTTCCAGTGAACAAGAACTTCAACAAACCAGGTACGAAACCATATGTACCAGCTCTAAATTCTAACAATCTAGTAGCAGCTAGGGGAACCAATGCTACCCTGATATAGATCAAATGTTGGAAGTGTGGCAAGCCTCATTATGCCCGACATTGTAAGAACAAGGCCAATGGGGTCTTGCACAACTTACAAGAAGAATCAACCATAGAGGACATAGCTAGAACCTCGCGGATTTATGCAACTTTGGATGGTCGACAGGGATACCATCAAGCTACCATGGTTGAGATAGAAGGTAAGAAATTCTACTTAAATACTTATTGACCCCAGTGCTTGTCGAAGCTATGTTTCACCTAAAATTGTCGATATATGAAAACTGGGAAAAGTAAAACATGATAAACCTTGGCTGGTTCAGTTAGACACAGGTACGAAACGGAAAGTTTCAGAAATAGTTAAATACTACAAGGTAAACCTGAATGGTTTTCCAACAGAAGTAAACCTAAATATCCTACCCTTAGGATCATATCATATACTTATTGGCATGGACTGGTTGGAACACCACCATGTCATGCTTTATTTCTTACACAAGTCAATCTTGTGTATGGATAATCAAGGGAATCAATTGAAGATTCAGGGCATCCTAAAGAAAGTTTCTGTAAGGAAAATATCTGCTTTACAAGAAAATAAATGCATTAGGAAAGGCTGCAAATTGTTTGAAATAAACATAATAGACATAGAGTTTGAGAGAGAATAGTGCATAGAGGACTTTCCCGTTCTTGTAGAATTCAAACACATGTTTTCCGAGGAAATCCCAAGATTACCTCCGAAATAGGACTTAGACTTTTCCATCGAATTGACACCAGGATCAATTCCGGCTTCCAAATCCCCTTACCACATGAGTGCACCAAAGTTGGTGGAACTCAAAATGCAATTGCAGGAGTTGATAGAAAAAGGGTATATCTAACCAAGTGTGTCCCCTTGGGGATCATTGATACTATTCATAAAGAAAGGATGGTACAATGCGGATGTGCATCGATTACCGAAATCTTAACAAAATAACTATCAAGAATCGATACTCACTCCCTAGGATCGATGAATTGCTCGATCAGGTAGGAGGAGCCAAAATGTTTTCAAAGATTGACCTGTGATCTGGGTACCATGAGGTATGGATTCACGATGAGGATATTCACAAATCTGCCTTTCGTACAAGGTACGAGCACTACGAGTTTGTAGTGATGTCATTCGGGTTGACCAATTCACCTGCAAACTTCATTTTTATGATGAACAGTATATTCAGTAAGTATCTTGATAAATTTGTTTTGGTCTTTATAGACGACATCCTAGTTTACTCTAAGAGTAAAGAGGAATGCGAAGAACACCTTCACATAGTACTACGAGTGTTAAGAGAACACCGAATTTACACTAAGTTTAGTAAATGTGATTTTTACAAACCATAGATAGTACTTGGGTCACATTATCTCAGAGGTAGGGATAGCTGTGGACCCGAAAAATATTAGAGCCATAGAAGACTGGCCTACCCCTTCTAGTGTCACTGACATTAGGTCCTTTTTGGGATTAGCCGGATATTATCGAAAGTTCATCGAGAGCTTCTTGAGAATAGCTTGTCCTATGACCACTTTGAAAAAGAAAGAAAATAAGTTCTTATGGAAGACCAAGTGCGAGGAAATTTTTCAAAAGCTTAAGCAGCTTTTGATTATTACATCGATATTATGAATTGCAGATCTTGATGGGGATTTCATTGTTTGCATGGATGCAAGCAAGGAAGGACTTGGAGGAGTCCTCTTATAGAACAATCATGCGAACAGTTATGAATCGTGAAAGTTAAAGGAGCATGAGAATAACTACCCCATGCACTATCTTGAGTTAGAAGCCATCAACCATGCTTTGAAGATGTGGAGGCACTACCTCATGGGAAGGAAATTCCTTCTGAAGAAAGATAATATGAGTCTGAAGTATTTATTTGAACAAATGGATTTGAATGCAAGGCAAGTCAGATGGTTGGCTTTCCTTAGTGAGTACAATTTCAAGCGAAAGTATATTGAGGGAAAAGAGAACAAGGTTGTTTATGCATTGAGCCGATGAATTAATATGATATATGAGGTGAAGTTAAGTCAAACTGATGCAGATTTGCAGGAGAGGATTAGAATGGCCAACATAGGTGACCCCTTTTATGCAGAAATCCTCAAGAAAGTCTGAGAGGACAGGTTGTTTCAACAACAAAAAGAGTAAAAGGTAGATGACTCAAGACTGCTATGGTCCAAAGAGAGATAGTACATTTGAGAAGGAGGGGACATTCGGTCTAACATCCTCATGAAATTTCATGAGGAACCCTACTCGAGGAATCTGGAATATCAAAAGATGATATCCGCCATTAAGAGATGCTTTTTATGGCCTAATTTAAAGGATGACATTGCGATGTTTATTGAGAAATGTTAGGAATGTCATCTGGTCAAAGCTGAGCATCAACATCCTTCAGGATTTCCGCAACCGTTACCCATTCCGGAATGGGAATGGGAGGTCATTAGTATGGATTTTATCACCGATCTACTGAAAATTAAGAAGAAAAATGATTATATCTTTGTAGTAGTTGAGAAATTGTCAAAAGTAGAACACTTCATTCCAGTGAAGTCGACCTACAAGGCAGTACACATTGTCGATATTTTCTTGAAGGAGATATTTATATTGCACAGGATACCCAAGGAGATCATATCGAATCGAGATACAAATTTTACCAAAAAATTTTGGAGATCTTTATTCTTTGGATTGGAGACGTAGTTGAACTTTAGTACTGCTTATCACCTGTAGACAGATGGGCAGACAAAAAGGGTAAACTAGATTATTCAGGACATGCTTAGGAGGTATGCCATGAACAACCCCACTAAGTGGGAATACTACTTTCATCTTGCAGAGTATGCATATAACAATGGTTATCAGGCTTTTGCCAAGATGAGTCCCTTTGAGGTACTCTATCGATAGAAGTGTAGAACACCAGTTACTTGGGATAGCCTAGTGGATCGGCTCATGTTAGGGCCTGATTTACTAATGGACTTGGAACAGTTGGTTACTAAGGTCCAGGTGAACCTCAAAGAAGCACAAGACTACCGAAAAAGTTACGCAGATCAGAAAAGAAAAGATAAAGATTATCAAATAGGTGACCATGTCTACTTGAAAGTAAAATCAAAATAGAGCTTGTTGAACTTGGGGAGGTGTAGTAAGTTAGCACCTAGGTTTTTTGGACCTTTTGAAATACTGGCCAAGAGAGGGCCAGTGGCATATGAAGTAGCATTACCCATGCACAAACAATTCCATAATTTTTTCCATGCATTATTATTAAATAAATATGTTTATAATACTAAACATGTTGTTGATTAGTCCTTATTACATGTGGAACTTGAAGGGGAGTTTTTCCCTAAACCTGCTCATATATTGTACAAGAGAGAGGTGCAACTTAGGAAGCGCACCGTTGTCCAGTTGAAAGTGCAATGGAAGCAATTCGAAGATGATGAGGCTGCTTGGGATAGTGAAGCCACCATGAGAAAAGCTTACCCTGCCTTGTTTCATGATGTCATTTCGAGTCCATAGAACACCAGGGACGATGTTGTTCTTAGCAGGGAGGGATGTAATATCCCAAATTTTTGACCTAACCCTTATAGGCATGAGCCTATTGATTATGATGTTATCTTGATGGTTTATTTTGATATATTGGGTCAAAGACCCCACTGCATATGAGCATGATGATTTGTTTTATATATTGGACATAATCCAATTGTTGATGATATATATATGATTGTTTGTGTTGGGCAGGGACCCTGAATCACATGATTGATGAGATTTTTTGTGTTGAGCAAGGAGCTCTGGGACTCATGAGTAATTAATGTTATGGTGAGAGAGAAGCTTTGGAGCACATGAGTATTTATATTGTGTTGAGCGTGAAGCTTTGGAACACATGAAAAGGTAAGTTGGAAGTGTTGGGCATAAGCCCTAGAACCTTCCATGTTGATGTCGAGCATAAGTTCTGGAACATCGGATCCTTGGCCATTGTATCCCTAAGTGTATCATACAATTACATCCTAGCATTAGTGTTGAACAAAGAGATCTGGAATTGCACTAAATTTGTAACTCCCTATTTTTAGTGATGAGTATGGGCTTTGGTAAGTGCTAGGAGTTACTGAAAAGAATTAATGGTTCTCGAGGTAAAACGAATCGAGAAAAATATTGATCTCA
Organism: Pseudotsuga menziesii; assembly: GCA_001517045.1. Lineage (NCBI taxonomy): Eukaryota > Viridiplantae > Streptophyta > Pinopsida > Pinales > Pinaceae > Pseudotsuga > Pseudotsuga menziesii. The sequence continues at coordinate 34,099 of LPNX010064332.1, read as the reverse complement.
TGAGACTTATTTATAAGTGATTAAATGAAATTTTGAATTTCTGTATTCTCATCAAGTACTGAAGAACTACCTTGTTATACGAGGGAATCCAACATGCAAGGATGTTTAGAGTTGCCTAGCCTAGTAAGCCTAACTATCTACCTAATAACCTTAATGAAGAAATGTCATAAGTCTAGGAATCATATTATATGATGCCCAAAGACAAATGTTAACAAAGGTTATATTATTATATTTTATACATTCTATGTATAAAGAATAAACATAGTAATAATATTAATAATGAAAGAAAGAAGGAGAAGCTCCATTTTATTATTATTTATTACTAAAAGATAATAAATGATATAATGCCTACAAAATTCTAAATTAGGAACTAGTTAAAAGTTCCTAAGTTAAAGTATTAAAAATACCCCAAGTTAAATAAAAAGGGTTAAATCAAGAAATAAAAGTTTCTTGATTTAACTTCCCCTTTGACTAAAAAGTATGTCTATAAAAGTCTCAAGCCAAGGAAAGGCTTGGGGGACCTCATCTATCTTTTGGAGTCATTATTCTACCTAAATTTCTCAAGAGATTTCTTAGAGAACAATTTCCTAGAAGGAAAAAGGAGAATGGGTCTAGACTTGTTATATCAGTTAGGGAAACCCTACCTTAGGAGCTCATGGGGATTCGGATTGAAACCAGGAATCGTTCCGAGTCATGGTTGGGAGGAACGTGGTAGTTCCCAAGTGATTTAGACATCTAAAACAGAGGTCAGATATTCCTATGATTGGTTAATGCTGGTTATTTAAGTGTGCAGGTTTCAACCATTAAAGAAGCTTCAATTTACAGATATGAGGTTCTGGACTTCCTATTTCATTTTATAGAAACAAGTGCTGGCTAGACTAGTAAAATGTTTAGATTGTACTTTTCTAACCCTATGTGCCTTGGTTTTGTCTAATTCTTTCAAGGTTTACATATTAAATTATAAACCCTAGTGATTATGCTAGATTGATCTAGGGTTTGTTCATTTCGTTTACTCCTATTCTTTAATTTCTGTATAAATATTTACCAAGGGTTTTGCACCTTAGTTTTACTTATGTATTATATTTGCTGCTTTAAACTATGTTTTTTACAAACTAGGTATTATTTCAGAATAATTACGTAGCTGATCTTTGTCCTATATACTCTACTGACAGATTTCATATTGTCAGTAGAGGCGGGTTATAATTAAAAATGCTAGTTCAGAATTAAGTTTCATGTCTAGAATAATCTCATAACACAGATAACTAAATCTATTTAATAAAACCTAACAAGCATATTATATTATATATCTACATTAACAATTACAAACCAAGAATCTATTCTATTAAAACATTCCAAGTATCGAGACCATACAATTGGTCCACGATCTATAACCACTATACTATCTATATATATGAAATATAAACAAGAATAACATTATCAACGATATAATTCTATGGCCTAATTAATAACCAAAACCATCAAAATATTAAAATCCACGTAAATAGAAATCGCATGTCATAATATTACCTACAACAACCATGTAATACACAGTAATCGATTATAAAACCTCTTTATAATAAACAACGACCCAAGATCGAATCCTGTAGATTCTTTCTACTTTCTACAAATCCATGCTTTACACAGTCTGTATACGGGTTTTGGTTAATAACTTAAATCCCTTTAGATGCATAGAGGTCGCAGTATCGACCCCTATGGGCGTCCAAGCTGCATCGCATGTCCATATAACAAAACCATAATTACCAAAATAAATCATAAACATTTATTTACAATTCAAAGTAATTACAGAAGTTGCAGGATCAAATCCTGTAGGGCCCATAATAATTTACAAGATCCAAGATAAAAGTTCTATACACAGGATGCCTTTAGAAATCATAACCTCTCTACACATTGGTTCGTAAGTCCTGAAACAAATTACATACACAGTAATCCTTGGCCTCGGCCCATAATTAATTAACAACAAACTAAATAAAACCTTTTGAAAGGCATGGAAACCCTGTCAACAAAACAACCTACAACAAGGATTTCCAATGCAGGGTTTTACACCCACACCCTATATTACTTTTCCATTTACACATTATAAAAACGAATGGTAAAATCTAAGTCTACTTCATTTTCGCAGCTACCATGGAGAGTTCTCATGCCATCCACGGCATGGCCCCAAACCATATGCTGTCACCATTTACATTCTTACAACTAAAGCAAATAATGGAAGAGAATCTACACAGTCCAACCACGAAGGCGAATGCCACATAAAACCCAAGTATAATAACATCAATGCAACATAAATTTATATACACAGTAATTATAAAGTCATAATCAAGTTTACATAGTCCAAAATAATAATGCATTAGTTCAAACAGAACTAAGTAAGCCCACTAGACAAGTATAAACTTTTACCTCTCAAGAAGTTACATGAGAGAACTAGTCCCGCCACTCCACCCACTTTGGTTCCAAGAACAAAGTTAAGTTAGAACCATGTATATAACAAGTAAATACATGCTGAAATTAATGAAGAACGTAATCAAGTAACTACATATACCCAAGAATATATAAACCATAAGAATAACATAGTAACCAACTTGATGACATCATATGTAAAAAAAGTAATAAACATAAGTCGAAGTAAAGAAGCAGGACATAAGAACAACGTACGACAAAACAACAGTACAAAGAGAGTACGACACAATTTGCAAGTTTAATAATGTCCAACATAGGTAGTTTTGACTAGCCTAATAATTTTTTTTTTAAATTTTCAATTTTTGGGGACATTACAGTTTCTATTAAGGTTTCTAGGTGTTGGTAATGGTGCTTGACCTTGAGAAGGATTCGTTAAGGATTATGGCCATTCTTTCTCCTTTGATCATTTTTATACCTCTAGACTAATTTCCAATGCATAAACCAACTCATCATGCCTACATCCCTCTTGAAGGCCAAATACACCCTACAAAATTCCAATTTGTTTATTTGATGAATTGTTTAAAAGATTTTAAACTCTAAAAAATTCTACAAGAACTTAAGACATCATTCTTTGTTCATTCCTTAACAATGGTTAAGGTTCCATGGTGTGTAAAACCTTCTTATAAAATCTATATAAAAATATAATTCTAAATACCCCATATAGCTATGGTTCCACATTGTTCTTCATAGAACTTAAGTTTGTGAAGATTTATTTTGGGCATGAGGGGATTATTTTTCTCCCTTGTCATTGGTTACACATCCAGACCAATTCCTATTCCTTCAAACCTAATCACGGAACCAAAATCCCCGTAGTTATTCAAAGCATTAGGGTCCACTATGTCATTTGGGCCAATTTGCAATGCTTTTGCAATGACATTTCAATAAGTTAAAGTCACATTTGCAACAATCTCTACAACATAGTTTCATTGAAAACATATCATCGAAACTGTGACGAAGCAGTATTGTTAACGTAAGTTTGACACAAGCCCGCTTCCTTTGGTTAGGCTATCACTAATGCTCTTTTCGATGAGTATCTATCAAAAGAGAGTTGTAAAATCAATTGACATCATTCTAACTTCCAACGCCAATTCATTGTACGTACTTGTGTCATCCTACAGAGAATTTTTTTTATGAGAATTTGTCAAGCCTATGTCATACCTTCAATGGAAAATTTTCAACAAATCCACTTAATTTTCATCACTCCACCAATGCACAGTTGTCATAACAGCGATGTGAATGTCCAATGCACAGTTGTCATAACACCGATGTGAATGTCCAACCAGTTGCAATAAAAATCCATCAAAATTTTAACTCAAATCCCCCAAATCTTTGTCACTCCATCAATGCTTCCATCAATGCACAGCTCGTTGGAAGACCGACGAATGATTGTCATAACACTGATGTGCAGATCCGATGAGTTGCAACGGGTGGAGCTGGTAACACAAGTTACTCTAGGATACTACTAGTAGTTTCACTTTGTTTAATGGTGCAGCATGACTTGTGCTACTTCCTACCTCTATTTTTTTTGTCATATTGTACTAAGTGTGTTGTATTTGTAGATTTTTGAATGACGAACATGAAAGTAATGAATATAAGATATTGTAGTTTCCATTTTGACAATCAATCAGTCAATCATTTTGACTTTTCAAATACACTATATGCATCATCTCTATCACTTATTATTAAAACTCTTGATATAGATGGAAGGATTTGTAAAAGGAAACATAGGTCAATAGTCATAAGGAGTCATATTCCTATTACTCATTTTTAGAATCGACGCAGTAAGTGTATGTTGAAGTTTTTATGCAGTAATCATATTTTGAATATCTATATCAACCCTATAGATAACTTACAAATGCACTGAGTTTTAAACACATAGATATGCTTACAATAAATTTATTTCTATGACAAAATGTGGTTGGAATTGTGACAAGGGTAGGTTGGACTTCCAATGGAACCTTGCATACTTTGTTGGAAGTTTTTTGGCTATACCGACACTTTATGGAAAACAAAGTCATTATTGTGATGAAATATTGTTAGAAACTCACATACTTTGCTAAAAATTTTGATCTTTATTGTTGTTAGAATTTCAATAGAGTGTGCCATTCTTTTAAAAAAAATCATTTTCTATTTCATTTATGACCATCTTTTCCCATAAAGAAATAGGGATATTTAGGAATCTCACCTAGAAAGAAGTGGTTTTTATGGTTGTATTGGCTAGGTTGAAATCATGAACCATAAGTTTAGATTTAATGCCCATATCTTTCCCAAAATATTATGATGCTATCATTCACTTGTTATCCTCAATATTCCCCAAGGAAATATGAAAAACCTTGAGCATTAAGACTCAATGTTTCTTGGTCTAGTTTACACTTATCTTGATGCTTCCAATGCATCTACATGTAGTAAGAAACTGACCTAATGGCGGTGATTGAGAATTTTTTCACAAATATTCAAAGTAAAATATTTCTTTATTAAAATTCAGAACTAGATATCCTTTATATTATTTCACAAAAAGACCATTTTGGAGAGGGTCTTTTCAATCACAAAATGCTACCTAACTCCATCCTCCTTCACTAGGTTGTTGAAGAACAATAATATCAAAGGTAGATCAATCCATTTGGGAGATAGTTCAACTTTGAGGAGGATAAATTTTATAAGAGGAAGCCGAAAAACTACCAGCACAAGGTGAAATTAATGACAACCAAATTTTCGGGCTATGTATTGGAATTTGAATGCCATTTAGATATTCAAGAAGATAGTTCTAATAATGATTACAGTAAATGGAGAATGAAGATACAAAATGAACAAAACAAACCACACAGGAAACAAATGAGTATTACTCAGGAATTTATAGTATCATTCACAATAATAAAATCTGGCGTCACAATAGTTTACATAGGAAAAGAATTCAAATGCATTAGGTAGAAATTCGAATCTATCCACTGGATCTGAGTGTATCTAACTGATCATCTAAATCATGGTGTCTCAATCAATATCGGAGTCCAATAGATCAACTCCCAGATGTCCAACAACTCAATCAATCAGTGATAGCTAGTTAACTCAGTGCAACTAAGTGTGGTAGGTGGGAAAAGGTGCCTACTCCACATGCAGCCATGCATAGCTAGTGCTACCTAAATGACTGTGAAATAACTGAAAGTAACTAGAGTCTAACTGAGACTAACTAGTTCCAACTCCACCTAACATATGGAGGTTGGTTTCGGGACACCTAGTGGCTCCTAAAATGTAGGGATTGGTCTAGGAGGCTCCCAAAATCATGCATGCACATGCAGTAAGTGGAAGTTAACCTCTAGCAATGTTCCCCACACTCTAGTGACTGGTACATGTGGCCCCATTAGTAAAAGTGGACCCAATGGTACTAGTGGACCTAATTAATTAATTAAGGTTCCTAAGTTACGCTAAATAATCTAATAGACAGTATCGTCAAGGGACGATTAATAATCCTAACACTCCGCCTCAATCCTAACTTGGACAACTGTGGGCCCTAGTAACAAGACCATAGGTCACCCAAATATAATATAAAAGACATAAAAATAAAAATGATGCTTAATACAACTGAGGAAACAATGGAAAACCTCATGGGAAAAAACCTCCCTCAAAATAAGCAGAAATACAAATTTTGAAAAAACTTGTGAAAATTTGTGTTGTTACTATGCAACAACAATATCGTGGTTCTTCTGTGTAGGTGAGCTCATGAATCCAAACAAACTGCTTATGTCTGGAGGAATCTTCCTCTTTGGAAGAAGAATAATGTTCACAACTGAATCAGGAATATAAACAGCTGCACGATGAAAACTGGACCCATATAGAGTCGCTGAAATCAACTGAAGAGAGAGAAAAATTTATTAATAATTCGAACCATGTGAGGAACACCCAAGAATATGATATATGTCAGCCTTGAACAACAAACCATGAGTGGTAAAATCATCCCCAAGTGTTAGGAGCAAGTGTCCAAGCAAATGCAAAATGTCTCCCTCTTTACTAGTTTTGTGAGGGAATGAGCATGTGAGCAAAGGTAGAGAATCCCTGGGACTGTGGAGAGAGAATGTTTGAGATCCGTTATTTGATTTGATTCAAAAATAACCAATATTTCACAAAATATAATATCAGAAAAATCATAAGAGAAAACTAACATCGAATCCTCAACAACAAAATTTAAGGAGACTTGCGGTGCTTGATTTGTCACACCAAAATTGATGAAACCTGTTACAAGTAATACTGTAATATATTGAATCTTAAAACATGAACCAAATATTATCAGATCAGAAAATAAATCATATCTAAATAGGTTCATATCAGATCCAAAACTGTGAAGTGAAATCAAATCCCCAGCAGGAAATTTGAAGGAGACCTGCGGTACTTGATTTGTCACACCAAAATTGATGAAACCAGCTACAAACAGTACTGAAAGCTCTTGAAAATGAAATATTGAACCAATTAATATCAGATCATATCCAAATAATATCATATTATATACAAATAATTCCATATTAGATCCAAAAGAGTGGAATGAAATCAGATCCCCAACAACAATTTTGAAGGAGACTTGCGGTACTTGTTTCTTCACACCAAAATTGATGAGAATAGCTACAAGCAGTACCGAAAGCTCATGAACCTGAAATATTGAACCAATTAATATCAAATAATATCCAAATAAGATCATATCAGATCCAATAAAGTTCATATTAGATCCAAGAGTTTGCTCCACCGAGATGGTAGATGCACAATTTTCTCCTTCTTCAAAATTCTGATATTGGTGCATGTGATCATGTAGGAATTTGCTGGAAGATCAAGATCAATGAGAGTGTTTGAATCACTCCTACAAGATTAATTATTTCTAGAATATCCAAATATTTAAAAAATATAATATCAGCAAAATCATGAGAGAAAACTGACATCAAATCCCCAGCAGAAATTTTGAAAGAGATTTTTGGTACTTGTTTCTTCACACCAAAATTGATGAGAACAACTACAAGCGGTACTGAAATCTCTTGAACCCTGGAACCAAGTGATATCATATAATATACAAATAATATCATATTAGATCCAATGAATTCCATATCAGATCCAGGAGTGTGCTCCACCAAGCTGGTAGATGCACAGTTTTCTCCTTTTTCAAAACCTTTGAAAGAGATTTTTGGTACTTGTTTCTTCACACCAAAATTGATGAGAACAGCTACAAGCAGTACTGAAATATCTTTAACCCTAGAACCAAGTAATATCAGATAAGATCCAAATAATATTATATTAGATACAATAAATTCCATATCAGATCCAAGAGTGTGCTCCATCGAGATGGTAGATGCATAGTTTTCCCCTTCTTCAAAAACCTGAGTATCGGTGCATGAAATCATGTAGGAATTTGTTGGAAGCTCTAGATCAATGAGAGTGAATGGATCACTCCTAAAATCTGATATTATTTCAAAAATATACAAATAATTACTTATATGCACACCAACAATATCATTACAGACAAAGAAATCAAATTCCTCACCCTTTCCCAGAGAAATCACCGGTAAACTATGCACACAATTTATAATAGAAGAACCACTGGAGAATTTTTTGCATAGAATGGAAGGAGATATTTTATTCAACTAAAGAGATTCAAATGTCTTCTTTTGGATCATCCATGTGAGGAGATGAGATATCAGAGATCTCATACACTTCCAAAGCAGCAGGAGAAGGAGTCACTCCAAGGAGACTTTCTTTAATTCGAATTGACTGTGAGGAAGATTCTGCCTCTTCTTCATATTAAACAACTTCATTAGAGAGAGTAGAGGCCAAGATTTTTTAGTAAATAACTCTTGTGTTTCTGAATGTGCTGCCCAAATTTCTATAAATATCCTCATTGTGCTTCCCAAAGGTTCTATCCAGTTCTGTCTAGAGATCCTTTAGGTATTTTGCAGACTCAATAAGGTAGCACAAGCTTGGAGACTTCCAAAAAGCCATCCCTATTGTTCCAAAAGCTCTATCACCGTCATTTATCCATTCATTCTCATATTTATAAGAAGCTTTACCAAGTCCAATAGATACCTCATAGAGACCTTGTCTCTTCAGATATGCAATCATCTTCAACTTCCATTCTGAATATTTTGTGGATAGAGTAAGAAGAGGAACTGATAATATCTAATCCATATGAAGTTGAACCTGTAAAATATCACTGCAAAACACTAAAAAATATTTGATCTATTAGAATCATGCTTTTCGTCTCGACATGAACATATTTTTCAGGGTTCATCACACCCTCTCTGTTGCTCTGAATAAATGCAGAGCTAGCAAAACATCATAGGGGACTTCTGTGGAAACTCAGCTGCTTCTGATGTTCAATGGGGAGAAACAAGCATGAAACCTGCCTGAGAAGGCTTTGATACCATATTAGAATTTGAATGTCATTTAGATATTCAAGCGTATAGTTCTAATAATGATTGTAGTAAATGGAGAATAAAGATACAAACTGAACAAAACAAACCACATAGGAAACAGATGAGTATTGCTCAAGAATTTACAATATCATTCACAATAATAGAATCTGGTGTTACAATAGTTTACATAGGAAAATAATTCGAATGCATTAGGTAGAAATTTGAATCTATCCACTAGATCTGATTGTATCTAACTGACCATCTAACTCATGGTGTCTCAATCAATATCGGAGTCCAATAGATCAACTCCCAGATGTCCAACAACTCAATCAATCAGTGATAGCTAGTTAAATCAGTGCAACTGAGTGTGGTAGGTGGGCAAAGGCGCCTACTCCACATGCATCCATGCATTAGCCATGCATAGCTAGTGCTAGCTAACTGATTGTGAACTAACTGAAAGTAACTTGAGGCTAACTGAGACTAATTAGTTCCAACTCCACCTAACTAATGGAGGTTGGTGCCAAGACACCCAGTGGCTCCTAAAATGTAGGGATTAGTTTAGGAGGCATCCAAACTGATGCATGCACATGAAGTAAGTGGCAGTTAACCTCTAGCAGTGTTTCCCACACTCTAGTGACTGGTACATGTGGACCCATTACGCCAAGTGGACCCAATTAATTAATTAAGGTTCCTAAGTCAGGATAAATAATCTAATAAACAGTATGGTCAAGGGAGGATTAATATCCTAACACTATGTTACAAGGATGGAGATCCAAATATGGATACATATACAGATTCTTAGTTACCATAATTTGGTTGTTGTTGGTGACCTAAATTTAACCTTACATTCAAATGAAATTTGGGGTTTGCATTCAAATATGGATCCTTTATCAAAGTATTTCGAAAATGTTTTCCTCAAGTATAGGTTCTTGGATATTATCCCCAACAAGTTGAGTTCTACTTGGAAAAATAGGAAACCTAGAGAGGATGGTATTGGTAATAGGATTTATAGATTTTCGTTTTCTAAGTCTTTGGCCAAGACTTGTGCTAGATACATAACTTGGAATATGCAATCTTCTATTTATGATCATATTCCTATATCATTACAATTGGATGGGGATCATATTACAAATAAGTTCCCACTCAAATTTAATCAGACCTGGCTTAAGGATGAAGAATTCTATAAGATGGTTAGAGCTTCTTGGAATAATGATTATCAGATGGGGTGGATTCTATGGATAAATTGAATATCAAGTTAAGAAGGTTAAAGACTATTGAAATGAAATGGATAAAAAATAAGAAGAATCAAGTTAAGGCTGAATTATGTTAGATTCAAGAGAAAATCAATGGCTTACTTATTGATAATCTGACTAGTTCTTATTTTGAAGAGGAGACAAAAATACTTTTAGAACTTGAAAACAAGAAATATAATCTATTGAAGTTGGATGAGGAGGCTTAGCATTTGAAAAGCAAGGATTTATGGATTTCTTAGGGAGATAACAATTCTAAATTTTTCCATAAGTATGTGATTTGTATCTCAACTCTATTTGGGATATCAAGAATGATGAGGGGACTTGGGTCTCTTCTCAAAGAGATCTAGATAAGTGTGTTGTTGTTTTCTTTGCTAAGCATTTTAAGGATTTTGGGATATCAGATATTGGCTCTTAGATGAAGTTGGTTAGTAATTATCCATATTTTATTTCTAGAAAGGAAGGTTTGCATTTAGGAAGACCAATTTTCTTAGAGGAAGTTGAAGGTGTCTTATCACATTTTGTAGGTCAAGAGTCTTGGAACAAATGTTTATCTTGTTGAACTTTTTACCACCTTTTTTTTAATCTCATGGGAAATAAAATGTTAGATGTGGTTGAGATGTCTAATACTCAAGGGTCTATGTTTGGACCTTTAAATTCTACTTTTATTTCAATTATTCCTAAATGTGATAAACTTGGGTATTTTTTTGAATTTAGACCCATCTATCTCTATAAAGTGGTGTCAAAAATCATAGCCAAATATAATCAAGCCAAAACTTTCAAAGGTAGTTTCCAAAGGACAATTTGTATTCCTTGCCAATAGGAAGATTATGGATGCTATAGGGTGTTACTCAAGAATGTCTACACTATGTAAAGGTAAAAAAACTTAATTCCCTTATTCTGAAAATGGATCTTGCCAAATCTTATAATAAAGTAAACGGGGTCTTTAATAGATTTATCCTTTGATAGATTGGTCTTCCTTTGGAGGTTACTAATTGGATTTTGGTTGTGTCACATCGACATGCTTTGTTGTTCGTATCAATTCCCCCTCCCCCCCCAATAATTTTTAATTGTTCTAGAGGACTTAGACAAGGTTGTTCAAGTTTTCTCCCATGCTTTTTCTTCTAGTTATTGAAGGACTAAGTAGGATGATTGTTAATTCTAGATTGAGGGGAAGATTATGAAGAATTAAAACCTCTTCTACTTTACATATTACACAGTTGTTATTTGTGTATGGTGTTGTCTTGTTTGGAAAGGGTTCTTTGGTGGAATTGAACACTTTTTATGAGATCATTTCTTTGTTACTGCATAAGGTATGGAGGTGTGCATGGAAAAATCTACTTTTTATAAGAATTGTGTCACTGAGGATATCTTATCTTAGATCAGTTCCTTTTTTCCTTTTAAATGGAAAATATTGATTCAAGGATCAAATATATTGGATATATGTTGAATCCAAACAATTATAAGATGGAGGATTGGTTGTGGTTGGTGAAGAAAATTGATAAAAGAATTGGGAATTGGGCATACATGTACTTATCTTTCAGTGGTAGACTTACATTGCTTCTTCTATGCTGGTGGTTATCCCTAATTATTGGATTTCTCTAGTTAAATTTTCATAGCCTATCATTAATCTTATCAGGAAAAAGATGTTTCAGCTTCTTTGGGATGACTTGGGTAATGATCATAAATTTAATTTGGTGAGTTGGGAGAGATTTGCTTTCCCAAATCTTTAGGAGGCTAGGACATCAAAAATTTGAGATGGTTTAATATGGCTCTTTGTATGAAAAGTATGTGGCATGGAATTTTTATTGTGGTTTGTGGAGTAGGGTTCTTAAGGCCAAGTATCTTAGAGACAAGTTAGTCCTTTAGTGGTTCAGATCTTCCGAAAAATTTATCTGTGATGTTTCTAATATTTGGAATGGATTTATTAGAGTCTTCCAATGGATTGATAATTGGATTACTTGTCAAGTTGGAAATGGTGAAAACGTTCTGGTTGGCATTGACCCTTTCATTGGTGATGCTGGAAGCTTATTATTATCTCAATCTTTGTTGGACTACTTAGCTGAAATTGGTTGTCACTTTATCTCATATAATAAGGTCTATGCGGTTGAGACCAAATGGTTGTTATTGGATTTAGGGATGAAATGGAAATGGGATGCTGAATGGGATAAACATATCATGACTCTAAACAGATTAGGTATAAAACTAAGCTAAGTGGATGCCAAGTTGGTGTGGTGTTGGAATAAAGATACAGGTCATGTAAATGCAAAGGATGCTTATAATTCAATTGTTTTTTCACAGGTGGAGATGTCCAAATGATGGTATATTGAATTATGGAAATGGTATAATTCCCATGAAAATTAAATGTTTTTGTAGTGGTGTTTAGAGAATTGTCTGTTGACTTGGGATAGTTTGATGAGGTGAGGATGGTATGGACCAAGTATGTGTGTTTTATGTAAGTGAATGGAATGTGAGTTCATTAATCATCTTTATATATTTTGCAATTTCAGTAAGTAGGTTTGGAAGGAAGTGTATTAATAGTTACATATATCTCATACTTGGGACACTTTTAGTATTGAGGGAAGTTTCAGACAGTGGGGTCATATGGTTTTCCATCATAAATTATTTCCAATCTTTGTGTGTTGGGAGATTTGGAAGATAAGGAATAGGGTTATGTTTGAAAGTGTTTCTCATAATGCTCTGATTTATAGTATGAAAAGTGTGGGAATGTATAATGATTATCATAAAGAAGTGAAGTTTAGCAATAAAAAAAAACAATGCCTTCTCCCTTCTTCATTCTTTCTTCTGCAAATGTTTTTTTTTATGGAACTTCCTTGCAAGGTTCCGTTTGATGTGGAATGGTACCTAAAAGTAATGAAGATTACTTATGTAAGCTTTGGATGGGGTGTGGTTATGGTAACAACACAAAATAAGAGCTTTGGATTTGTGGGGGTTGCTACATTTTATTATTATTAATGGTATTTTATTTCATTACAGATATATGGGGATTCTGAAGTAACCATCCAATGGGATAAAGGTTTTTATAACTTACATGTTTTGTAGTTTGCTCATTGATGCCAAAGGATTCAAAATATAACGGATTTTTTTTTAGATGTTTCTCTTTCGTATATCTATATGAACTTCAATAAAGAGGCTAATTTTCTGTCAAAGAGAGCAGGGACCTCCCGGATGACACTTTATTCATTGAAGAAATTATTGAAGATTTTGTGGTATTTGAAGGATTTGTTTTACTGATTACTTGAATCAGTCAATAGTTGATTAATGATTCACTGTTCTGTCACTAGATTTTCTGTAGTTGATACTAGATATGATCGGTTTGTAGTTGAGCTTGTTTGGAAAGAGTTCTATTATGGTTGTTGATATGGTTTGGGTTTTGAGAATTGAACTTAATAGTTAGAGTGTATATGATTTTGGTTTTGTTTTTTGGACTGACTTGGTTGATCCCTTTAAAGTTACTACTCTTTGTAGTCATGGAGGATATATATGTTTTCATTTTATTTTGACTTGCTTGATCCCTTTAAAGTTACTCTTGTTTGTAGTCATGGAGGATATATGTTTTCATTTTATTTGATTCCAAGGAATAGCGAGAATTTGTTTTTTAAAGTCTCGTTTCAAGTGGGACCCAATGCTAATCAGATGCTTATTGGTGGAATACAATCCCTACAACACTACACAATAGTAGGCATTAACATGAAGTTGGTACTCTCTTGGTTTCTCCTATTGGAGATTTCATCTATCCGCATGCCCATATATGAATCCTTTACAGATCGAAATTTTTGAAATACGGTACAAGGAAAATAATTTTGAATTTGAATAATTAAAATCTATGGCATTGAATGGTACTACAGATCCATCCCATCACATTGATGCGATGCGACCTAATTGCCAGCTAAGTTATTTCACTATTTCTCCAAACGATGTAGACGACCAGAGATGGAATTTGACGACCATTTTCATGGGAGATTTTGTCTGTATCCAAAACTTCCAAAATTTTCTTAATAGATTTGATTGATCCATTAAATTACTAACCATAGTAACCAATACTTACTATGGGTTTTCAGTAGTATATGGTTTGCTATCAGATAATATTGATTAGCAAAAGTTTGGAAATATAAGGTCCGATCTTTTGACTCAACTTTACCCCAATTTTGTTGAGGGATTGGCCTCATTTTTCATCGTGATGGAGGCACAATCCCTTCTGAACCAATGCCAAATTGTGAATAAAGTTTTTTCAGCTGGTTGGCAGATGATTTCCATGTGAACCCACCAGTGGTATTTTTTGAAGTGTTGTTTCACTATGCTAGTTGAAATTTTATTATTATTATTTTACATAGATCAATTTATTAGTATGTCAATTTCCCATTTTCGATTTCTTGTTTTCAAAACCTAATGTAGAAATCTTTTAAAAACATGATCTCGTTTCCTACTAAAGTAGAAATGTATGTTTGCTCAAATGGTAATGAAGAGTTTGTAACAAAAACAAGAAATGTGATTTGAAATTAAGTGTTTCTAAAAAAGACGTTGTAATTTCATATTAGAAAACTGAACTATGTTTTATTTAATTGAAAAGTGAGTTCCTCCATTCATAAGGTTTCAAATATTGAGTTATTTTTCTATTGAAATATTTGCAACTTAAGCATAAGCAATAACGAAGGGTACTCATTTCCACAAAACATTTTAAAATGGGGATTTAAACCATAAAAATGTCTTAAACAAATCTGTGACGAAAAAAAACAAGCATAAAGATAAAAATTTAAAATAAACGAAAAAATATTTAGAAAATAATTAAAAGACAAAATAAATCATGTAAAAAGTAATGTTTTAAAACTTTATAAAAAAAAAGTGAGTATTTTTTTAAAATAAATGTTTACCTATGGAAAGGAATAGTATATGGAGAAGGTGGTGGTGGAGTGGTAAAAGTGTAAAAGTATTTTTTTTTTAAATAAATGTTTACATATGGAGAGGAGTAGTATATGGAGAAGGTGGTGGTGGAGTGGTGGTGGTGGTGTATAAAATGGGGTAGGGAGGGTTGTCCCTTTTACACTCCACCTGGGTGGGTTAATGTTTGTTTTATTTGTTTTTGTTTTGTTTTGTTTTGATTTTTATTTGTTATTTTTTTTGTTGTTTTTTTTTTTAAAGTTTAGTTTAGTTTAGTTTTATTTGTTTTTGTACTGGGGGAATCGGTAACTGATTGGGCAATTCTGGTACTCGCGTGACACAGGGTCCATTCCTGTCGGCTGCCACTATAACCCCAGGTTCATCCACATAGCCCGCAAGCATGGGGCACGGATAAGTCGGGGTGAGATTTGAACTTGAGACCTCCTTTACAACATTCATTCATTTACACGGCACTTGCGAGTCACTCTACACCCCTGCGGGCTTTTAGTTTATTTGTTTTTTGTTTAGTTTATTTTTTTTTTTAGTTCATTTTTATTTTATTTTATTTTATTTTAGTTTTAGTTTTATTTGATTTTAGTTTAGTTTTATTTTAGCTTATTTTATTTTTGTTAAGTTTATTTGTTTTTATTTAGTTTTGTTTAGTTCTTGATAATGTTAAATTTGACAACTTTTTGATAAGATACATTAGTAATGTTTTAACTTTAAGAATTTATTTTAGAAATAAAAAATTTATATATAATGTTTTTAATATGTCATTTACAGATATATGACATAATTTTTCTTGAATTTATGTGAAACATCACTTTTTGGAAAATAGTATGAAATACTATCATTTTTATACAAAAAATATCTGAAGATCCATTGAAAATGGTTTTAAATTTCTTTATGTTTCGGAATTTTTGACAATTTTGTCAATAAAAATGTTTTATTTGTCCATAAAAATGTGTTCTTTTCAAGAAAAAATTTGCAAAATGCATATGTTTTTCATTATAACTTGCTTCTAAATGTATGTTATTTTGTTAAATTTCTAAGAAACACACTTGAAAATATAAATGATTTTTTTTTTTACTACAATGATCATTCCAAGGCCCAAAAAATGCCTCAAAATGAAAAGTGTGTTAATGGTATCAACCCTTTTTGAAATGGAGATAAAAATAGCTACTAAAATTAGGTGAGAGAAAAACGAGAATTTTGTTGAGTTCTTGTTTCATAGTATAAGTGGTTTTGCAACAAAATCAAACAGAGAGTCCATCCAACCCCAGATACTTCCCTTGAACCAAACATTTCACCAAGTTTTCAACTTCATCTTTTGAGAGTGGAAGCGAACCCTTAGATGCTGGTGCAAAGTGACAAAATTTTTAATATGTCGAATCACCCTCTTTGTTTCTTCATGTCTATATTTCCCTGGATTCTTTAAAATATTGTTGTAATAATTTCTAAGTTCAATTTTTATATCTTCCTTATTGTCTAGGATTGTGCTTTAGGAAGATGGAAGGGTTAAAATTAAAGTGTGAATATGGATTTATGGAAGAATTTGGATTTACGGTCACCATTCTTCACCTTGTTGATATTATAATTTTGACGCCATGGTATTTCTTCTTGCTTATATCTAGAGTCCAATAGTTGTTCGAGGTGAATCTCCTCTTTGAACAAAGGAGGATCTATGCCTTGGATAATAATTTTACCATGAACTACTTCCATTTGGGCCTCCAAACTATATTTTTCATGAAGGATGTTGTAGAATACCTCGTTATTCCATTTCTTCAGCTTGTCTTTCAGATTTTTGAGAATGTGTAGAACCTATACATCACCAATCCCTCATTGGTGACTATCCCCCCACAATTTTTGTTGTCTCAGGATGATCTAACCAAAACTTTCTGAATAAGAAGGGCTTTGGTTTTGAAGAGAATGATCCTAAGTGGTCTGATCTCATTCTAGAGATGATTTCTAAGGATAGGAAGGTGGACGGTTGAAATAGATTTTTGAAGAACCTATCTAAAGTTTCTTCTATTTAATAATTTCTCTCAAATCTATTGTTTCTTGAAAGCCCACTATTGGAAGAAGTCTATGTCCACCATTTTTTTGTCATAGAGGAGTCGCTTATTGAGGTTTCCACTATCATCATCAAGCATTGAAATCCCTCATGTTTTCTCTGATAGAGATGTAATCATGTTGAAATCATCCAATGCAATCCATGGAGACTCTTTCAGCACCTCTCCTATGTCACGTAGGTGTTCTAGAAATTTTAGTTCAAACAAGGTTAGGAAAAAAACCATTGGTAACAAAGTCTTCCTAAGTTAGGATAGCATCCTTGTAACACGATATGATAATGTTATTGAATTTCAAGGAGTTGTCCAAATAAATATGGAGAAGATCCGATATAAATTCGAGGCCCATTAAAAAACCCCTAGTGGAGATGGATGAACTAGCATCATCCTTACCAACATTTCCTTGTATTTTTACACATGATTTATTTTCAACTACATTATAAACCAATGGCTTGGTTGAGAAGATACATATCTCTAAGGGAGACTCTTTTCCCAATCCCCTTAGTTGATCACCCTCTACCTGTATTTTCTACATTCTTATATTTCTATCTCTTTTCTTATCTTCAGTTCCCCTATTATTAGAGTTTTCTAAGGGGTTGGTTTTTATAAAAACCATACGGGATGAACTCATGGAGATGTGTGAGTTGTGAAATTCTTGGATTTGTGTGTTTTAGCTTGTAACTTTTTTAGTTCTTCACATGAGATGTTGGTTAGACATTTCCCCCCCATAAATTTCAATGAGGGAAAAGAGATCCATGACTTTAGTCACTAGCAGAACTTCATTGTGGTCTATAGTTTCCTTTTAAGAACCTAATTTTTTTTTCTTTCTAAGCCTATGTCTTAATCATCCTGGACTATCACCTTCCCTATGGTTGTAACTTGTTGTGCTTTTTCAAGGTGGGGTTCTTCCATAATTCTCCTTTTTTACGCCTCCTATGTTAAACCTATTGAGATCCTTTCTTTTTTTGTTCTTCCATCATTCTCCTTTTTTGTGCCTCCTATTTTAAAAATATTGAGTTCATTTCCATTTTCATGCTCTGGCTCTCCTCTAGGTTACTCATATGCATCTCAAGGATTTATCTATAGTGTCACTATAAATTTGTTTTGGATCTATTTCTTGGGTGTGTGCAAGATGACGAGGGCCTCTTTTGACATGTTAGATGCAATAGAAAAATGAAAAAATAGGCATCCATAAACTTGCATGGATATTATGAGACACTTACATAGTGAATCATGCGATGAGTAAAAAACTAGAACTGTAGGAAATTGAATTAAGTTTCCAAATATATAAATCTTTTCTATTGAAAATGGGTTTAACTATCTAAAGTTAGATATTTTTTAACGGGTAGTTTTTATTTTTGGGATAAATTATAAGGTATATATGTTTTTGTGCGTGCATCCTTTGAGTGACTAAATGATGGAATAAACTTATGAAAACTGGTATACATATAGAGAACATATAGTACTAGTGCACGACTATTTTTCGAATAGTAAAAATAATATTTTTAAATTTTTTTTTAATTATCTAAGAGATCAAACCTCTAAAATGGTATGTCAAGAGCGGGTGCAGCGTTTGAATGTCTTGATGCAATTATTTGGAAATGGGTTTTTTATAGTAGGTAGAGGTCGGTGTTCTTTAGTGTACCATGCAATTATTTTTAAATGGTTGAGAAACAAAAGAGATATAGACGAAACACTAGCAATGTGTTTTTTGAGTTAAGGTGTGATGACATAAGATAAATAATAAAAAATAGAAAAAAAATATGTATTCTTGTTAAAATTTACATATTTGGAATATGCAAAAAAAACCATATCTATTTCTAAAATTTCATAAAAAATGGAGTTGTGCAGCATAAATGTAACCAATGGCGAAACATGAGCATATTGAAAATTTGGATATAACGTTGAATTAGCCATGGTTTATCATACTCCAAGGCATAGGCATGTTGAATTCGAAGCAAAATACGAAGAAGAAACATAGGCATAAGAATGTCATGAAATCATGGGTGGAGGCTTAGCCTTATCTTTTGGAGGTATCACATTTTTGAATTAAAAAAAAACATGTGCTCGTTATATTGAACAATAACATGTGCGCATTGTATTGATTAAAAAAATGAGCG